>CM067574.1:2109918-2582652 GCA_034336665.1 Luscinia megarhynchos | reverse complement strand
TGTTTAACCGTTTCCGCATTTATCGTGGAAACGCTTTTCGCGTTTTTCGTGCACGCACTTCACCCAGCTCTCCCTCTAGAAGTTGTAAATCTGACATCCCAGTTTTCTTCGAAATGGGGATTTTGGCAAAGCCTTGTGATGTTTGAGAGTGGGCAGAACAAGCCCCTTGTGTCATCATCTGCATTAACACAATGCTGCAGTTATCTGCCAGGACCCTGATGCTGTGCAAACACAGAAATGGGACCTGCTTTACTCTGAACTGTTTAATCCACTTGGGCTACGACTTCAAATGTTCTGATTTTAGACCTAAAAATAACCCAGAATAGAATGTACTCTTCTCCTGTTACCATCCCTACCACCAAGGGGAGAAATAAGGAGGAGTCACACCACTTTTGAGGATGAAATGTGATAACAGGTCCAGAGAGAGAAATAAAAGCCATATAAACTGATCTAAATGCATGCATAATGCACTCACTTTCCTGGCAGGATGAATTTTTATGCAACTCAGGCAGGGGAGTTACGTAAGGAATTCCTCCTCATGTGCTTTACTGGGAAGTAAAGATGTCACTGGGATTCCTGTGCCATTAAAGAAGAGAAATATTTATGGGAGAAAGTGGTCTGAGAAAAAAAACCTCATGGGTGATTCTTGCCCAACTCTTATAGGGATTGAAATCCCTGATGTGGGTAAAGTTTTTGCAAACCATCCAGGTTTCTCTGAAGGAAGAGACAATGGGGACAGGATGGGGATTTAGGCCCTGCAGCTCTTTGACACTTTTCAGAACTCTGGAAAGGGAAAACTGGGGATAAGCCGTTCCTGTGGCTGCAGGCAGGCACTGATGATCCAACAAAAACACTTCTGGGAATCAGGGCTGCTCTTTGATATGGCACACAGGGGGTTTTGGCTGCTCTGGGCAACATGACACCAGGTAGATATGAAAATGAGAAGCTTTGATGGATCACACCTCTCCCAAAATCCATGGAACGAGGCTGACAGGGATTACTGCAGCTGGAGCTGCATTCCTCCAGCACATTAAGCTGCTTTGTGCCATGCCACGACTTGATGTGATAATGGAACACAACAGGGCAGGACAGCACAGAGCCAGGCTGGGAGAGAGGAGGAGAAGGAAGGAAGGGTTTGTTTGGGGAAGGATTACCAGCTTCCGATGAGGGCATTCCCTCCGAGGCTGCTCAGTGGGGAAGGGTCTGCTAAAGGACAACTTTTGGGTGTCCTCTGGGCTTCTCAGCACCAACAACCTGGAATCCAAAGAATTAAGCTCAAGTGCAGGCTGAAAATTTAATCTTCCCGTACATCCAACCCAAACATTGTTCTGCTTTCTTAAGGGATTAGTAATTATTATGACAAATAACATTGCTTCAGCCCCAGTTCCTCTGCAGTTTTTGTGAGCTGCTTCCTCAGACCTCACACTGCACTGGAGGAGCAGCCACCACCTGTGATGAGAGTTTGGAGAATCAAGAAATAAAACACTTCATGCCTCTTTTTCCTTAATTCTATTTCCCCTACTCTTATTTAACTCATCCATTTCTAGATTAACATTATCCAAGCTGAAAGTTTGGCAAAGATGTTTTCAATTCTCTGCAATATCTTGGTTTTTGCTGTCGAATTACCTCTCAAATTTCAGTCTATAGAGCAACATGCTCAGTTTCCTATTAAAAAATAAAATTCATTTTCAGGTGTTCCCAAAATCCACTCATCTTTCCTTACAATGCATTTCTGGAGCTCACTCTGCTGCAGAAGGCACAGATTGATGGCTAAACACTATGGGAGGAAGAGTTTGTTTTGAAAGGTATATCCTAAAAAAATACCTAATAATCCTTTGGAAATGCCACATTGGAACAGACTCTGCCCATGGCAAGTGTGCTCACTAAAACCTGAGCACTCAATTAAGTGCTTTGCTGAATCAAGGCCTAAATTCCTGCCTTTATTCAGCTTGGGGGAAGTGACAGAACGAAGACAGGGGGATTATTTTATAAAAGGTTTTTTTGGTTGTGTTTCAGCAGCTCTCACTGAGAGTTCACCAACAATCCCAGTCCAGTCAAACTTTTTCAGTGAGGAGAAGGGACCAAATATTGGAAATTGATTTTTAATATTTGACTACACCCCTTAAGAAAATATTTTAAATCCATCCTCAGGGGTTGCCATGAACCTCACTCTGAGCTGGGGTTCTCTGGGGGAAGCTGTGCCTGTCACCTGTGCCAGGGCTGTGTCAGGTTTTCCTTGGAAAAATCAACTCTGGGCATCTCCTGGAGTTGTAGCTCATGTCAGCACGCCCAGGATGGACATAAATCAGGAGAGCTCCGTGCAGGAACACAAATGAGCTGCAAATCCCTTCCAAGGAGCTGGGGAGAGCCTTACACGAGCTCACATTCCAGCTCTGCTGGAGCCACAGGGTTTGAACCACCTTGGATGGGACAGCATGAGCTGTGCTCCCAGGAAAGCTCAGGAGAAGTGTGGCAGCTGGAAACTCTGCCTCATTCACACCCAAAAATTCAAAAGAGTAAAAAACTAAGGGGATGAAAAGTGACAAAAAATAAAAACTAAATCCATTAATCCAACAAGTTATTCCCAATGAGGAACAAAACCCATAAAGCTGATGAGTTTTACAGGAAAGTCATGCACAAGCTCCTGGGAAAATCTTTCAGGGGGGTGTGAAGATGTGAGGACACAGAGAAATCTGCTTTGGTGCCTGGCAGTGGATCCTGGGGAGGTCATAACCAACCTGCACATTCCACCTTCCACCCCATGGTACGAGGAGCTGGGTGTGATTTGAATTAAATCCTCAATTCTCTCTTCAACGTGGCCCATAATTCTGAGAGTGTGAGGCCAAGCAATGAACTCTGGTTGGGACTGAAGGTTTCTCACTGTGGTTTGAGGTGTCAGTGCAGGTCCTGAGACACAAGTCCAGGTACTGGTACAAGTTTTCAAGGAAAACAACACCTACACTTCTGCCAGGTCATTTCAGAGCAGCCTTACCTGAGCAGGATTCTCTGCCCTCAGCTCTTGGTACCAATCCAAGCTCAGTGCTTGTGCCCACTGCTGCAGGAGAGTGAGGGGATCCACAATAACCTCCAGTTGTTCTCAACTTTCAACATTAAAAATTCCCAGCTTCAGTCTTGAGCCCAGTCCTTGCTGTTCCAAGGAGTTTTGTCCATGGAGAGGCTGTCATGACATAAACCACCATCTCCTCCTGTGTCCACAGCAAAGGCCAGCATCGACCTCATCAGGGTGGGGATGGGGGAAGGGGAGAAGGGAAAAAAGGAATCAGTTGAATTCTTGGTCTCAAGCCTGAGTGCACTCACAGAAAGGGATTTGTTCATCACAAAAATTGAATTCACACCATTTCCCTGCTCTGAGAAGACAGATGACATCAGCCCCCTTGGCAGGAGGTGCTTCAGAGAAGATTCTAATCCATGTTCTGACAGGAATACTCACTGGAGCTGTTGCTCCTGCTCTGTCCAGGGTTTGATCAGGGCCTGAATGTGGACCTTGTGCTGGCTGACAGCAGGAATGCTCTGTGGCAGCTGACAAATGAGGTGTGCCCTATAGATTGAACGTGATTGTGATGTACAGCATCAGCCTCAGAGCCTGAGCTGAGCAGGGGATAAGGGCTGACACTAAAAATCTCCTTGGGCTCAAACCAGCAGCCTGTGCTGTGCACTCCCCAGATTGCTGCATCTTCATCTCTGCCTGTGGGGAAAAATAAATGGACGTGTTGGATCAAACCCGTGGTCCTTGTTGTTTTTTATGGCTGCTTTATTCACAAGTGAGTAGATAAGGCTGATCTAGAGTAGTTATCTGGAAGAAAAACACTGGGTTATTTAATGTATTGAGCACAGTAAAGGACTCATTTTCACAGCTTGAGGTTGGATCTGTTGGGATTTTTCCTCCTTTATCCAGAGCCAGGGCAGCTGGCAGTGGCACCAGGGTGATTCTCCAGTTCAGAAGCAGCTGAGGAATCAAATGGAGTTATTTCTTACTGGGAATATACCAGACAAACCTGTTGGTGCTTAATTGAATCTGTCATTAGTAGAGTGACCATCTAATAATTGCAGCACCCCAAGATGTGGCCTCATTTTATTAGGGATGAAAATCAGGGACCATTCCAGAATCCACAGAGGATTATCCCTGGGCTTCCCCCCAGAAGAAGTGTGAAAAACAAGGAAAGAGCATCAGCAGGGATGCAGATAATGATGGACTGAACACCTGCATTTCCACCTTGGCTACTGACAGGCTCTGGTCCCAAACCCAAAATCAAGAGTGCCCACATGAAAAGTCAGCCCAGGGCAATTCTGTTGGTGTGACTCAGAGGAGAGAAAGGGTTGAGGTGGAAACTCAGAGGAGACTTGGCTGAAAGTCACCAGCCTTAAAAGCAGAAAGTGCATCTCCACTTCTGCCCAAATCCTCCTCCAGCTGTTGGAAATCCAAGGGACATGTCCCTGTCTGAGCCCCCCTGACCTGCAGCTGCTCTGGATCTCCTCCACTTCCAAGCCAGGGATTTTCTGATGCAGCCAAAGAGAAGTGCTGCCCTTCTAATTACACCTTTTTTATTTTGTTCCTCCTTCTGCCCACCTTGGCTTGTGTTCAGGAAAAAAAAAAAACCACAAATAAAAACCTTAAGCACCAGGACAGGTTTGGTTTCTTCCAGTGTCCAGCACAGAGAGGAGCAGGACTGGAGCATGCCAGCAGCTACAGAATCATTAAGGTTGCAAAAGACCTCCAAGATCATGGAGTGAAACCTTTCTCAGTGCTCTCTGCAGCTGTGCCTGGAACTTGACTTGCTCTGGAAGTGCACTACATGTGGACATGCTTTAAAAAAAGATGTTGAGATTAGGAAAACATTATTTCACTACAGGAATAACACATTTCAGCTGCCTTCGCTGCTGCTCAGTGGGAAAAATCTTTTCCAGCAGAACAAGGAAATAAAGGGACACACACTAGAATAAACTGGGATTTGGGATCTGGGTGGTTTGAGGTAGGGAAATGCTGGATAACATTTTAAACTCCTTGTTAGCCAGCCTGTGCTGCTCCTCAGAGGGTTCAGTGACTGCAAGAGGAACAAGCTGTTGACACAACTCCTTCCAAGGAGGCTCTGAGCATCACCATGGCACCATCCAAGGGAAATCTTGAAAGCTCCACCTGGGAGATGTTCAGTGCCAGGAAGATCTGGCACACCCGGGGGTATCCTGCTCCTGGGAGCAAAGGAAATGACCAGAATTCCACACAACCCCTTCTAGTGCTGGTAACCCTGTGGTAGCCACCAGGCTCTGCAGCCAGCCCTCAGCCCACAGCCAGGAGGAGCTGGGGCATGGATATGGGTGATCAATAACTCACACAGCACTTGTGCTTCTCTAACAGGATAAAATGCAAAATTCTGGTTTACCTCTCCCAGAAACCTGTGCCCATCCTTTGCAGGGGTGGCCAGGTCCAGTCACCCACCAGAAGCAGGTTTGTAGGTCACAGGCAGAGCTGCCAGAGCAGAGGAGGTTTTGCTTTTCCCAGCACCCATCCCACTGGATGACACCAGAAAAAGATTCAAATTAAGGAGTGTTTTTGAAGGCAGTGTTTTGGAGAGTTTGTTTTTCTGGCTTGTTGGCCTTTTCTCCAAAGGGATAGAGTTTCTCCAAGGGAAGTTTCTTTTTGCAAAGTGACTGACCCGCTGGCAGCAGTACAAAGTTTTAGGAGATGAACTCATACTTCTGAGTACGATTCCTTTGCGCTGTTGAGAGCTGCTAATGAAGAGGAGCAGGGAGCAGCTAGAAAGGAAATAAGAGCCAGCAGCTTGGGAAACAGAACCGGGGAATAACAAGGTCCTGCTCTGCCCCGAGCATCTCCAAAACAGGGGGGTCAAGTCCCAGAGAGAGGGTGAGCTCGAAGGGTCCTCAGCAGCATTAGAACCTCAAAATCCCTCCTCAAAAATCCTCTTCGAAATCCCTCCCAAAATCCCTCCTCGAAATCCCTCCCCAAAATCCCTCCCCAAAATCCCTCCTCAGAATCCCTCCCCAAAATCCCTCCTCAGAATCCCTCCCCAAAATCCCTCCCCAAAATCCCTCCCCAAAATCCCTCCTCAGAATCCCTCCTCAGAATCCCTCCCCGAAATCCCTCCTCCCTCTCTCCTCTGCCTGACTCTGGGAGAGCCTGATCTTCCCCGGGTTACTTTGAAGTTAGGCAGGGATTTAGATTTGTGCCGCTCTTAAGGGAAGGCGGAGCCCGGCGGGAGAGGCGAGCAGCGCCAGGAGCGCTCCGCAGCACGGAGCAGGCACACGGGGCGGCACGGGACCCTCCTCCTCATCTTCACCTTCATCCTCCTCTTCCTCATATTGCTCATCTTCCTCCTCCTCATCTTCCTCCTCCTCCTCCTCCTCTACCTCATCCATCTCCTCCTCTTCCTCATATTCCTCATCTTCCTCATCTTCATCCTCCTCCTCATCATCCTCCTCCTCCACCTCATCCACCTCATCCACTTCCTCCTCTTCCTCATATTCCTCATCTTCCTCCTCTTCTGCCTCCTCCTCCTCCTTCTCCTCCTCTTCATCCTCCTCCTTCTCCTCCTCCATCTCCTCCATCTCCTCCACCTCTTCCTCATCGTCCTCCTCCTCATCTTCCTCCTCCTCCTCCTCCTTCTCCACCTCCTCCTCCTCCTCCTCCTCTTCCTCGTCTTCCTCCTCTTCCTCCTCCTTCTCCTCCTCCTCCTCCTCCTCCTCCTCCTTCTCCTTCTCCTTCTCCTTCTCCTTCTCCTTCTCCTTCTCCTTCTCCTTCTCCTTCTCCTTCTCCTTCTCCTTCTCCTTCTCCTTCTCCTTCTCCTTCTCCTTCTCCTTCTCCTTCTCCTCCTTCTCTTCATCCTCCTCCTTCTCCTCCTTCTCCTCCTCCTCCTCCTCATCTTCCTCATCTTCCTCATCTTCCTCATCTTCCTCCTCCTCCTCTCTCTGCCCATCCCCTCGTCCTCGCAGGGGAAGGGATCAGACCCCCCTGCCCAGCCCTCCCACCCCACCCCTGCCTGCTCTGCCTCCTTCCCTCCCATCCTGGGACTCTCCACACGCTGGGATCCCGAAATTCTTTCCACTGCCTGCAAAATCCCCCAGAGCTGCCCTGAAGGTGCTTCCCATCTTCTCTTAGTTCATAGGGATTATAACTGGGCCAAGCCTTGCAGTTTGCTGTTGTGCTGCAAAGGGAATCCCAGATCCAGGAGAATCCAGGGATTCTTAGAAACCTCCTCCCATCACAGAGATTTACCCCCCTGAATCTGCCTGGCTTGTGCACAGCCCCTTCCAGCCCAAGCAGCTCCTTCCACTTTGCAGAAGGGAACTCGATATGTGCTGTTAAAATCCTCTGAAGATGGATTGCTAGCCTTCCTCACTTCCTTTCCAAGCAAGGAGAGCACAGCCAATGTCACGCCGTGAGTCACCGGAAGGATAAAATTGAATCCTTGGGGCCAAAGCTTGGAAACAGCATGGCCAGGGATTTTTCTCTCCTGTTTTTCAAATACCCTTGAAGTTTCTCCCCCCTCCCTTATCACTGGTCCTCAGCATTACAGAAAAATCGCCTTCAAAACACCATAAATGGTTTTCACTTGCCAAACTACTAAAAATCTGCCTGCTCCCCCCAGGTTTCTTATCACTGTTGAAAATCTTGTTATTCCTGAGGGGTCTTGATCCCTGCTCCCCTCTCACTCCAGGCCTTGCCCAGCACAATGAAGGCTGTTGGAAAGGGCACCTGGCCAAGAGCAGATGTCAGCAAGGTTACCCAGCCTCTGTTCACTGGCAGGGAGAAGGAGATTCCCAACTTCAGGCTCATCCTCAATTCTCCAAGCAGGAGAGAAGGTGGCTGGGATCGTTTATGTCCCAGTGGGAACCATGAGGTTTTACTCTGAATGTGTGGGAGTATCCAGGCAAAGATCTGGTTTAGGGGAGTGTGAGAGGTGTAGCACCTCTGAGGTTTATAACTTGTAAGAGCTTATCTCCTTTTGCATCAAGAAGTGTCTGGGAAGCAGCCAAGGGCACACAGCAGAGGAGATAGCAAGTGGGAAGGGAGAGGAAAAAAGTCAAGGGGAATACAAGCATATTTATAAAAATCAGAACAATAGTTTCCCAGAGCTGTGATAAGAACTATTTTCTACTCACAAATAAAGACTCAACACTGATTTATTTTTTTTTCCCATGCATTTCTCCTCTTTTCTTACAAAAGCCAAACCCCAGCAGTTTGCCTGAAGCCAGAGCTGTCATGAGAGCAGCAGCCAAGGTGGAAGGAGTTAATCCTTGTGCCTCCCAGCTGGGAAAGCATCTGCCTGCAGCCTTTGGGCAGGACCCTGGAGCTGGTGGTGCTGCCCCAGTCCCTGGTGAGTGTTTGTTCTGATCATCCAGCCTGAAGGGATTGGCAAGAGCATCTCCAAGGGTGGCCTGGAGTCATAAACAAGCAGAGCTTTGCATCCCCAGCCAGCAAGGCTGAGCTTTGCTGGCAGAGCTGCCTTAAGCAGGATCCCTCTGGCTCCCTGCCTGGCCCTTGCAAGTGTTATCAATCGCCTGCTTCCATGGACATTAAAGAAATCAAACTTTCCTTCTTGCTCTTGCACCCCCTCCCTTTAAATAGCAGCTTAAAAGGAAACAAATTTAGAGCAAGGTCAGAGGGATGCAGAGGCTGTTTCTCATGCTCTGAGGAAATCCTAGCTGGTGCATGGTGGAGGGAGTTATCTCCCAGCCCTAGCTGGATATGAATTCAGAGAAAGGCTGGGAGGGATTTCCCAGGAAATTACAATGCTGCCCCCAGCCCCTCTTCTTGTGGCAAGGCAGGATCCTCTCTGCACACCATTCCCAACAGATCCCACAGCAGATCCCACACACAACAGCCCTGTCTAGGATCCCCTCATGGCTGCATCCCTGGGAATGTCCCAGGCCAGCCTGGATGGGCTTTGGAGCACCCTGGGATAGTGGGAGGTGTCCCATGGCAGGGGGTTGGAACAGGATGATCTTAATCCAACTTAAACTATTCTGGGATTCTCTGATGATTCTCTGATGATTTCATGGCCATCATTTAGCCTCAGCAGCATCTCCAGACCAGAACCCCCTGAACTGACATAGAACCACTCCTCTGATTTTAAAAAAAAATTGCTTACTGAGCAAAGACAACCCCAGGACTGCAGGTGAGGTGAAATCACATTTGACCCAGACTAGATGTGTGTTTGCAGCTCCCTCTGGTATCAAAGCATTACTTAGACAAGTTTGAAGATGGAAGTAGCACTTTCAATATCCATTTACTCTTGCAGAATTAGATATAAGCTTCTATAATCAAACACATGCTTGCTTGAAGCTAAGGAAAGCCCAGGCTCCACAGAATCCTTCCTCCCCATGTAATCCCCTCAAGCTACAGCAGAGTACTCCAGTACCAAGCTGAACAAGAGTTTTAACAGTTTTTAGCTAAAATCACTCTCTCAGTCACCCTTGCAATTTCTCATGGGCAGATCTTTGACAGGTGAGGAGTGACACACTCAGTTGTACTTGGGAAAACCACAGAACTGGAAGAAGAAATCAACTCCCAGCAGGATTCTGGTTCCTCATCCAGCCACAGGAGATGTTCCCCCCATCCACAACCCCTTTAAATCCCAAGGTAACATCTCCCCTCTTCGTTCACCCACTTAGCCCAACTAAGTCCAAACAGGGAGAAAACAAAGAAGGATTTTAAGTCCATGTTTAAAACAGCTTATGGATTTTGGAGCTGCTTCCAGCTCCATCTCAGCAAGCCAAGGTTTCAGACGTGTGTCATCGGGGATCGCAGTTACAAATGAGATTAAGGAGCGAAATAAAAATCACTTGAGCTGGAGATAACTCACTTGCTGGCAGGGAGCAAGGGGCTGAATTGATCTCCTGGCCCAGGCAGGCTTTTCCATCTGCCAATAACACCCAGCAATTCGTCAGTGCCGCAGCATGCAGTGTTTATAGCCCGGGGTTGTAATGAAATCAGCATCTCCCACAGGGAATTTAACCCCTCCAGAGATCATCCAGCTGACAGAAGTGGCCCTTGTGGGGCAGAAAGGAAATACCCAGCCCAGTGCTGGCTTTGGCACACAAAAGTCTCAGAAAACATCAGGGCTCTTACAGGGTTGTGGCAAACTCTGCCTCACAAAAGCCTGGAAATGGGGTTTGGATCTGGTGGGACACCCAAAGTTTCTCTGGGAACATCTGCAGGGCATAACTCCCTTTTTCCTCTCCATGGAAGGATGCAGGTGAGCACCAGCCTGGGCATTGCATCTCAGCCCTTCAGGGATCCAGCCCAAGAGCAGGGAGCCCCTGCAAGCCCAGAGCTGGGAAATCATTCCAGAGGGGCTTGGGGACTGCTGAGAGCTGAGAGAGCTTCACTTGGGATCTCTGTCCCTTTGTCCTGTCTGGATTCCTGGGGTAACAGACACAGACCGTGGGATCAGCCTTCCCACGCAGGAGGAGCCTGGATCTGGACACGTTTAGGGTCACTGCAAAGCCCTCCAGGATTTCCAGCCATCAGCCCACTGCCAGATGTTGGAGATCACCTGCACTACCAGGGCCAGGAGAGCTGTGCCCCCACTGACCCAGCCTATCCTTCCATCAGCACCCCAAAAATCTGGCGTGGGATAAATCCCACCCTGCAGTTCCACCACTGCAGAACCTCCCATTTGCTTTTCCTTCCCCCAAAAAGCTCCTTTAGGCACGAGACATTTTTTCCAGCCCACGCTTTCCTAAAGGACACTGTGAGGTTTTGTATAAACAAAGAAATGAGGCACGACAGTTCGAGACTGAGGAGAAAATATCACAACCATCCCAACAACATCAACAGTTTAGAGAAAACACTTGGAGCTGTCAATACCCTGCACTGAGTGGTGAAAGGTTTGGGACATATTCCAGTTTGGAGTAAGAGACACTTTGATGGTTTGCTTGCAAATCTTGGGGGAAGACTGCACTTCTCAGCTGCAATCCAGAAATGGTACTGACTCCGTGGAAATAAGAACATGGAAAAGTCCAAACCAGGATAAATGCTCGCAGCCGTGAAAAATCTGAAATTAAAGAGCTCTCTGCCAAGAGAGGAGCTCAATAGTTTGGATCCCCAAAGCTCAGGTCCTAAAATACATCTCAGAGCTCCATGGCTGCACATTCCTAACCCCAGGCTGCTGTGTGCACACGTGGCCAGGGCATGCAAAAAAAAAGTCAGATTGATCCTGGTAGAGGCACCTGGAGCAGTGCATCCTTCCTTCCAAAATAAATATTCCGTGGGCCAGTGATCCCAAAGAGCTCCTGAATGAAGCCCCACAAGCCCTGCTGAGCCCTGAACTGTGGCATGGAGCCACACTCTAGGCCAGGCTCACCTTTTGGGCACAGATTTCCATGTGCTGGGCTGTTCCCACAGCTGGGAACAGAGCCCACAGGAGGAGCTTGACCAAGACAAGAGCCAAGCTCAGCAGACTGAGCCATGTTTAAATCCAGGTGCCAACAGCAGAGATAACAAAAGTGAAGAACTGGAGTAATCAAAGGTGTTACTCATCCATGACTTGGGCTGGAAGCAGAGCCAGGAGCCCAGCCCAGATGGGGAACCAGCAGTGCCTGTGCAGCTGGGCACCATCCCAGTGTCCATTCCCAGAGACTGCTGTGGAAATAAGGGCACTCAGGGCTGAGCTGATGAAAACAGAGCCCAGGAATGCAGCAGTGATGAGCTTGGGTCACCTCTGATGGGAGAAGGAGCCACTGAGAGCCCTGACTGCTCAGGAGAATGGTTGGGCTCGGGTGCTGGACTTGGGTGCCTCTGCAGGGCTTGGGGGGTGAAGAACTCCTGGATTAACAGGTTTCAGCCCAGCTGATGCAGCTCCCACCCCAGCAGGTAGCCCAAATTCCCTGCAGCCAGCCCAGGCCGGGCTCAGCACAGCTGTTTTGCAGCTGCATTTGGCTGGTGCAGCGGCAGCAGATGGGCCTGGAGGGACTCCTGCTTCCCCCAGCTCCTGAGGCAGGCTCATCCCATAAAGCTGGGCTTTATGGGGCTCCCCGTGGGTGTGAGCACACGGTGTGTGCAATCCCAGGGATTTACAGCCCGCTCAGGCATCGCTTGGGGCCAGCGTGTTCAAATGCTGTATCCAGAAGCCTGGATGCACTGGGTCTTTGGGCTGTTTTAAAGCCAGTTTATTTTGGATTTGGGAACACAGCCCCGGCTCTTCAGCACAAATTGACTTCCTGAGCTCGCCTGCTTCCTCCAAACTCTTCTCCTGGCAACTCCTGTTGCTTTAGGATTTCTGCACAGCCCTCCAGCATCTCCTGAGGACCTCCCTTCCCCTCCAACCTTTTCCCCTTTTGATCACTGCAAGGCTGTTAATTCAGTTGGCAACAAAACACTCTCTCAAGCAAACATGAGACAATGAGCTGTGTCAAATCTCAGAGGCTTGAGTGATTTTTAATTTGCAGTATTTGCTTTTTTCCCCCTTCTCTTTTAGGCTTTGGATTCTCTGACTTTCTTTCACAGCTAGATTTCTGTGCTGTCCATCTTTCTGGGCATATTTTATGTCTGACATTTCTTAGCTTTCCCCAGTGAAGAGAAGTCCAAACTCTCAACTTATCCATGGGTTTAGATGAAGACAGGGGGTTTTCTCAGGAGGTTTGTCCCTGCTGGAAGGGAAGGACGTGGGGAAGCTGCATCTCGAGGAGGCTCAGCAGGGCTCTGAGCAGAACTGTCAGCAGCAGAAGTGGCTGCCCGGGGGGAATGGCTCTGTAATGAAACCAAGGTGGCCGAGCTGCTGACAGCTGCAGAGCAAGCCAGAGGAGAGGTGGGTTTGGGAGCAGAGGGGAATATTTCATCTTCTCTGACTTGATGAGTTTGCATTGGCACAAGACAATGAGGAGCAGATGTCAGCCAGAGATGCCAAACTACCCCGTACATTTTTACAGCAGAAATAATGACACTCTTGCAGACCACTAATGTTTGCAGTTTCTCAACAGCATGGACTGATTTTTAAATTTTTTTTTAACAAAACCCTCCTCAAAGTTCTCCAAGAATGGGTTTTAGCCAGTGCTGATGGCAGCAGCAATGATTTCACACGGATAATCAGATAAAACCCCCTTCCCAGGGCTCATTTGGTGCTGCACTGATTCTGAGCTGTCTGCATCCATCAAAGCACAGTTACCTGGGACCATTAAATGTGAATTTCCTCCCCAGAGCTTTCTCATGGCCTGAGTAACTTGTTTGCCTTTCCTTTTGCCCGAGGGCTCTGTTAATTCCTAGAAATTGTACAATCATTTAGGTTGGAAAAGACCCATAAGATCATTGAGTTAATAATTCCTGTATTACAACAACTTTGGAAACTCTTGGAAAACTGAAGAGCTCAGCTGGGCTCAATTTCATTGTGGATGTACTTTGAATAAACAAAATTCAGGAAGTTTCAGACCCAGAAAATGACCCATGAGCATCCAGTATATTCAAGGTTAAATTGTTAAACATTGGAAGGGAGGTGGTGGAGTCCCCATCCCTGGAGATGTTCAAGGAATGACTGAATGTGGCACTCAGAGCTCTGGTCTGGTTGACAGGGAGGTGATTGGCCAAAAGTTGATGATCTTGGAGGTCTTTCCCAGCCTAAAAGATTCTGTGATATTGGAAAGTTTAGGATTTTAAGGCTGTGTTCTCAAGGGTACCTGTGGAGGATTAATATTCTGGTTTGGCGTTTTCCCTTCTAGTCTTGGCTCTGCACTTCCATGTGATCACGTAAAACAAAATATTTTTAAGCTACCCCCTGAAAAACAAGTTCCATTCCAAGAAAACACCCTGACCCCCTGAGGGGGCTTTGTGAAAACACAGAGAAAAGAGGGAATTACTCCATGATGTCATCAGCTGAACTGCAATTCAGAAAGCTGTTTAATTTCAGGGTTTGCAAGACCTGCATTTTTCCTGGAAAGATCCTGCAAATCCAATGTCTGAACTATAGTTACCTCTTTACAACCTGCCAGATTTTTCCCCATTAATGAGACACAGTTAAATATTCCAGTTCACCTTCCACAAATCTATTGTGGCCTGTCCTGGAACCCAGCTCGTGTCTATAAACACGTTTATTATTATCTTGACTTCCTCCTGCTTATTGGCAATGCCTGGTAATCTTTCAGTTGTGGTATGCAAAGCCAAACATGAACCAGTATTTTCCATGATGGTTGTAATTTTGGCCTGTAATTTTATCACTCCAATCTAAATCCACTTCAGGAACACCATAAACGAATTGTCACCGAATGAACTGAGACTTCGGAGTGCTTTAGAAGAGTGATTTAATAAAAGGAAAATATAAAACAAATGTAAGCCATAATATTTTTGGCAAAAAGGTCAAATATTTCTTTCTCTTTACCTCATTTGAATACAAGGACCTACTTCTTTTAATGCACTCCCAGCAGGTTTGTTTGTCTTGGATTATGCAGTAGCAGATAAAACATTTGTCCAGTGAGAGTTGTTTAAAAAGAACCCAAACCCCAACAAAAGCAAGGTAAACAGATCAAATTTGAGATATCCTTGCCCTGATTTTTTATGAAATACCAAATGCTAAGTGCTAAAAATATGCCCATGTTCTTATTGAAGCCGTTTTCACAGTTTGCAAAGCCAAACACTCCCCAAGTTGCTGTAAGTTTATTTTAGGCCCTGATCTGGATGACGGCTGCAAGGCTGCCTCACTTCATTCATATTAAGAAACAATATACAGAGGATATAAAGTGATCAACTGTGTTTACACTGAGGGCAAAAAAAAGAAAAAAGCCCCTCTGCATAAGTAGTAAACAGGGAATCTGAACATAAAAACTGCTGCTGATCATTCCTGAAAGGAACAATCCCTGCACAGGCAGCTCTGGGAAAGGCAAATGATGACAACCTCAGAGCAGGGTTTTCCAGGAGTAACCCCAAAATAACCCTCCAGAAGTCAAACATCCAAGGTTTGCAGGGGCTCTTGCAGTGACATGTGAAGATTTCAAGCAACGGCTTTGCAGGGGAGAAGGGAGGGAAAAAAAACGACCCACGTTTATTCATAAAAAATTTCTGCTTCAAAACTGCAGTGGGAGCCTGTTTATAATAAACCACCAAATGATAGAGAGGCTGCTGTTTGGCACGGGAATGGCCTGGGAGAGGCTTGTATTACATTTCTCTCCCTCAGCCTTCATGGTATAAGGCAGAACAGGCTGAAATTTATGTTCTCCTGGTACTGCTGGCCCGGCTGTGCTGCTCCAGAGACACTTCTGGCACAGGCCCCCACTGTGCTCTACATTCCCTGGATTTATTGCCAGAGGTTGGGGTGAGGGCAGAGGGGCATTTCTGACTTCTTTATGGTGATGGAGGCACTTGAGGGGGCCAGGCAGACACAGATAAATGGCCCAGAGGCAGCTACTGACCACCACCCTCTCATTGTGTCTCCTGGTCTGGGCCAGCTTGGTTTTTAACACCAAAACATCATTGCTGGGTCGGGGTTATGTGCAGGTCTGGAGGATAATGGGAATTATTTTATCTTGGTAGAGTTTTTGTTGCTTAAGTTTTGGTCTTTTCTTCCAGTTTAGCAAGAGAGCTGTGAGTGGATCCATCCATCATCCATCCATCCATCCATCCATCCATCCATCCATCCATCCATCCATCCATCCATCCATCCATCCATCCATCCATCCATCCATCCATCATCCATCCATCCATCCATCCATCCATCCATCCATCCATCCATCCATCCATCCATCCATCCATCCATCCATCCATCCATCCATCATCCCTCCATCCATCATCCATCCATCATCCATCCATCCATCCATCCATCATCCATCCATCATCCATCATCATCCATCATCCATCCATCCATCCATCATCCATCCATCCATCCATCCATCCATCCATCCATCCATCCATCCATCCCTCATCCATCCATCCATCCATCCATCCATCCATCCATCCATCATCCATCCATCCATCCATCCATCATCCATCATCCATCATCATCCATCATCCATCCATCATCCATCCATCCATCCATCATCCATCCATCCATCATCCATCCATCCATCCATCCATCCATCCATCCATCCATCATCGTCCATCCATCATCCATCCATCCATCCATCCATCCATCCATCATCCATCCATCCATCATCCATCCATCCATCCATCCATCCATCCATCCATCCATCCATCCATCCATCATCCATCCATCCATCCCTCCATCATCCATCCATCATCCATCCATCCATCCATCCATCCATCATCCATCCATCATCCATCCATCCATCCATCCATCCATCATCATCCATCCATCATCCGTCCATCCATCATCCATCCATCCATCCATCCATCCATCCATCCATCCATCATCCATCCATCCATCCATCCATCCATCCATCCATCCATCCATCATCCATCATCATCCATCATCCATCCATCATCCATCCATCCATCCATCCATCCATCACATCCATCCATCATCCATCCATCATCCATCATCCGTCATCATCCATCATCCATCCATCATCCATCCATCCATCCATCATCCATCCATCCATCCATCATCCATCCATCCATCCATCCATTCATCCATCCATCCATCCATCATCCATCCATCCATCCATCATCCATCCATCCATCCATCCATTCCTTCATCCATAGAATCCATAGAATCATGGAATGGTTTTACTTGAAGGATCTTCAAAACCATCTTGTTCCATCCCTTCTGCCATGGGTAGGACACCTTCCACTAGACCAGGTTGCTCAATCCAAATTGGCCTTGAACCTGGCCATCTTCCATCCATCCATCCATCCATCCATCCATCCATCCATCCATCCATCCATCCATCCATCCATCCATCCATCCGTCATCCATCCATCTTTCCATCCATCATCCAAGCCAAGACTATGTTACCAAAGTATTTCAGGGAAGTGGATGCTCAGGTTCTCCCAGGAGCTCTGAGTTTAAACCCACAAACGCCACAAATCTCCATCAGGACTGGCAGAAATCCCTGACTGAGGCTGCTGAAAATGTTCTCGATTTGATTAACCACTCCAATGCCTTTTCCCTTTGCAAAATACATTAAGAATCTCTGATTAAAAAGCTTTCTGAGAACTAGATATTTCTATTTATTTTTATTTTGCAGACGTCTCCCTTGTCAGGGAAACAGTAGCAGCATAAAATACATCGCTGGAATTGCAGTTTATGCCTTGACCCCTACAAATTACTCATCAATGCAACAGCCAGGAAAAGCCAGGAATCAGGCAGAGAAGGTTTGTTCAGCACCTCACTGCTGTGCATAATTCAGTCTTCACATAAAGCAGTTTCACCAGGGTACTGCCCCACAAATGCCCACAAATTCTACTGTTTGACTAAAAACACTAATAAACATAAATGAATGCATGCAGACAAAAAAAATTCTCTTTGGTGGTAGGGCTCAGTTCCTTTTATTAACATTCCTCCTTTTGTGGATTGATCTTTCCACCAGCACACCACAGATATACCCAGGTCATGTCTTTGCTTCTTCTTTTTTTCCCTATTTTCTTTATGAGATAATGGTCAATTAGGACTCAAAACCAACCAGAACTCTTCCACTCATTAGGGCTTGATCTACTCCTGACACTTCTTGATAAATTTCCCCGTGTGGTTTACAAAGAGACTCAATTTTTGAAGGGTTTTTAATCATTTTTGTGCCTTATTCTTCGTATCTACTGTTTGCACATCAGTTGAACTTTGGGAACAGCTCCCTGCTGATCCCTCTTCTCTTGGATTCCCATGATTTTAGGATTATAGAATCATGGAAAGGTTTGGGTTGGAAGAGACCTTAAAGCTCATCTCATTCCATCTCCTGCCATGAGCAGGGACAATTTCCACTCTCCCAGGTTGCTCCAAGCCCTGTTCAATCTGACCTTGACAAGGTTGTTTGGACTGCCAAAAAAAGGCTTTTGGGATGGGACTGGAAAAGGGAGTGTTTAAAACAATATTCCAATGGGGATTCATTTTTTTTTATGTTGCTGTCATTTTAAAAATTATTTTATTCCCACTGGTTTCAAATAGGATTTGGAAACTTCGAGAGGAGAGTTTGTGGAAGATGAAGGAGTGGGGAATTTAGGATGAAATGCAAGGAGAGGGACAGCAAAACCCCAAAAAGTAAGAAATGGAGGGAGGGAACATCAGAGAGAAGAAGAGGAGAATAATAACACGTTGTGCCCTCTAGTCAGCACCAAGGTTTCTCCTCTCCAGCACCTCTCCCATGTTTAGAGACGGGCAGGACTCGGAGTCTGGCAGTCAGCCAGGACCCTGAGGGAAACGATGCCCAGGAGCTTGGCACACCAGGGCATCCCACACAGGGCCCCTCGTCCTCGCCCCACCCAGCTGGGTCCCCCTCTCTCTCCTGCCACGTTTGGACCAGCAGCTCTGCCATGGCAGCGCTGGGATCTGATTTCCTTTCATGGCCAGGTGCTTTTAATAACCCGCTGCCAACTGCCAGTGGTATTGCTGCAAGAGATGCCTGGAATGAAAAGAGGGAAGAAGGAAAGGCAGAAAGAAAAAAAAAGTCAATGAAACAGAACAGATAATTTTGCAACTTAATTTTCCATCTCCTCTAATAACGGTACCGGTGTCATGCTGATGGATGGAACTGTTACATGTGGCCTCTCAAGATTAATTCCCCTCCTGTAAGTTCAGCCGTGATTTTCCAGAGCAGCCTCTTGGCTCCCTTATTCAGCCTTCCCCTGGTCCCTTCCCCAGGCTTCTCCTGCTCAGAAGAATGTTTTGGATCAAAGCCGGGTGTCAGGGCTGGCTTTTGTGATTGCTGGGGAGACTCGGGTCCTTCTCCTGGAGGAGAGCACAGCTCGATGTGGAAAACATCAGCAATCAGACCTGAAAATCCTCTGTTCCTTATCTGAAACTGCTGACTACTGCACAAATCCGGGATATCTGCTCCTTCCAGGATCTCGAAGGATTGACATTTTTTTTCCCATCCCGCTTGGGCAGAAATCTCTGAAGCCCATTAAAAGTTTCACCGTAATCCGAGCTCCATATTTTCTCAAGCCAGGAGATCTGGAATTTAAAGGCAAGGTTTGATCTTATCTATTCTTTATCTGATTATGGTGGCTCCACCAAATAAGATTTATCTATAAAGAAAATAATGTAATTAATGTCCCGGCTGCCCAAGTCTTTGTGAAGACCTCTCAGATTTTGTTGAGCTCTCCAATTAAATGTAACTCTGTAAACCTGAGCGGACCAAACCCTTATCTGAGAACGTGCAATGCTCCTAAATTAAATTTGTGGAGTTGGTGGAAAGGGTTCAGGGTTTTTTTGTGTGTGAAAGGGACACAGAGACGCTGTTCTGAGTAACCCCCAACCCCTCTCAGCCTGGCAGGGAACAAACAAGGGATGTTCCTGCATTTACATCAGCAAGGAATTTTCTCCTCCTGGCACCTTCTCTGGCATTCCACAGCTGAAAGGGCTGTGAGGAAAAGCAAATTCGCTGTCCTGGCACAGAGAAAAGGGATGCACGTGAGAGGCTGGTCCCAAAATTGTGCGAGCCACCAGCAATGAGCATGGGCTGAGGACTACGGTGTCCGTGGCTCACTCCAAGTGCCAGATCCCACAGAATCTCAGTTGGGTATCCTAGTAGGATATCTAGATGTTTGAACATCTCCAAAAAATGCAAAGAACCAAAGGAGATCTTCCTCAAGCTGGGGACTCTCTTAGGTCTCCAGCATTTTGGAGTGTCCCATGGCAAGACATTGGTTCTGTCAAAAAGGGAAAGAGGGGAAAAGGAGCACAAAAATTAGATCTTTTAAATATCAAGGAACTTCAGAACAGCTTCCAGCTGCTCAACTTCCCACTGGGCAGTTCCCAGCTCTCTTCAGGCTCCTCTCCAGCTTCTCCTCCTTTGAGATCCAGAAGTGCAGGGAGCTTGGAAACTCCACAGCAGCAGGGGCAAGGCTGGGCTGGAAAAGAGTGGAGGGACAATCTGGGAGTGCCATTCTTCTGCAAACTGAGCCATTCGTGATCCACCTTGGTCATCAGGCTCAGCTTTTTGGGAAAACCCAGTGAGGCACGGCAGGAGGTGGGAAGGGTCAGCAGGACTGGGTTGGAAGGGGAGGTTCCACCATCAGCAGGCTCACCAGGAATGGGTTCATTCACTGCAACTCCGATTGCTGGCTGTGCTTATCCATGAAAAAGCAGAATATCATCTCTGGCTGATCTCACCTGAATTATTTCCAAACTGCTTTTCCTCTGAGTTACTTGGGTTTGGACTCTGTCTGAAGAAAAAAAATTATTTGTGCACCAAATCCTAGGGTTTCACTTTATTAGCTGGCTTCAGAATTTCCCAAGCTGAATTTTGGCTGCAACAACCTCCAAGATGGAAAAATGTGTTCCTGTCCTGAAATCTGTCTTAGCCTCTTGTTCATTCAAGATGCTGTTGGGAAGGACTCTTCTCATGAAATAAAAAAATTGAAATAGAGTTACTTTGAAATTTGTACTGTCAGAAAAAACAATAATCAGAAGGAAAGTTAGCACACCTGTTAGTTGCTATTTTCAAATACCATTTATATATATATTTTTTTTAATTTCAGAAACCACTGAGAAATTATCTTCCTTTCTGGATCACCTTTAGCTAAGCCTAATTTCTCCACTTAAAACTTCATTTCACAGAATTAATGTCCCTGGCCTTTCTGGTTGTTCACCTCCCTGTCCCCATTTTCTTTGTTCAGGGAAGACCATCAACAAAATTCCTTTCTTGTTAGTGAAAGTCCTTTTTTTGATAAACATTGCTTGGAATATACATCTTTTTGTTTAAAAATGGTGATGCTACTTAATAACAAATGCTGAGGCCTCAACAGATGAGCATTGCAATCCTGGCTGGAAATAATTTAAAGCAGCGTTGCCAGATGTGTAGGGCAGGGGCAAATCCCAAATTCACTTTGTCACAGCCATGTGGATTAAGTGAAATCATTGGAAATGGTCAAATCTGGCCTTAGAAAGGACTCCTCACTCAGCAGATCCTCAGCTGATCTTCACATCATGTTGGGGATGGATTGAAACTGAAAGACAGCAGGTTCAGAAGGGATTTTGGGGGAAGTGTTTCCCTCTGTGGGTGGGGAGGCCGTGGCAGCAGAGGTGCTGTGGCTGCCCCTGGATCCCTGGAAGTGTCCAAGGCTAGGCTGGACACTGGGCTTGGAGCAGCTGGGACAGTGGAAGGTGCCTCTGACCATGGCAGGGGTGGAATGGGATGAGTTTAGGGCCCTTCCCACCCAAACCTCTCCATGATTCTATGATCCCCTTCATTCATCCCTGCTGATGTTCAGCTTGGCTGAATCTCTGTGGTCAGGGTGACTTTGAAGGGACTGGGCACCCTGACATGGCAAATGATGACCTGGGGGCCCTCAAGTAGATCCAGAAGCTGCAGATGCCACAACCAGACCTGGCTCTGACCCTGCTTTCCTCTGGCATGAACATCTTCATCCTCCCTCAGCGTGGAAGAAGCTTTCATGAGCAGCCCAAAGGCTGGAATCACTTGCCCCATCCCACCTGGCAGGCTCTCCCCACACCTCTGGGATGAGATGATCCTCCCCCCTTCCCTAATCAAAGAGCTTGCCCACCTCGAGCAGATCAGCCCCGTGCAGTAAAACTGAAATTTCCATTCCTTGTGTAAACAGCGCCTATCTCTCCATAAAAATGCAGGAAAGTGCAGGCTCAGCAGCTGGAACCTCTGGGTACCTCTGCTCAGTGAGCAAATCCCAGGTGGTCTCTGTCACGGGGGGTGATTTATGGGAACTCTCTCCCTCTTGGGCTGCTTTTATTTAGGCAGTGGGAGTTTGACAGCCCAGAGGTCACAGACACTCCAGTCACTCGTGGTTTCTCTACTGAAATGGAGAAATGCCTGCAGGGAGGGGAGAGGGGGGACAGGATGGGACGGGGAGAGAAGAGAGGAGCTGAATGCACGCTAGTGTCAACCCCTGGAAAAACAGCAGGTCCATAAATAGTAAAGCTTTGGAAGATGAGGGGCGATGAATGGTGCCTTAATCACAACTGAAATGTCAGGGGAGGAGGGGGAAGGGGTCTGTATTTATCCTCTCTTGCATGAGATTTCAAACCAGAGAGGCAGCATCCTTGGGGAGCTCACAATGAAGCTTTTCTGTGTATCCAAGGAAGGAGCCTGTCCAGGCTTCTCACAGCTTTTTTTTTTTTTTTTTAAACCACATTCAACTAAAATTTTGGAAAATGAGTTCACGGCGCTGCTCCTTTCTTGCTTCTGCTGTTCTCTTTGGACTCAAGACACCTCAGATAAATCCTTGCCTCAGTTTAATCAGGTTGTGGGAGGGCATCTTGAGACATCCTCGAAGATCTCCAGGAGGAAGGTTCAGCAAGGAGGAGCAGCAAATCCTAAAGGGCTCACACACGGCAAATCAATGAAAGAGCACCTCCAAAACCCTCCATACTTGAGCCAGTTCCACTTCCTCTGAGCCCCAAAGCCTGGGACGTTGCTGCACCCTCTCTTTCCATGCAGGGCACGTGTTCCCTTAACTTTGTCTTCATTAGAAATGTGTCATTTGTGATCTCAGCAGTACCTCCACACAGAGCCAGGATAATGCTGCTGGCTTTCCTGGAGCTGGGCTGGATTTACATCAAGGTGGATGAGATCAGTCTATTAGCCTCCCTGGCAAGCTCCCTGGAACGTGGTTGCAATTTACTCTGCTCCCTGAAACCCTCAAATTTTGGCCAATGGCTTCCCCTTCCCTTGTAGATTGTGTACATCAAGGTCACCAAATCCCAAACGTCCTCCAAAGTCCCGGGGGTCATGGTTTGATTTCATCCTGGATGTTTTGTTCTACAAGAAAAATAATCTGGGTCTTATTTTCTAAGGTTCCCAGCCCAGGAAATGCAGGAAGCTGTTCAATTCAGGTTTTTCTTGTGTGACAGATCAGCTTTTTAATCCATCTGCTGATACAATGCTCAAGTATAATTTGACTTTCCTAGGGGAAAATCAACAGCTGGAATAGTTACAGAAAAAGGGAAAAAAAAAAAAAAAAAGAGCTTTTCCCAAGAAAATCTCCCCTCAAGTTCATAGGAAATTGCAGTGACCTACAAAGCACAGAACAAGAGTTGATTGGGCTGGAAGGGTTGGAGACGGCTGTTGGAGCTAATTTTTCCCCAAGGAAGAAACAGTTTTGCCTGCTTTGTGAGAGACCTGCTCCATGGGAAGGGATTTGGACTTTATCCCGTGGGCAGTCCTTGTGCAGCCAGGGAAAGGCTCCTTTAGCAGAGCAGGGAGGAATGTTATCAATCTGAATCCGGCCCTTCTCTCCCAGGAGTGTCACACAGGACCAATAAACACTCCAAGATCTCCTGATAAAGTGGATTTCACCCATGTAATCCCATTACAGGGGACCTGCTGGATGGTTTGTGTCAGATGAAGATAGGGAGCAGATGAAGGGAGGTCTCCTTAGAGAACCTCAGCATTTTTGGGGGTGGGAGGTCACTGCTGTCCATGGAGAAGTGCAAAAGCAACGTGTTACCATTACCCTGCAGGAATGACTCAATCCATGGGGACGAGGGCTACTCCTTGCTCTTGGCTGAGGGACATCCCTGCTGCTGACGCCAGCACAGGAGCCATGGGACTCCAACCAGAGCCTGAGGTGAATAAACCAGCATAACAAATCCTATTTCCAGTTTGGGACTCTTTGCTCACACCCTGTGCCTTCATCCAGAACGTCATGATTTGTCCGGTTTTGGACTGAGGAGCGGTGGAAAAATATGAATTATATCATTATAAAACATATAAGTTTCATGACTCACTCTAACTCCTGCCTGATCAGTATTTCTGAAAACAGAGCAAATTATTTAAGTGCTCAGTGCGCACTTCAAGCTCCTTACAAGCAACCTATTAAAATAAAAACTCTTGTCCCTACGTGTTTTTTCGCTCAATGAGGTGTTAAATAGGAGACGCTCTTCAAACAAACTAATCCATCCAGGAGAAAATATACAAAAGAAAATCTCTGGAATGACATTTCCCGCCCCTCAGAAACGCCACCAGCCAGGCAGAAAAGGATGAAGTGGGAAGGTCTCCGGCTCAGCAAAACAGACTTGAAAGGCGAGGGGCAAGGTAGAGAGGTCTGCCCGAGATCACAGGCACTTGTGGGCAGATAGGATCTGCGGGAAGTGAAGACAAGGTGTGAGAAGCCTGTTCTTTCTTGTATCATCGCAAGGGCCCTTTTTTGAAGATAAGCCCCTTCTCGGGGGGGACGGGGAGGTCTTTGCACTTCAAGGGCGGGCGCGTTTCCACCTCCCCTCTGTTTGTTTTCTAATTTTCTTTTCACTCTCACGTCGGGCTCCCCGTGACCCCCTCTCTCAGCAGCATCACCAGCACCTCTCCCCGGGGCCCCGCAGACAGGGGTTAAGAGGCCTCCCGAGAAAAGGGGATTTTACAGCAGGATCTGGAGGAGACAGGCAGGGGCTCAGGTGGATGGGCTGTGGGGGAGGGAAGGCGTGCAGGGAAATGCCCAAATGTGCTTCAGAGCAGTGACCACCACAGGGATGGAGAATGGGAGAGGTCGTGGTCACCTTCAGGATTTCTAAGCACCACAGAAAGAAGAGGACTTCTTCTGTACCCACACAAGTGCAGAAGAAAATTGTGGCAGGGGAATCTGGAGGAAATCAGAGAAAAATACAGAAATGTGGCGCTTTTTTGGTCGCATTCAGAACCAAAATCTTGGTCACCTTCTACCACCTCTCTTTGCAAATTGGAACTTTTCATTTACAGTTTCCACTGCTTACAAATCCTACAGATTTTCCCTCCTTTGTGAAACAGCTCAGGGAAATCCTGCCAGTGCTCCATGGCTAGAAGAGTGCTGGGTTTGCTGTGAGCCCTGCAGCCAGCAGGAACTCAACTGCCAAAACCAGCCTTTTCTGCTAAAGATTTTGGTTTCAGGGATCTTCTGGAGGATTGGGATGCATGGCAAGCAATGCTTTCATGCAGGAATGATGTCCTGTGGCATCCAAACCAAAAAACAGCACAGAGAAATCCGGGTGTGGCTTGTCTATGTCGGGTTGGTGACACAAAACACAACCAAGTTCAGAAACAAATGAGCAAAGAGAACAGAAGGGAGCATTGCCAGGGAGGAGGAGAGAAACAGAGTGGGAACTGTTGGTGATTTCCCACTCAACCCATCCACATCTCCCAGCCCTCTCTGTGGATCCTGATCACACACGCCAAACCCGTAACACGGCCCCATCTTTTCCCCAGCTCTTCCTCCTCTGCCTCTAATCCCTTACAAAGGAGCGAGCTCTGGGGTTTCTGAGCAGGAACGGGGATTCCAGGCTCGGGCAGCCCCGGGGCTGAGCAGGGACCTGCTGCTGCCCGTGTCAGGTTGTTGTACAAACATCACCTCCCGCCCAGCCCCGGCGTGGTCCCCAACCAAGCACTGGAGACAGTTTGCCCAGTAGTTTGACCTTTCACCTCCCCTTTACTAAATAGGCCTAATTACTGCGTTTGTCTGTCATTTAAGCAACAAATGACTCCATTGAGGTCATCTGAGGGAAGCTGGAGTTCTTAGCTGTCATCTCGGGAGAGCTTGGCTAATTTTATCCTGCTGGGGAGGAAAGCCCTGTGAAATTTTGCTGGAGGGCTCGGTTACAATCGTGGTTTCCTGGGAAGGGTTTGGTGACACGCTCACGGCTCAGGAAGGAGAGGTATGGCCCCACCAGCTCCTCCTGGTTTCCAGGGATTGTAGGAGAAATCTTAAAGGAAAAAACTTCTGGGACTAGAGAGAGCAAAGCAACCAAAGCAGAGAAAAGCATAACACTGATAATTATAAATAATGAAAATAATCATGATCAGTATGATAATCATAGCCATAATGAAAACCAGTAATGATAGGGTAAAGCCATAATGATAAGGATCATACTAATAATATTAATATTGGCAATAATAGTAGCAATAATAATAATAATAATAATAATGTCACAGGCAATTTTCTCTTCTAAATCCAGATTTTCCCACTGGAAATATCAATACTCCCAGTGTGCTGACAACCTTTTGTTCAGCCACAAAAAGAGCCAGAAACTGCAGATGAATTTGTTTCAGCGGCGTTTCCTCCACAGTTTTCCATCCTCGCAGTTCTGATGGCTCCCAGTTGGGTGCTTTGTGGGGAACAGGCAAAATGGTGATGAAAGAGGGACGTTAAGCCTGGAGAAAACTCAAAGGAACTGAAACAAGTGCATGGAAGGAGGAGGCAAACCTAAAAAGTGGGTTTGTTTCCCACAGAGTGATCCCAGAATTAATTGTGGGGAGGTAGATGTATCTGTTTCCACAAAGAATTCCTCAAAATGCTCCTGTGTCTATGTGTACGTGGGGTGGTTGGGGTTGGAAAGGACCTTAAAGCCCATCCAGTGCCACCCCTGCCATGGGCAGGGACATCTCCCACTGCTCCAATCCCCGTCCAGCCTGGCCTTGGGCATTCCAGGGTGCAGGGGCAGCCACAGCTCCTCTGGGCACCTGTGCCAGGGCCTGCCACCCCCACAGGGAAGGATTTCTCCCTAAAATCCAATCTAAACCTGCTCTCTTTCAGTTTGAAGCCAACATACGAGCTCAGGCACAAGCTCTCTGTTGTGTTGAGGTTCTCATCCCTGGTCAGGGAATATCCCTGCACGCCAGGATATCTCTGCCAAGGATGTTTTTCCGTCTTGCCCCTTTGGCTGCATCTCCCTCCTGTGTGCAGCTCCTGCTCTGGCTCTTCTCTGTGCTATTGATGTTCCCTCCCTGCCCTCATCTCATGGCCCATGCCCACCCCTGCCCTCCTCTGCCCTCAGATTTAAGTCCTGGCCTCTGGACCTGCCGTGATCCCACCTCCATCCCTTTCTCGCAGTTGGAATCGAGACCTCCCCGTTCTCCTGCCAGGCTCCTCCTCTGGGTGTGAGGGGGTCCCCCTTTAAACATCTGCAAAACATCTCCAGGCTCCTCAGCCCCCTCTGCAAAGCTCTCCAGCAGCATGGTGCCTCGAAGACAAAACAAAACATGACAGCAGCCGGGATTGTTGTTGTTCCCATCGCGCTAATGTCAACTGAGCGCTTCCTCCCGCTGTCGCCGTCTGTCTCCAGCATCTCCGACGTCTCCTCTGCTCCACCACCCTGGCAGGCTCAGCTGAGGGAAATCCGAGGGGCTGCTCAGCCTCTGGCACTCACAAAACTCACCCCTGCACCAGGGGAACACCTTGCTTGGAGCTGCTCCGAGATGTCGGAGGCGTCCCGCTCCAGATGGAAGCAAAGGTGGGATTTTATCCCAATTTGGGGCAGCACAGGGGAGTCCTGGTGCCTGCCCGGGGCAGTGGGGTGGAGGCTCAGCAGAGCCTGTCCCTCAATCCAGGGGGGATGCAGAGGGAGCAGCCCGTGGAGGTTTGAAAGGCGAGGAGATGGTGACGGATCGGGTGCGCTCAGCCAGCCCCGTCTTTCAGCAGGGCTCAGATTAAATCTGTCAAACTCAGATCTTTCCCTCCTTCTTCTCACTCCCCCTTCTCTGCTGACACAACCGAGCAGCGCTCAGGGCGTGTTCCATCAGCAAAGCCAGGTGTTCTTTGCCGTACAGCAAGGCAAAAAACCCACAAAAACGAGGATTTAAATGGTTGTATTTTCGTTTTCCTGGTTGGTGAAACTTCCAGGGATTTATTTCGCAGAATTTGCTGCGTCAGAACCTCTACAGAAAGAGTTAAAATAATCTCACAGTGTTATCTTTGCTGGGAGGTGGGAGTTGTCCTGCATTGCCTGGGTTAACTGGTACAAAATAAAACCAAAATCAAGCTATTTTGTTGTCTACAGCAGAGTTTTTTGGAGCACATCACTCCAATCTGAGGGGAGGCTGTGTTCCCCCTAATAAAGTGTTTCTAGGATAGAGAAAGTAGCCTTAAAAAAACCCCAGCCCTGCTAAAGCTTTTCATGTGCAAATCACAGAAGCAGGAAAAGAGAGACGGGACTTTATCGTTAGCCCATTGCAAAATTTAAATAAACATCATTTCTTATGCTCCAAGGAGATTTTGATGAAAAGGTGAATGTTATTACAGGTGCTTAAAGGCTTTTTAAAGCCTTATATCACGACGTGGGATGAAAATGGATAGAGAGAGACAGCGAACATTGGAATAACATCCTCCTTCAGTTCCTCCACTGACAGATCCCTGCTCCATCAGAGCCCAGGCAGTATTTTAATAAGGTTGAAACACAGCCTTCAAGTTAGAGCTGTTCACCTGAAACAGAAAGATTTTCAACCCAATTTTTCTTCCTGTCCTCTAAATCTCATCTCCTCCCTGCTCCTCTCCGTCACCCACCAAGAGGAACATCCTGAAGCTACGTCAAGGGAATGAAGCAACACCAAATTCTCTTCCTTCTCAACGAGATGACAAATTCTATTTAGATTTTTGGCCTCTCTGTGCTGACAAAAAGGTTGCCCTTAACTGATGTGTTTTTGTGGCGTGTTTGGAGAGAGGCTGGAGGAGGCACCAACACCTCCCAGGACTGGAATGGGGAAAAGGAGGAGAGTAAAAAATACTGCTGTGCATTAAAAAAAATAAAAAGAGTTGCAACATCTCACCAAGTTCTCAGATTTTAATTCAAGGAGAATGTGTACAGCTGCAGCCACCACAAATTCCAGGAGCTTGGGTTGAAGGAATGAAGTCTGTTTGTTGTGGAAAGGCACAGGGAGGTTGTTTGTGGAGATGGGTCAGTGTGGGACCATCAAGCACAAGCCCAAATTGTGACCTAAAACACCCAACTCAAGGAGCCACTGTGAGTTTATTGGTTTGAATTGAGGATGGGTGAAATCAGCTCAAGGCTTTTCAGGAAAAATAAATATCTATGGGAACAAATTGTCGAAAAAAGAAAAGGAGAAATAAAACAAAATAAAGAGTGTGGTGGAGCCTTTGAGCCCAGCAGTGGGAGTGCTGACCTCCTGCTGTCTGTGTACCCTTCCTGAATAAATATTGCTGTTGTGCACAGATAAAAGATTATTTTTATAACAAAATTAGCTTCTCTCCCATTCTCCACTGGTTTTGCTTTCCAGGCAAAACACTGAATTTCAGCTGAATGGGTAAGAGGAAGCATCCCAATACCCAAAATCTAAAAGAAAAGCCTGATAAAAAACAAGGAAAAAAGATAATTTGTGTATTTTTTTTCCTGTTTTTCTCCTCATTTCCATAGATTTGATTGCTGCAGTTGCCTGGTCTTGTATTTGTCTCTTGCCTCAGCACTGGTCTGACATCCATGATGGACACAGCTCAATCCCAAACGTGCTTGGACTGCACTGGGTGTTCATCCCCCATCCCACACAGACATCACAGCTGGGAATGGGGTTTTTTCCTCTCATCTGTTGGTGAGAAGGGACGTGCAACACTCAAAGATCCTGTTTTGGACATGAGTGAGGACAGGACATAACAGCAGGGTACAAGTTCTGGAGATCCCCACCAAGCTGCCCTTTTTCCCTGGGTGTGCTCCTCCAGTGGAGACAAAGCAGCCTTGGGAATTGAGTTAAATCCCCTTCCTCTGGCAGCTCTGGGCACCTCCAGGGCCCTTGAGGACAAATGTTTCCATCCCAAGGTTTCCATTCCATGTACACCAGGACAAAGACAAACCCGTGCCACCCCGCTTCCCTCTGGTCAACACTAAAACACTGGGATTATTTTCTTGTGTGACAGAATATTCATTAGCAGCTGAAACAAAGGATGCTGGGTCTCCAGCAGCATCCCTGAAAACCACAGCCCATGTTCAGAGGAAGCTGGTGAGCATTGCTGGCTCTGCTTGTTCCAGCTGAGCAGCATTTACCCCATTCCCTCACAGCTGTGTCCTGGCTATTGCATTAATCAGATCCAGCTACCAGCCACACACCTCCAGCTTCCTTCAGATCGTGCCTGGGGTATTTTGAGCTCATTTTTAAGGGATTCATGTCCTTTTAAACTCCTTTAACCTACAAAAATCTCTTGCAAGCCAGAGAGGCAACAAGCGCCGCCGCTGTTCTTGCACACAGGAACTCACAGTGGTCACCCAGTGGTTTTCTTTAGGTCAATAAATGCCCTTCCCTCAGCATCTGAAGTGTTCCCAGGGGAAGAGTGAGGTGAGGTTGTTTTGTTATCTCGAATATCCAGGGAGATTTTTCAGGGATGAGCCCTGTGTATGTCCAGACACACACACAGCACATGAAAGACCCTGTTATGAGTCCCAAACTGAGGCAAACTCCTCTAGACCTCATTAAGATTGGGGCTGGATGTGGCTCCAAGGTACAAACTCCATCTGCTGCCCTCAAAAGATCTTTGTTTTCGTGTCTTGGGGCAGAGGAAAGCTGATGCAGAGAGAGGGTTTGGACCGGGGTTGCTCCCGGTTTCCATTTTAAATTTGGGGTAAATCAGGAGTAAAAGGGTTTGGCTTTACTGGGCTGTGTTCAGGAGTCACTTTCCCTGATCTAGGGCTGCAGCAGCTCACCCTTGCAAAAAGTTTTCTCTCCTTCCCAGCTCCAGTGCTGTGCAATAAGAATTTCAGATATACTTTAAAGCCTTTTTCCCCCTCAGATTCAGCGCAGAGAATAAATCCAGCAGTGAAAAAAAAACACAGCAAAAAGAAAGCAGCACTCAGCAAAGCTGCCAGATTGCAAAATCACAGCGGGCTTGGACCTGCTGCCGGCCTCTTCTCCTTCTCATCCCTCTTCCTTATCTCTCCCTCTGCCCTTTCCCTTCCCCTTTAAACCGCAGGGAGCAGCGATCGGGTCATTTATCAGCGTCCTGCGGGCATTTGAGGCTCCCAGTCCTCCCGTGCTGGCTCCGCACCCCGAACCACCCGCGGCTCTGCTTCCCTCCCCGCCCGGCCGCTCCCGGGGTGCTCGGGATGCTGCAGGAGCACCACTGCTCCCTTCTGGAGAACGACGTTCTGTATTTCTAGGAGAAAAGAGGGGTTTTTCCCTCTAGGGTAAAAGCTGGGGATAAACTGATAAGAGCACGGAGCCTGCGGTGACAGACACCGCGTAAAACAGCCTCAAAAAAAAATCTCATATTTTGCGTTCAGTAGTTTGTAATAAATTAACTTCTCTCACATCCACTGGTAAAGAAGGGGCAAAGTCTCTGTCTGGTACCTTGTTTGCGGTGGTTTGGAGAATAAAACTCGGTTTCCTAACGAAGAGTGAAACCACAGATGGGAGGGTGTTGGAATTGGGGAGATAAGGGAGAAAGAAAGCAATCCCAGATGCGCCGGGGGCGGCGGGTTCGGGGCGAAAGCAGGACTCAAACCAGGTTAAACAGATGTTCCAACGTCTGGATTTTGCCAAACATTTCATATTCAAAGTGTCCGGGGGTTTTGAGTTGAACCCTGTCTCACCAGATGGGAAAAACCTGTTGAGATCAAATAAAAGCATCAACCTCTTTACCAGCAGATGACCCCAAAAATAGATTTTATTTTTTTTTAAGTCTGAAGGACTTCAATTAACTCCTTTTTTAAATTTTTTTGATGGTTGCAGTTGTCCTCCAGAAAAGGGGATTAAAATTTTGGGGTGTTGCTGCTCTCAGCTGAGGGCAGCAGAAGCAGCAGGAAATGGAGAAGAAAATAAGAGGCTCCTCTGGCTGGGCTGTAAACTCCGAGTGATAAGATTTCCTTATCATGCAATTCCAGGGAGGTTTAGATAAGGTTGGGGCTGATTTAATAAACTGCAAGCTGAACTTCCAGACTGTACCAAAAAAATTTCTACTTTAATTGCTCTGGAGAGAGGGGGGAAAAAAATGAACAATTTCGTTTAATTTTATTGAAAGAATTACAACGCTTAATACACAGATTGTTATTTCTATAACCCCGGGACTAAATCAGATAACGAGTGGCTGTAATTATTAATTAATGTTGCTGCAGGAGCAGCCCCAGTGTGTAAAACCCCAGCAAAAGCAGAGCTGCAGCAGAGGGAGATAAGGGGGTGAAATTCCGACCTGGAATCCACCCGGCTCTGCCCCTTATCACTGCCCACAGCTGTGGGGACAGGGACACAGCTGGAGCTGGACCCTTCAGGGTGAGGGATGCTCCTGGAGCTGGGTTTGCATCCCAGGGACTGCAGCCCGTGGCCAGGCACGGCTTCTCCTGCTTCATTTTAGAGGAAACTTCACCCTTGGCACGGAGGATGGAGCAGGGAGGAAGGATTTGAACCTTTCAAATGGGATTTAGGAGAGGGAGGTGGCAGATTCCTCCCCAGAAGTTAAAGGAGATTTTATACAGTGAAATACAGGACCTAAACTCTCTCTCCAAATCCCCCTTGGTGCTACTAAATAGCAAATATTTAATTCACCACGATCTTCTGTGCAGAGTGGACAATATAAAAATCCATGGAAAAATAAAAAACTTTGGAAGGAAACATCTAAACGCAGGTACAGGTCAATTTATTAATTTATTCGAGCACTGTGGTGGAAGAAAAAAGAATTCATCAATTCAAACTCAGGCTAATAATGAAAATTTGTTTGCACACCATCACTGTTGTTAAGGAAAATCCAGGTCTCATTCCTTCCTTATTCTCTGCCTGAGGATCTGGGGATTTTCTCCTCTATGCCCTAAATGTTGCTGCCTGTAAAACAGTAAAAACTCCTTTTGGCTGCCCAGTCCTTCGTTTACAGCTCCGTGCTGCAGCTCACCCTTTTCCCACTCAAAAAGCAGCATTTCTCCTTCAGATCATCTCTCCCTGCAAATCAAAACTGAAATAACCCAGCAGCCCTAAATGTATTTCTAATTTCCTTCAAATAAACCGTTTTGCTCTGTCTGGAAAATATATTCTAAAGAGGAAAGTAGGGAGGAAGAACTATCAATTTTTTTATTTTTTTTAATCTCTTAATTTTTATTCATCTTAAGAATTTATTTTCTTTTTTTCTTTAAATAATTTTTTCTTTTCATTTTATCCACATGGTCTTCCTTAATCATGCTGCCCTAATTTTAAAATTTTACTTTTTTCCGAGGAATAGCTGTAACATCAACACAGCACAAACACAGAGCTCAGCACACTGCAGGTATCCAGAGATAAAACTCAAAAATGATGATTCCTGAGCTAAAAACTCCATAAATAAAGGTCAAAGCTGGACTCTGTAACTGGTAAAACTCAACCTGGGTGTGAAAGTTGCTCTTAAATTCCTTGTAATCCTGGCAGGAAACAAATGTCCTGTCGGGGGGGATCGAAAAGACAAATTGTTCCTAGGTTTGCAATCAAGGCTGAGTTAGACAAATGAACCCAAAAGCACAGAGTGGAAATTAATAAAAGCCTGAGCAGCACTCTCAAGCAGACACAGGACACTGACAGTTCATTTAGCTTTTCCAATTAATTAAGAAGAAAACTTCATCAGTGTGTGTGTTCCAAACACGTGGAAATCGAGGATTCTTTTCCATTTCCCTCAAGCTTGGTCAAGGTCCAGTTATTTAAAGAACAAATATTCCCATTCCTGGGGCAGAGGGATCTGCTGCTGTGACATCACCCCTCAAACTGCAGCAAAAGCGCAGCTTGCTTTGGGCTGATTTTTAAACAACGAGAAACTCATCCTTTTTCTCGAATTTTACCACTCAGCTCGCCATTATTAATATTAGGACCATTAAGATTTATTATTTTTAAAGAAGTAGATGTGCCAGCAGAGATAAGCAGAGATGCCATTAGGAGGAGAAACACCAAACCCAAATCTGGGATGCTGGGAGCAAATCAATGCGAGGAAACAGCAAAGCCACGTTTGCCTGGGCGAAGGAAAAGCGCATTAACAGGGGGATTTGGGCAGGGCTCAGCCCGGCAGCGGCGGAGGGGAAGGAAGCGCAGCTCTCCCCGAGCTGTGAGTCCATCAGTGTGCAGGGGGCTGTTCTGGTGGAACGCACAAACCCCCTGTGTGTGCCTGGAGTGCGAGGCGCCGCCTGAGCCCCGTCCGAATTCCCGCTTCCCAAAGGATGCTTCGTTCATTATCCCGGCTCTCCCGGGATTTCCAGCGCCCGCAGCGATCCCAGCCCAGCTCAGCCCCTGATTCTGAGGCTGGAAGTGCTTCCTCCAGTACGGCAGGGATTTAAAACTTTGTTTTGGGCAGGCAGCAGCACCTCTGGAACGCTCCCAGCACGGAGCCAAAATAACCACAAATCGCTCTTATCTCACTCTTATCACCCAGCCAGCCCGGACACATTGAGCAATGCAAATTATTGTCATACAGATTGTTATTGCCGCCTTTAACAGTCATTTTATAAAAATTGAAGTGCTATAATTACAATTTTTGTCACAGTTGCTTGAGCCATTTTGCAGAGAAAGCTTTAATTTTAATTTCATTTTACTCCCTGCTCACCAAACACAAGGGTCTTGGGAGGGTAAAAGCAAAATTTTGGAGTGGTTTGGGTTGGAAGGGGAGCATCTCCCTGCAGTGGGCAGGGACATTTTCCACTAGACCAAATCTCCCAGCAGCACAAGCAGAAGATTCTCGATGTGTAGCAGAGCAGGGAAAGAGTTAATTCTGTGCTTGCAGCCCAAAATAAAGACTCTGGGCCCCGGAGGTGCATCAGATGTGTTTGGAATACCTGGGTTTGGAGAGGGATCCCACCCCACATTCTGCCCTCAGCTCTTGATTTCCAGCAGAAAGGAAATGAATAAAACCGAGGTTATCCATTCCCAAATCAACTGCAAACTCAATCCTGTGCTGTAATTGCAAGGAAAACTATCCCAGCCCTTGCTGGGTGTCCAGGCTCAGCTGGGAGACACCGAGGGTAATTCTATGTTATGGATACACCAATTTATTAGCAAAGACTTGGGGCTAAAAGCTTTTCCTCTTGTTTTGGTTTGCTCAGGGAGGATGAGGGGATGGGAGGGAGGAGGTGACTCCTCTGGCTGTGCCATCTGACATCAATTGTGCCACAGAGTTTCCAGGTTTTGGTGAAAAGTTTCCCAAAAAATGGAAGAAAAATGGTTGTAAAATGTTTACAAATACCTCCCTAAAACTTCAGTATAATTTGAAAGCATCATTTGAGGCAAGAGGGAGAATTTTTTGGAGGTCTTTTGCAGGGCTCTCACAAATTCCTGGGAATTAACCTCTCTGCAAACTCTTATAGTTATTATTCCCTATCCACGGGGAAAAAGCTGCAAAAATAAAAATATTCCTTCTTACTGGCCATCCTTATCCACAGAGAGGTGAAAGCAGCCCTCCTGCAGGAGCCATATCCGTATTCCAGAAGCAGTTTGGATTTTTGCCAGAGGGGAATGCTGCTGGTGCCATCCCAGTTCCACTCCAGCATCCTCAGAATATCCTGAATCCTGAATCGGGGCACAGAGGAATGGGACAGGGAGGGTCACCTCATCTTATCCTGGGGTGGCAGCAGGCAAGACCCACTTTGAACCCCAAGGGATTCACTGCATCCCATGCCAGGAGCTTGGGAATCCACAAGGATTTGGCTCAGGGGAGCAGGGATGGGCACAGAGGGTTTGGGCTCCTCTTTTTGGGTGAGCATCACAAGAGCCAGGGGGATCCATGTGTGCGTGTGCTGCTGCAGGTGGCTGGGCTGGGATAGCTCTGGAGCTCGAAAGAAAGACAAAAATGGAAAAAAAAAATCATATTTATATATTTTTCCTGCGAAATTCAGGAAACCATCCCAAATTTCCATTGCAAGGCAAGCCAGCAGGGAGAGGAAGTTGAAGCAGACTGCCTGTCCCCAGTCCCAGCCCCACACAGACGCTGGCACACACAGGGGACAGCCCTGCACGCTGTAAAACAAGGAAACTGGGAAAAGGAAAAGAAGCTGCAACACCTTTGGCCATTTTTCAGCCAGGAGTGCAGGTCTATAATTGTCACCAAACTGGAATAGAAACAAGGGATGCCTCCAGCCACCACCAAAAAAAGCAGCAGAGGATCTAAATTTCCATCTCCCCTTGATTAGAAAGTGCTTTTTGCAGTGGGAGCCCTCTCAGCATTGTTCCAGCACAGGCTCTATTTAGTCTCCAGCAGGAAAAGCAGGTCTGAAGATTTCCTCATGAATTACAAATAGATCCCTGCAATCCAAACTCCCAGCAGTTCATCCTCTGCTCCAGCCTCCATGAAATTCAGGAGTCATTTGGCACTGGGGTAATTAGGGATGGCATTCTTGACATGTGCCTTTCAGCCAGTTTTTATTGATTTTTAAAATTTTTATACTTTGAGAATCAGGAGATTTTTAGAGGGAAGAAATCACAGGGGAGGGAGGAGGAAAGGAGACCTGGGTGTTGTGTGATAATCAATTGAACTGCTCTTTTTAAGTCTGGAAGAGACAAAAAAAAACTGGAAAAAGGGGTTGGGGACATCCCAAATGAGGAAAAAATGGCAGGAATTGGGGGACATAAAAAGGGATTTGGAAGCTCCCAAAGGTCATGGAATTCCTGGAAAAATTGATTGGGGGACACAAAATTCCTGGAAAAAGGGGATTGAGGACACCCCAAAGGACTCAAAAAACTTGGGAAAAGGGATTGGGGACCTTCAGGATCCCCCAAGAGATAGGAAATTCCTGGGAAAAGGGATTGGATGTCATAGAAAAACTGGAAAAAAGGTTTGGGGGCCCCCAGGATTCCTCACTGTCATCTCAAGGAACAGAAATAACCTGGAGAAAGGGATTTGGAATCCCTAAAGGGACACGAAATTCCTGGGAAAGGGGATTGAAGACCCCCAAAAGGACACAAACCCCCTGGATCCAGATGTTGGAGACCCCAAAAAGCCACAAGCTCTTAGAAATTGAGGAAGAGGTGGGAAGTTTTTGGTGCCAGGCTCCTGGAAATGCTGGAGGACACTGGGGTGGGTTCTTTTGATGACCCTAAGAGATGCTTTTCCAGGTAACTAATGGAATCAGGCTGACTCAACCAGCTCAAATCCACAGTGGCTTCAACCTGGAGCTGGGAGAACTCCTGCCATCAACACTTCAGGAACAAATTTGTCTTTTTTGGGTTTGTTTTTGGGGTTTTTTTGGCAGCTTTATCTCCGAAAACCAACCGTGGCATCACCCAAAGCTCAGCTCCTGCCTCGCACCTGACGCCGGGCAGAGGATGTGCAGCCATGTGGGATTCTCATCTGCTGGGATCCTCCGGGAAAGGCTGGGAGTGATTTATTTTCCCGCAGCAGTTGCAAGGTATCCTCTCCATTGTTCTGCAGCCCGGGAGGGGTCAGAGCCAAGGCAGCGAGCAGAGCTCTGCCCAGCTCACGCAAGGCTGGGGCTGCAGTAAACAGAATCTCCTCAAAGGTCACCTCCCCGGGCTCCCTCTGCAACCAGAGGAAGCTGCAATCATTTTTCAGCCCTTTAAACGCCAGGCTCCCATGTACAACTTTCCTCCACGCTCCTGGCTTGTGAGGAGGCTGCTTAGGAGGCATTTCCTTGCCAAGAAAAGCTTCTCTTTCCTCCTGAACCCGGGATAGAGCCGGGCAGCTCTCAGCAGTTAGGGGTCAGGTCACCAGGGATGAGACCTGGCAACTGGGCTCTGCAGGGCACCCCAAAGCAATCTGGACAGCGAAAGTACCAAAATAATGCTCAGAACACCACTGGAAATCCTTCATTGCCAGTGTGAGAAGGATCAGCTCTGGGCTGAGAAATCAGCGTATCTTTCTGTGTAAAAAAATCACTGATTGCATCTCTTTTCCTCTCCTGAATCATCATAAAAAAAATCTTAAAATTTCCCAAGACTGCTTTCCCCCACTGGCTTTCCCCACCACATTTCTAAACCTACTTTCCTCCTGCATTTTTCCAGCAGGGAATTCGGTCTCTCCTTGTCACTCATCCTCCCCAAACAGCCAGCAAAAAACTCAGCCCTGCGCCCGGCTGAGCCCCAGCAGCAGCTCCCGAGCTGAGGTGAGGCCGGTGTGAGCTCAGTGCTGTCACAGCTGGCACGGCAGGTCCACCCCGAGCCCTGACCCTCCATGAATGGCCACTGTGTTCGTGGGGAGCAGCCTCCAGATTGCTTCTCTGCTGCCCAGAGCCCCAGCGTGTGTCAATAAAAACCTCTGGGTTTCATTAGGCAGCCCCTGGCTGGGTACATAAATAATAAGGCTGTTGTCAGATCTCCCCGTGGTGTGTAAGGGCAGATCTGGAAACCTGAGGCCACGACCTTCGTGTTTCTCAGCAGGGACCGAAACGCCCTCGGAGCCAAAGGAGTGGGAAAATGGGAGTCTGTGTTATGCTTTAACATGATACTGACAGGCAAATGTGATTTCTCAGAGTTCACTCCAGCCAGCACTGATCTGTTTTATAATCTCTGGCCTGGCTGCAGGAGGGAGATTCCCCCTGGAGCTCTGCTGGGATGGTCGGGGAGGCTGCGAAGGCAGGGCTGTGTTTGGGGTGGGGAAAAGCAGAGTGAGCTCACTGGGGGCTTGGGAGGGGATGGCAGCAGAGGAGAGCTGGGATCCTCACCCCCTTGGCAGGCAGAAGGCAGCTGAAAGCTTGCTGCACCACTGGAAACCCAAAACAGTGACTGGGAGTGATGGCAGCCTCTTCCTCCAGCCTCCAGCTCCCTTCTGCCTCAGCCACTCCAGCAAATCCCTGCCCTGCTCTGCTCAGCCTGCAGCAGCAGTGCTGGGGCAGCTGCCTGGCCTGGGGCATGTCCAGAGGGACAGGGAGGGGCCAAGAGCTCTTGGGGCTTTTTGGTGTTGACACTTCCATGGCTCCAGACCGGTCCAGCCCTGTAGGATCAGCACAAAACGTGGAGCAGCTTCTGAGCCACAAACCCCAGGGAAGGACAAGAACTGGGGGATGCTCCTGGTGTGAAAACAGGCAGGGATGGAGGGAAGGGGTCTGGGGGAGGAGGAGGCCCAGAGGCTCAGTGGGGTTCAGCAATGCTCTCCCTTCATCCTGAGAGTTTGGGGATATTTCTCCCTTCATCCTCAGGGTTTGGAGATAATTCTCCCTTCATCCTGGGGCCCAGGGATGCTTCTCCCTTCCTGTGGTTCCATTTTTGTGCTGTGATTCCATTTTTGTGAATGCTGTGATTCCAAGTTTGTGCCATGATTCTATTTTTTCCCTGGGATTCCATATTTGTGGGTGCTCTGATTGCACATCCTGAGGGTTTGGGGATATTTCTCCCTTCATCCTGGAGGTTTGGGGTTATTTCTTCCTTCATCCTGGGGCTCAGAGATGCTCTCCTTCCCCCTGGCATCTGCTCAAGGAGGAAGGATGCTGTTCTGTGCCTGAGCTTGCTGGTTACCTCTAATTTCCAGGTGAATTAACTACACACACAGCCCAGCCCAGGGCAGGGGTTCCCGAGCCAAGAAGTTTCAGCAAAGGTCAAGAAGATTTTCAGTTTTGTTTTTTTTTTTTAACTCGGCACAGAGCATTGCTCCCAAAGGGCTTTTTGGCCAAAAAGTGAGGGAAAGAAAGAGACTGTTAACTCCAGTTTGGGATCTCATTTTGGAGCCCTGGAGGTGACAGTGTGGGATCTCATTTTGGAGCCATGGAGGTGACAGTTTGGGACCTCATTTTGGAGCCGTGGAGGTGACAGTTTGGGACCTCATTTTGGAGAAGTGGAGGTGACAGTTTGGGATCTCATTTTGGAGCAGTGGAGGTGACAGTTTGGGATCTCATTTTGGAGCAGTGGAGGTGACAGTTTGGGATCTCATTTTGCAGCCCTGGAGGTGACAGTTTGGGATCTCATTTTGGAGCTGTGGAGGTGACAGTTTGGGATCTCATTTTGGAGCCGTGGAGGTGACAGTTTGGGATCTCATTTTGGAGAAGTGGAGGTGACAGTTTGGGATCTCATTTTGCAGCCCTGGAGGTGACAGTTTGGGATCTCATTTTGGAGCTGTGGAGGTGACAATTTGGGACCTCATTTTGGAGCCCTGGAGGTGACAGTTTGGGACCTCATTTTGGAGCTGTGGAGGTGACAGTTTGGGATCTCATTTTGGAGAAGTGGAGGTGACAGTTTGGGATCTCATTTTGGAGCCATGGAGGTGACAGTTTGGGATCTCATTTTGGAGCAGTGGAGGTGACAGTTTGGGATCTCATTTTGAAGCCATGGAGGTGACAGTTTGGGATCTCATTTTGGAGACCTGGAGGTGACAGTTTGGGATCTCATTTTGGAGCTGTGGAGGTGACAGTTTGGGATCTCATTTTGGAGAAGTGGAGGTGACAGTTTGGGATCTCATTTTGGAGCCATGGAGGTGACAGTTTGGGATCTCATTTTGGAGAAGTGGAGGTGACAGTTTGGGATCTCATTTTGGAGCCATGGAGGTGACAGTTTGGAATCTCATTTTGGAGAAGTGGAGGTGACAGTTTGGGATCTCATTTTGGAGAAGTGGAGGTGACAGTTTGGGATCTCATTTTGGAGCCATGGAGGTGACAGTTTGGGATCTCATTTTGGAGAAGTGGAGGTGACAGTTTGGGATCTCATTTTGGAGCCATGGAGGTGACAGTTTGGAATCTCATTTTGGAGAAGTGGAGGTGACAGTTTGGGATCTCGTTGTGGAGAAGTGGAGGTGACAGTTTGGGACCTCATTTTGGAGACCTGGAGGTGACAGTTTGAGATCTCATTTTGGAGCTGTGGAGGTGACAGTTTGGGATCTCATTTTGGAGAAGTGGAGGTGACAGTTTGGGATCTCATTTTGCAGCTGTGGAGGTGACAGTTTGGGATCTCATTTTGGAGAAGTGGAGGTGACAATTTGGGATCTCATTTTGGAGCTGTGGAGGTGACAGTTTGGGATCTCATTTTGGAGCCCTGGAGGTGACAGTTTGGGATCTCATTTTGGAGCCCTGGAGGTGACAGTTTGGGATCTCATTTTTGGAGAAGTGGAGGTGACAATTTGGGATCTCATTTTGGAGCTGTGGAGGTGACAGTTTGGGATCTCATTTTGGAGAAGTGGAGGTGACAATTTGGGATCTCATTTTGGAGCTGTGGAGGTGACAATTTGGGACCTCATTTTGGAGAAGTGGAGGTGACAGTTTGGGATCTCGTTGTGGAGAAGTGGAGGTGACAGTTTGGGATCTCATTTTGGAGCCCTGGAGGTGACAGTGTGGGATCTCATTTTGGAGCTGTGGAGGTGACAGTTTGGGATCTCATTTTGGAGAAGTGGAGGTGACAGTTTGGGATCTCATTTTGGAGCCATGGATGTGACAGTTTGGGATCTCATTTTGGAGAAGTGGAGGTGACAGTTTGGGATCTCATTTTGGAGCCATGGAGGTGACAGTTTGGAATCTCATTTTGGAGAAGTGGAGGTGACAGTTTGGGATCTCATTTTGGAGAAGTGGAGGTGACAGTTTGGGATCTCATTTTGGAGCCATGGAGGTGACAGTTTGGGATCTCATTTTGGAGAAGTGGAGGTGACAGTTTGGGATCTCATTTTGGAGCCATGGAGGTGACAGTTTGGAATCTCATTTTGGAGAAGTGGAGGTGACAGTTTGGGATCTCGTTGTGGAGAAGTGGAGGTGACAGTTTGGGACCTCATTTTGGAGACCTGGAGGTGACAGTTTGAGATCTCATTTTGGAGCTGTGGAGGTGACAGTTTGGGATCTCATTTTGGAGAAGTGGAGGTGACAGTTTGGGATCTCATTTTGCAGCTGTGGAGGTGACAGTTTGGGATCTCATTTTGGAGAAGTGGAGGTGACAATTTGGGATCTCATTTTGGAGCTGTGGAGGTGACAGTTTGGGATCTCATTTTGGAGCCCTGGAGGTGACAGTTTGGGATCTCATTTTGGAGCCGTGGAGGTGACAGTTTGGGATCTCATTTTGGAGAAGTGGAGGTGACAGTTTGGGATCTCATTTTGGAGCTGTGGAGGTGACAGTTTGGGATCTCATTTTGGAGCAGTGGAGGTGACACCGTGAGATGGGAGCAGACAGACCAGGTGCGGGGGGACTCAGCAGAAGATGTGGAAACGGCAGGGGCACTTTTCCAGGAGCACACTCCGCGTCCTGCCGAGGAGCACACGCCCCTGCAGAGCCCAGCGAGTCGGGGAGGGCAGGCCAGGCTCCCCGGGAAGGCGCAGCCCGAGCTCCCGGGCAGGAGCTGCGTGCGGAGCTCGGTCCCTGTGTGGTCCGCGGGGTTTTTGCGTGTGTGGTCCAGCAGAGCCCTGCTCATCTGTCCAAAGGCTGCTAACTGCCTGCTGAATGACCACGGCTGTTTACTTTAGCTCTGTCTGCACCAACTGAACTCTGATCGCTGCCTTCCTCCAGCTGGGCTGGCTCAGGAGAGCGGGGTGGGGATCTGTGTGCGAGCCTCCAAAAAAAAAAAATTAAAAAAAAAAAAATATATATATATAGAATAGGCTGCAAATGGACTCCAGTGTAAATCACGGCGAACAATTTATGGGCCATTTTGTCTCCCATCATTTCTGCTCTGATCCCGACCCCCCCGCCCCGTTCTTCACTCAAACACAGCAGGCTCATAAATTGCCCGTGCTGAGTGCTGGCAGAAAGGTTTTTCATGTTCCTGACAGCTGCAATAAAAATATGCCTGGTGTCTGGTGGCTGCGGGAGGGGGAGAGGTGTGCGGGGTGCCCAGGCTGGGGACGGGGGGTGAGGGGCCCTGGGGGTGGGGGGACACTGGGTGACCCCGAAGTGAGTGCTGGGGATGTGCGAAGTGACCACACGTTCCTCTGGAATTCCATTTTTGTGCCGTGATTCCATGTGTGTGAATGCTGTAATTCCATTTCTGTGCCCTGATTCCAGGTGTGTGAATGCTGGAATTCCATTTTTGTGCTGTGATTCCGTGTGTGTGAATGCTGTAATTCCATTTCTGTGCCGTGATTCCATGTGTGTGAATGCTGGAATTCCATTTTTGTGCTGTGATTCCGTGTGTGTGAATGCTGTAATTCCATTTTTGTGCTGTGATTCCATGTGTGTGAATGCTGTAATTCCATTTCTGTGCCCTGATTCCATGTGTGTGAATGCTGTAATTCCATTTTTGTGCTGTGATTCCGTGTGTGTGAATGCTGTAATTCCATTTCTGTGCTGTGATTCCAGGTGTGTGAATGCTGTAATTCCATTTCTGTGCCGTGATTCCGTGTGTGTGAATGCTGTAATTCCATTTTTGTGCTGTGATTCCGTGTGTGTGAATGCTGTAATTCCATTTCTGTGCCCTGATTCCATGTGTGTGAATGCTGTAATTCCATTTTTGTGCTGTGATTCCATGTGTGTGACTGCTGTAATTCCATATTTGTGCCGTGATTCCATGTGTGTGAATGCTGGAATTCCATTTCTGTGCCGTGATTCCGTGTGTGTGAATGCTGTAATTCCATTTCTGTGCCGTGATTCCATGTGTGTGAATGCTGTAATTCCATTTCTGTGCCGTGATTCCATGTGTGTGACTCCTGTAATTCCATTTCTGTACCGTGATTCCATGTGTGTGACTCCTGTAATTCCATATTTGTGCCGTGATTCCATGTGTGTGACTCCTGTAATTCCATTTCTGTACCGTGATTCCATGTGTGTGACTCGTGTAATTCCATATTTGTGCCGTGATTCCATGTGTGTGACTCCTGTAATTCCATATTTGTGCCGTGATTCCATGTGTGTGACTCCTGTAATTCCATTTCTGTACCCTGATTCCATGTGTGTGACTCCTGTAATTCCATATTTGTGCCGTGATTCCATGTGTGTGAATGCTGGAATTCCATTTTTGTGCTCTGATTCCAGGTGTGTGAATGCTGTAATTCCATTTCTGTGCCGTGATTCCATGTGTGTGGATGCTGTAATTCCATTTTTGTGAATGCTGTGATCCCACATTTGTGCCATGATTCCATTTTTTTCCTGAGATTCCAATTTTGTGCACTCTCTAATTGCACATTCCTGCTGTAATTCGATTTTTGTGCTGTGATTCCATCTTTGTGCCATGATTCCATTTTTTTCTTCTGTGATTTCATGTTCGTGGGTGCTCTGATTGCCTGTAATTCCACCTGTAATTCCATTTTTGTGCTGTGGTTCCATGTGTGTGAATACTGTGATTCCATGTTTGTTCTGTGATTCCAATTTCATGCCATGATTCCATTTTTTTTCCTGGGATTTCATGTTTGTGGGTGCTCTGACTGCACATTCCTGTGTAATTCCATGTGTGTGCTATGATTCCACATGTGTGTGTGTGCTCTGATCACATATTCGTGCTATAATTCCACATTTTTCCTGTGATTCCATTTGTGTGAATGCTATAATTCCATATTTTCCTCTGTGTGAGTGCTATAATTCCATATTTTCCTTTGATTCCATGTGTGTGAATCCTGTAATTCCATATTTTCCTGTGATTCCATGTGTGTGAATGCTGTAATTCCATATTTTCCTGTGATTCAATGTGTATGAATGCTATAATTCCATATTTTCCTGTGATTCCATGTGTGTGAATGCTATAATTCCATATTTTCCTGTGATTCCATGTGTGTGAATGCTATAATTCCATATTTTCCTGTGATTCTATGTGTGTGAATGTTATAATTCCTTATTTTCCTGTGATTCCTATGTGTGTGAATGCTATAATTCCATATTTTCCTGTGATTCCATGTGTGTGAATGCTATAATTCCATATTTTCCTGTGATTCCATGTTTGTGGGTGCTCTGATTGCACATTCCTGCTGCAATGCTTTTTCTACCCAGGGGAATATTTGAGATGCTGCTTAAAAAAAAAAAAAAATCGGGATAAAAAAGGCAAATCATGCCCTTATTTAATAAACACACTCCCTAAACAAACATAAATCGATTTTTGGACTGGATCAGCCACAGTCATTTTTCTGATGGGAATTACTCCAGGCTATTTTTAGCTTCAATTCTGAGACACAGAATCAACTGAGTGGATAAGCCCAGGCTATGGAATTTTTCAGTGCAATGAAATTTGGATTCAAGCAGTAAATTTTGCAGCTGTAATGGAAATAATCTCATTCCTGCCAGCCAGTTTGGGAGGAAATCACGCTCAGCCACAGGATTCCTAGGAAACAGCTTTCTCCTTTTCATCACTTCTCCATATTTGCCTTTTGGAATGGCATTATTCCCACAAAAAAAATTTAATGGGAAGCAACAGCCCAGAAAGTTCCAGGGGTTCAAAGAGTTGCCCACAAAAACTCGGGAGTTTTGGTCCATGGAGGAAAATTTTTCCCTCTATTCCTGCATTTTGCCCTGAACCAGTTTGGTTTTTCTCTATCAAAAATACTCTTGTGAGGGTTTGTATCTCTACCAGTTTGAAAATATTTTCTTTGGTAAAAAAAACTAGAAAATTGATGAAGAAGGTGCAGAGTAACACACGGGGATGGAAATCAGAATTTAATTACAATCAGAGCACCCAAAAATCCACACCTGTAATTTATTGAGATTTGTTAGGAAAAGACACAGAGACCTCAGCCTGTACAGAGAGTTTTCCCAACAAAAACACTCAGGTAGAAGAAAATCCAGGAGCTATAGAGGAGTGAAAAGGAGAGGGAAGCCCCCAGCAGCCAAGTGAGGATTTTCAGCGCTGCTGGATCCCAGGAGTGTCCCCGGGCAGGAGCTGCTGGCAAACAGCGCCGGGATCTCCCCGAGCCCCAGGACCGGCAGCCCCGGCTGTGCCCGGGCTCTGCAGCTCTAAGTGCCTCAGTAGGGAACAAAGAAAGAGTAAAAATTGAATTATCCACTTAGGGTTGTGTCAGCTTTCCATCATAAATCTTTTCTTTCCTTCTTCTTCTTCTTTTTTTTCTCCAGGGCTCAATTACTCATATTTTCTTTTTCTATATTTCCTTTCCTTTCCTTTCCTTTCCTTTCCTTTCCTTTCCTTTCCTTTCCTTTCCTTTCCTTTCCTTTCCTTTCCTTTCCTTTCCTTTCCTTTCCTTTCCTTTCCTTTCCTTTCCTTTCCTTTCCTTTCCTTTCCTTTCCTTTCCTTTCCTTTCCTTTCCTTTCCTTTCCTTTCCTTTCCTTTCCTTTCCTTTCCTTTCCTTTCCTTTCCTTTCCTTTCCTTTCCTTTCCTTTCCTTTCCTTTCCTTTCCTTTCCTTTCCTTTCCTTTCCTTTCCTTTCCTTTCCTTCCCTTTCCTTCCCTTTCCTTCCCTTTCCTTCCCTTTCCTTCCCTTTCCTTCTCTCCCCATTTCACCCATTTTCCTATTCCTATTCCTATTTCTATTCCTATTCCTATTCCTATTCCTATTCCTATCCTTATTATTATTATTATTATTATTATTATTTATTTATTTATTCCTATTCCTATTCCTATTCCTATTCCTATTCTTATTCTTATTCTTATTCTTATTCCTATTCTTCTTATTCTTATTCTTATTTATTCTTATTCTTATTTATTCTTATTCTTATTTATTCCTATTCCTATTCCTATTCCTATTCCTATTCCTATTCCTATTCTATTCTATTCCTATTCCTATTCTTATTCTTATTCTTATTCTTATTCTTATTCCTATTCATTCTTGTTCTTCATTCTTTATTCTTCATTCTCGTTCTCAATCTCATTCTCATTCGCTTTCTAATTCTCTTTTTTATTCTTCATTCTTCATTCTTCATGCTCATGCTCGTTTTTGTATCCTTAACTCAGTTTTTATCCCCATTTCTCTCATTATTCCCATTCCCGTCCCTCCCCACGCCGGGCAGGAGTGGCCGGGGGGCTCCACACGCGGGACCCCCGGGTTTGGGGGAGCCTCGGGGGCTGGGAGCGGGGCCGGGCAGGGGGACCGAGGGCAGGGAGGGGTCCGGGGGAAGCCGAGCCGGGGAGGATCCCCCCGGGCGGGCGCCAGGAGCTGCCCCCGACCCCCGGCATTAACCCCTGACACGGGCGGGCGCCGCCGAGCCCCCCGGGAGACGCCCCCTGCAGCACTCCCGCTTCTCGGGGGCTCACAGCCAGGAAAAAAAAAAGGAGAATTTGTCCCTTTCCTTCCCTGCCTGGCTGCGTTTTTTTGGTGGTTTTTTTTCCTTTTTTTTTTTTCCTGGTCTGGCTCTAATTTACGGGAGAGAAGAGGTTCGTTTAAATGAGAGCAGGAGGCGGACGGAAAAGGGGTTAAGTGATGGGAGAAGAGAAGCTGTGGACAGGAAAATAGTTAAATGGGGGAGAAAGGAGAGTTTGGGGATAGAAAAATGGTTAAATGGGGAAGAAGAGAAGTTTGGGGACAGAGAAGTGGTTAAATGGGGGAGAAGAGAGAAATTGGAGACGGAAAAGGGGTTAAATGGGGGAGAAAAGAGAGTTTAGGGATAGAAAAGTGGTCAAATGGGGAAGAAAAGAGAGTTTGGGGATAGAAAAATGGTTAAATGGGGAAGAAGAGAAAGATTTGGGATAGAAAAGTTGTTAAGGAGGATAATTTGGGGACAGAAAAGTGATTAAATGGGACAGAAGAGATGTTGGGGATATAAAAGTATTTGAATGATGGAAGAGAGAGGTAGAGGATAGAAAAGTGGTTAAATGGGGGAGAAGAGAGTGTTTGGGGAATTAAAAGTGTCACAATCTAGGGGAAAAAAGATTAAATGCCACCAGGCTGGGTTAGGGAGCCTGTGGGGTCTGTCACCCCCTCCCGTGCTGCGGGAATTCTGTGCGGGGTGGCAGAAGGGTCTCAGGAACCCCCGGTGCTCTGCCACACCATCGCTGACAGACGGCACTCCCAAAGAAAGAGATTTTAACAACAAAAAAAAGAAATTAAGCACCGTGGGGATATCTCCTTGCTGGGTGCTTGCAGCTCCTTTTTTGACCTCCCTGTACCCAAAGCTGCCCAAATCTTGGCTGCTCCCAAAACTCTGGACAGGGGGACTGGTGGGATTTCTTCCCTTCAATCTTCTGCTCCCCAAACCTCGTTTCTGCCAGATCTCGTATTTATTTATTTATCTATTAATTTTATATTTATGCTTATGTTAATTTTAACTTTAATTCTAATTTTAATTTTTATTTCATTTTTATCTTAATTTGTGCCTATGTTTATTTTTACTTTTCTTTTTATTTTTACTTTTTATTTTATATCTATATCTATATACCTATATACCTATATATCTCTATATCTCTATATCTCTATTATCTCTATAGCTCTATATATCTATATCTATATATCTCTATATCTCTATATCTATATATCCATATATCTATATATCTGTATATCTCTATATCTCTATATCTCTATATCTATATATCTATATATTTATATATCTATATATCTATATATCTATATATTTATATATCTGTATATCTCTATATCTCTATATCTATATATTTATATATCTATATATCTCTTATCCTCTATATCTCTATCTCTATATCTCTATATCTATATATCTATATATCTATATATTTATATATCTGTATATCTCTATATCTATATATTTATGTATATATCTATATATATATATAAAAGTATATAGATTTATAGATATATAGATATACAGATATATATAGATATATATAGATATATATAGATATATATAGATATATATAGATATATATAGATATATAGATTTTTATTTTAATTTATCTTAATTTTTTTAAAAATTTCTTTATGACCGGGACTTACATTGGGCAGCACCCACTCTGCTCCCCGCCAGGGAATTGGGGTCCCATCCCATTCTGTGAGGAGCAGTTTTGGTGGAAGGAGGGACCCCCCAGGAGGGAGCAGGAGCTGGGGATGCCCGGCTGGAATGAGACACACGCAGGGCAGGAGGGCGGGCGGGCTGCAGGGAAAACCGATCCTGAAGTTTCCACCACGTGAAATTGAAGCGCATGTGCCTATAATGAAATATTTCCTCCCATTTCGTGGCAGCTCGGTAATTCCTGATGGCAGCGAGCCTGGGAAAACAGATCCCCCCTGCTCCCACCCACGGCGCTGACCGCACGGGCAGGACAGACAAGGGCTGCGTTCTGCCTGCCCGCGATGCTTCCCCACCTTCCAGCCCCTCTTCCCCCTCCTCCCGCCAGGAAAATCCGCATTTCCCAGGGAATTTCAGAGCGGGCATGCGGGAATTTCCCCCTCCCGTGTCCCCAGGGCTGCCACCCCCGGCAAGAGCCGCTGCTTGCATTTATTTTGGAATTATGCGGTTTTTCCAGCTCTTCTAAATTTAATTAAACTTTGACCAGAATTCTAAGCGGGCTAAGAGAATAGAAAATGGGGAGTTTTGTGCCAGAACAAGCAGAGTAATAAAAATAATAATAATAATAATCATAATAATAACAAAAAGCAGCAACAAGCCCTTAATTCGGGGCTGGGTTGTGGGAGTTGAGGATGTTGGGATGAGCCAGGCAGGGCACTGGGAGTGCTCAGGAGCCTTTGAAATGCTCCTGACACGGAATTGAAGCAGCCAAGGACACCAAAAAAGCTGCTGGAGCATCAGGTTCCAGCTTGGAATGGCATTTTCCTGGGAAAGCACAGGGAAACTGGCACAGAAATGGGCAGAGATGAGGGTCAGGTCGAAATCCAGCTTGGATTGGGAAGGGGAGGCTCTGATGGGGAGCTGGATCTGTCATAAAAAAAAGAATCAGTCATAAAAATGCTCAAAACTCTCCTAAAAAGCCTGAAAATTCACCTGTTTCTCCCCTCCAGGTGGGAATGAGGGAGGGAAGTTCCTCTGTCCTGGGAAAGAACAAGCCAGGAAGGAGGAATTCGATGGATTGAGGCAAAATCCCAGCAGCAGCCGGCCTCAAGTCCTGGTTATTTTGTGTCTCCGTTTGTTGTGGTGACATTTCAGGGCTGGAAAAAAATTTGGGCTCCACGTGCAGCCCAGTGAGTTCCTGCTGTGCCACCCTGCAGAGGAAATTCCACTCGTTTTCAGGGAATGCAGCCCTGCTCTGCCCTGCCATAGCTCACCTGGGGCCCATGGATAAGTCTTGTCATGGTGATTTGACATCTTCTAACACTCTGTTCTCAATTTTTTAATATAAAAACACTCGTTTGAGTTGTTTTGGTGTTTTTTTAATTCACAGGTTTTTGAACCCTTAAAGAAAAATCCTCATTTTCTCCCTCCTGCTCTCATTCTGTTCCCTATTAATTCCATAAAGAGTTGATAAATGTGTTTGTTCAGGTTCAGGTCCTGAGATGCTGTGAGCAGGATGGAGTGAGGATCATAGAAACTGCATTTATTGCCAGATAAATGTCCTGTGTAATCCCTGACAGGAGCCAGTCCCAGATGCTTCCCAGGATGTGAGGAGGAAGAAGCTTCACTCTATCTGCACATGGAATTACCTGCCCACAAAGCAACCACGATAATAAAAATAGATTAAAATAGATTTAAAATAGGGTTTAAATTTAAAATTAAGATTTTAAATTTAATTTAAAATAGATTTAAAAATCCAGATAGTGAGGGGGTGGTTGATTTTATTAACTGTTTTATCAATTCTACACTTTTGGGGGGGAGAGGAAAGGAGGCTGTGACTCTCCTGAGGAGGGGGGTGGGTGCCACAGGGGTGACCCCTGAATCCAGAGGCTCTGTGGTCCTTCCACACGTGGGCTGTGCTTTGATTCCCACGTTCTGAGTGTGTCACAGGAGTGGGAGGTGTTGGAATTGTCCTGCCCCCAGGAGTTTGCAATGACCATTACTCACATCGTGGTACAAAACCTCATTGGGGGGTTTCAGGACCAGAAAGACCCACGGGGAAAATGAGTGTATCCAGCATTTCCCACGGCTGCTGGGGATTGTGAGGCTCACAGAGATCAATGTCCTGGTGCTGGTTAGAGATCAGCTTGGTTAAAAGATGCTGGGAACACAAAGCACCCCAGACCAGCTGCAGCATTGAACCACCAGGCTGGGAAGGAGCTGGGAGCACACACTGGGAGCTCTGCCCAGGTTTGTGTTTGGGATGCTCCAGGCTTTAGGGATGCCCTGCTTAGTCTTCCTTGAAGTGAAAATCTGCAATAAAATAGTGGGAGCGTGCTGGGAGCAGATACTTTTAGAAACTTTGGATGGAGAAAATCCTGGTGCCTTCCCTGTCACAAAGAACTTTTCTACTTCCACTGCAGCTTTCTGTCTGCAGAGATTCCTGAGAGCATCCCCAGGAAACACCAGCCATGAATCCATTCCTCTAAGGAAAAGCAGCTCATTTTGCAGCTGCTCGGCTTTAAGAGCTACAGTGATTTTAGGATGGATTTAGGTTGGATATCAGGGGAAATTCCTCCCTGTGAGGGTGGGGGGGAGCTGGCACAGGTGCCCAGAGCAGCTGTGGCTGCCCCTGCATCCCTGGCAGTGCCCAAGGACAGGTTGGGTGGGGTTTGGAGAACTCTGGGGCAGTGGAAGGTGTCCCTGCCATGGCAGGAGTGGCACTGGATGGGCTTTAAAATCCCTCCCACCCAAACCATTCCTTGATTCTCCATCTGCTCCCACGGAGACAGACACACATCAGGTGAGTTCAGCTCATCCCCACCAGCTCCATTCAAACCACGTCTGGTGGCGTTTCCCACCTAATTTTGGTTCCTCTTCTATTAGAAACCATTTACAAGCTCAAAAGGAGGCAAAAGAAAAGTTTCCAAAAAATGCTTTTGCCTCCATGGAGCATCCCCCATTTCCCCTCAGCCTTCAGGGGAGGGTGATGCCACATTTGTGATATTTTGCCTCCCTCCTGTCTCTCATTCAATCCTCTCAAAAGGAAATTCTCTTCAGGAGAAAATGTTCCTTATTCCCAATTTTTCCCCAGTTGTTTTCCCATCCACCGCATTTTCAGCTTTCCCAAGTCCAAAGCATCCCTTTATTTGCTGCTTTACTGGAAAAGCTGTTCCCATCACAAACAAAGCTCATTCTTCCTGATTTTATCTCTCCCCTTTTTATTGCTTCCGGTTGCTCTGCAGTCTGGACCGTGATTCCACAGGGACTTTCCAAAGGAGAGGATCCAAAGTGACATCAAATAACGTCCAGGAATAAAAGTGGGGGGTGATGATAAATGCATGACTACCTTTTACTGGAAGAAGTGAAACAGGCAGGAAGAAATTTGGGCTCAGCCTGGGAGAGCTCTCCCTGAGGGTGATCAGCTCCTGGTTTGGGGCATTTTGATGACTCAGGGAGAAAAGGATCAGCCACAAAAATGCTCAAAACTCTCCTAAAAAGCCTGAAAGTTCACCTGTTTCTTCTTTTCCAGGTGGGAGTGAGGGAGGGAAGTTCCTCTGTCCTGCAAACACTTTCATTCCACCCTTGGTCTGGCACATCTTTCCTTCCAGGATCTGTTATTTTCAGGATTTTAAAGCCTAGTTTGGCTGCACACTGATATCCCTCAAACAGTCCTGCGGAGTTTCCTGGGGAAGGAAATGCCTTCAATCAGTCTGGAATCTTGGAATTATTCAATTCTAATTACTAATTACAAATCCCTTGGCCAAACCTTACAGATTCCATAACAACTTCTGGGGTATTTTTTGCCTTCTCATTGTTTCTTCCTCACTCCCCATTTTAGGAAAGTTCATCTGATTTCTGGAGGCTGCATCCACGATTTTCTGCATCTTTTCAAAACCCTTCCAAATGAAGGAGCTCACGTCATTCCCTTATCAGATGGGAGGATTTCCACCAGGAGCTAAGGGATGAGAAGTGCTGGAATTCCATGGAGACACAAATAAATCACACTGGGATCCTCTGCAAGATGAAAACCCAGGAATGTCCAAGAAGAAACTCCAAACTCAAAAATAATTCCTCTTTTTTTTCTCTCTTGCTCCTGCAGCTCACCCCTCAATCCCACATGGGAGCCCTGGCTCTGGAATCCAAATTCTGGCCACCAAATCCAACCAGGAAAACTCCTCAGGAAGCAGAAATTTTGGCACTGCAGCCTGATTTTCCCTTGTAGATTTGCCTTCCTTTCCTTTGATTTCTCCACAGGAAAACTGCTCTGATCCTCCAGGAGTGAAGAGCAATAAATCTGCCTAAAGCAAGGACAATCAAACCCTGTAAAAAAATCCCATTTCTATAACTTGAAGGGTAGAAAAGACACATTCAGGGTTATAAGATACTCTCACAGTGCCGTGTTTGAACCATTTTTTGGCATTTCTGTTCCTCCTCTGGCAAATTTGGGATTTTTTTTGCTTCATCTGCAGCATCACTTTGTGCACACCAGGGCTTAGAAATCATGGCTGGAAAATCTGGTTGGGTTTTGTTGTGCTTGAAAATTTTTCATATTTATGGCTGAAGTTTAGGGGGCAAACAGGATCTGTGTAAATTCTCCCACATGTCACATATCAGCCCAAATTCTGGGATTATCAATAATCTAATTTTACCAAATAATGCAAGTTCTAAAGGTGGGAAGGGGAAGCAGATTTGGAAGGAGGTTTGGGGTCATTCAAGGTCACTCCAGAACTTGTCTGGATGGCAACAATGATAAAATCACCATCAATTTATGCTTTGGTGGTTGTTTATTAAGTCCTGGCTTGAAGTTTTAGGTACCTTCACCCAGTTCCTGAGCAACACAGGAATAAAATGTGGGTGGCACATGTGGGAATGGGGAATATTTCCTGCTGTGCTGGACACAAAATCCCACATTCACCTGGCCCAGCCAGATCTCCTGCAAGTCATTACCCAGCTGATAGATCCTGCCTGGGGCAGAGCTGTCCTCCAAGCCTGCAGGCAAATAAAGCTTCCAAATAAAGCTTTATTTGGGTAAATAAAAAATAAATAATAAAATAAAGCTTCCAAAAGCACCAACATCCAGCTGCCCTTCTTTCCTCACATCAGGGCTTTCTTTAATAAATCCCATCCTCAGAAAGTGGAAAAAAAGAGTTGTTTTCTGATGTTGGAGCATTTCAGCCCCAGTCTTCTCAGGTTTTCTTTTTCCTGAAAGTTCCCAGGGCCAGGGATCAGGTTTTCTCCTGCCCCTTCCTGGTGGGAAGGACATGAAAAATGTGACCTCCCCTCAAGGAATGACCATGTCAGGAGGGCAGGACTGGGACAGGAAAGGGCAGTGATCCTTTTTCTTGCAGGAAACCACAGGGAGAGGATTTTGGGATTTCTGCAGAGCTCCTAAACCCCTCCTCTCTTCATGGCAGCAGCGCCAGATATTCCATCTGTGCCCTCTGAGCACTCCAGGAAAAGCCATTTGCCAGGCTTTAGGGCTTCTGTAAACACAACCTAAACCCAGCTCTGGGTGACAAATGCCCCAGTCAGGCAGAGGCTGCCAAGTGCCAAACTGGCATCCTGTCTCCAGGAGTTGCTGGACTTTTATGGGCATGGATGCAGGAGGCTTTAAACACTCTGGGTTTCTGTGCATTAAGATGTGCTGGCTCAGATATCCCCCAGAGGTGCTCTGGAGAGGACACAGAGGAGCTGGCACAAAGCAGATGTGCCATCCATCATCTCCCCACTAATGGATTTTCTCCCAGCTCTGTCCTGGTTTGTCCTAAAAATAAATAAATACGGCCTCTAGTTGCAGGTTGGCATGCTTAGGTAATTGTGGCAGTGGCAAAGATGCCCTGGGTTCCTGTGGAAAATGATAGGAAGTGGTTTTTTACAGGGTAAAGGGAAGGGATTCCCAGCAGGAAGCTTCCAACCCATGGGAAAACCCACATGGCTTTGAGCAGCACCACCACAGCAAAACCCAGCCTTGAATCTGCAAAGCAAAACCCAAAAACTGCCAAAGAAACGTGGTGGGGAACTGCTGGAAAATGGGATAATGGTTGATTCCTGTTGTCTCCAGGAATATGAAGGATATTTTATGGAGTAAAAGCTGAGCACCATCTTTACATCTGGATTTGGATGGGATTGTGACAAGCCTTAAACTACACAGACTACCAGAAAATTGCTCTTGCACGCCTCACCCTCTGCTCCCTAAGGAATACCAGAGCTGTGCCTGCTCTCTTTGAAGGGAACAGCAAAACTTGCATGGACAGAAACAAACCCGAGCCCATGAGTGCAAACTCTGACAGGAGAGCCCACGTGCACTTCTCTGTGCTCTCCCAGCCAAAACTCCTTCAGCACGCACCTGCTTTCTGTTTGTTTTGGTGGAAACATGGAAAAGCTCAGGCTTTGCTGAAAAACAGTTCTGATTTCTCTACAAAAAAAAAAAAAAAAAAATTAAATTAAAAATTTTCAAGTAAAGCATCATTTGCTGATTTATCTGTCCTCCTGTGGGTTTTAGTGGGGTGTCTCTAAAACCCTCTGGTGGGGCCAGCTCCATTTATTGGACTCCATGAAGGTCCTGCCTGCTTTGTTTGTTCCTCTGAGTCATCTCACAAACATTTCAGCACAAGGTCCAAAGACTTACAGGGAGCACAGAGAAGCCAAAATCACCAGATGGAGAAAAGCACATCGTAAGGGGATGACATTTGGCATGAGAAGCAGAAGAGAATCAGGGTTTGGTTTGATCTGCCCCAAATTATCTCACTGCTTCTACTCTGCAGGAAATTGCTGAGGCTGAACCAAAATCAGGATCAAGTTTTAGATCATTTTCTCTTTACACATTCTTTCAGGACCCCACATCTCTCAGTATGCAACCTATTAATTACAAATCCATACACACACTCACATCCCATCTGATTATTTGGGCTTCAGCTGACCCTGCAGAGGGAAGCAGATGAAAGCAATAATCAGTTCATTCAGCTACAAAGAGAAAAAATTTTAAAAAAAGAAATCAAAGCTAGATAAACATATCCTGTTCTCATGGAAAACAACAACAAAAAGGGCTGAACTGGCAGGGGAATTAACAGAGCTCTTCCACACCTCTGTCAAAATGGGATTCTGGATGGCAAAGGACGCTGAGTGGGGAGCACGATGTCCAGGAGGGAGCAGAGCATCCCAGAGTGGTGCTGGCAAGGGTGGTTTGGGTAATTTGGGTAACTGGGGCTCTTTTCTGCCTGGTGGGAGCTGCCAGCCCTCAGACTCAGGCTGTAGATGCTGCAGCCTCCCCTGGCTTTTCCTGGCAGCAGAGAGGGAGGAGGGCGAAGGGCAGAGACCCCTTTGCCAGCAGGGCTGGGCTGTTTCCAAATTCCTCTTTGGAGATGGAGACATCCCATCCCGAGCACCCCAGGGCTCACTTCTCAGTCCTGCCCTCACCCAAGATGGGAGGAGAAACAGGAGAAAGGAAGAGGATGGAACTTTCTGGAAAAATCCTGACTTAATGATATTTTCTGCTGGATGGAGATGCCTCCCTAAGACAATTCTCAGCACTTACACCAGACCAAGGAGAACGTTTCTGGCTATTTTAGACAACAAAATCAAGTTGTTCCATTGGTTGGTGTAAGAATTTCAACCTTTCCCATGTTCCACAGAGCTATGAATCAGATCTGTGAGGTTTTTCGTCATATTGTGATATTTAAAATTATTATTGTGATTTAATCTGATTATTAAAACAACCAGGGATGTTCTAGTGGTAAATCTTTAGTGCTTGAGGGGCACACCACGCTTCCCACTCAGCTGGGGGGCCACAAAGGTGTCATTTCACCTGGAAAAAATAAATTATTTCTCCAGATTTAACTGCCTGTCATCCAAAAAAAAAAAAAGAAACAACTACAAGGGGACCACCTGAGAGCTGGGAAAATCCAAAGTTTTGCTAAGGAAGAGGAATTCCAGCAGCTGCAGAGCTGGGCCAACACACTTTGGAATTACGTGCAGAAATGACTGCAGAGAGTGGTTATTAAGCTGAAAACTGTTCTCACCATGAATTCCAGGGAATGCAGGAGAGCCTGCAAGGGAAGAGCTGAGGACAGCACATATCCCATTACATTTTTAACCACCCAGATTCAATTTTGAACTCAACACAAAACCCACAGAGAGGAGCCAGGAAAAATGAGCCTTTTCGAATCAAGAGAGAAGGACGAATTTCAAATAAAATGTCTCCACCTCCAGTAAAATCCCAAATTAAGCAACAGCCTCATGCTCTGGGAAATTATTTCCCCTTCAGTCATCTACACTTGGCCCCCACTGAGTTGCTTCACTTTAGTCTCAGGTTCATAATATTCAATGTTTGCAGAAAAATCCACTGGAATTGCACTCAGCTCATGGATGGAAGCAGGGCTGGATCACAGCTCCAGTCCTGGAGCTTCCAGGAGCTTTTTATTCTGCAGCAACTTTTCCAAGGACAAGGCTTGACCCTGTGCAGGAGCCAATGGCACAGAGGAGGCTGGGGGTGAAAACCAGAGCAGAGCTCCAGGTGGCTCTGTTTGGATGGTGTTTTTATGCCTTGTAGGAATCCTGACTCAAATCAGGGCTGGAGCACGCTGGGGGTTGTGGGGATACCTGGCAAGAGTCTTCCCTGCCACAGTTTATGGTGCAAGAGCCCAGCTGCAGAAATAAATGTGGTGAGAAAATGCAGCTGTGCATGGCTGGAGGCACAAATCCATGTTTTGGGGGGAGATATGGATCCTCACTGTGGAGAAGCATTTCTCTGACTGGGATATTTTCAGCCAAAATGCTGAAGTTTAAAAAAAATGCAGTGACTTTGCACTTCACCTTCTTCAGGCAGGTCCAGCAGATGAAAACCCATTTTTGGCCAGGAAACTCCAACCCTGCAGGATTCCCACACTAGGGAACCAACAAATCTGGCTTGATTGGACCATGGACCAGAATATCCTTGAGTATTTCACACTGCAATGATCCCATCAACACTTGGGGGACAAGAATTCAGCAACGTTTTGGGGTCAAAACCCCATCAAATTGATAATTTCTCTTTGAGCCTGCTTGAAGATGAGGTGCACAACAATAAAAAAATGTTTTCAGTCTGGGCTATCGAGGATGGAAGGATATTTGTGGTGAGGGAGAAATTTGCCACCCACTGCTGTTGTTTGGTGTCCAATTTCTGTGGTCTCACTTTGTTCAGTGACTGAAAGACACCAACACAAAAACCAAATGCCAAGTATAAAGTGAGATTTCCAGATAATGCATTACTCCTTAAGGGAACAAAAAGAAAAAACAAACCAAAAAGCATTGGATCACTCTTTTTCTCTGCTTCATTGACCTTTTCATATTTTCCAACATTTTTGTGGGATTTTTTTACTATTTGCAGTGATTACTGGGAAGACCCCAATCCTCTCAGCTGACCTCACATAGGTCCACATAGGATCAGCTCCTCATCCAGTAGCACCACAGGTCTGAAACAAAACAAAACCAAAAGCAAAGATCATTGCCAGTGATATAAAACCTCAAAGTCTTGTCTCAAGGCACCAAAAATTTGGATTCCGGCTTACACAAACCAGCCAAAACCCTCCTGAATTTGTGAAATTCAGCTGGAGTTCCTGGAACTCTCGGAAGGAAGAAAGGATGGAGAGATTTGGCCTTTTTTTCTGTAATTTTCCATGGTCCCAGACTGATGGCAGTGGAGGAGCTGCAGAGGAGAAGTTTTGGGAGATGATCCAAGACCCTGCATGGTGGTGGCAGGAGCTGCAGGAGAGTCAATGCTCTCTTTTCCCTGTCTCCCCAAGCCTTTACCCCTTCATTTAGGTCCAAAAAAGAGGAGGATGTGCCAAGCTTTGCTGGAGTTTGGGGGCTCAGGTGTGATTTGATTTATGTTTAAAAATATTCCAAAGTCACCGTGCTGCTCTCCAAAGCCAACACTGCCATACACCTCCACACCCCATCCAAAACTCACACTGGACTTTCCTGCCAGCCCTCACACCTGAACACCCAAAAAATCCATGCAAGGATAGTGACCCAAAGCCTGATCTCACCTACAGGAGTTGGGAATTACAACAATTATCAGGTCTCCTTCTTTCCACTACGGATTCCTCACGCTTCGCTTTGCGTGAACACTTTGAAACCCCTTTTATTCTCCTTTTCCTCCTGGAAAAAAAAAAAGGAGGCCACTCCACAGCCTCATGCTCAGGGTGCTGGCTCAGAGCAGAATTCCTCAGTGGGAATTAGGAGGACTGTAAGAGAACACTCACATGTGCTGGGAGCAGAGGGTTGCATGAGGCTCCTGCCCGCTGGATCCGTGTGTTCCTCGGGATGACGTCTCGTGTTACTAATTCCCCTAATTGCATGTCTGGGCTAAAAACAGGCTGAGTTTTCCTAAGAAGTCACATTCTCAATAACATCACTTCAAGCACTGTGGTAAATTTTTCAGCGATGCACGTAGGTTATAAATCAGGGGAGAGATGCAGATAGTGTTTACCTTAAGCTTGTTTATCTGCCTCTGCCACTCATTTGTTCTGGGGTTTGCCAAAACGCAGCAACACAAGATAGAGAGACTGGAAGGGATTCAAGCTTTCCTTCTCCAGGCTCCTACTGCGTGGAGCGTTTCCAGCAGCGCAATGCCCCAAAATAACCACATACAAAACTCTTTTCCCAAAGAGATTCTAGCAGGGAAATGGACAACCAGATGGAGATCTCCCTTCTTTTCAAGATCCCAGATCCTGTGCCTCGTTGGAGCAGATTTGCTCTCAAGTGGGGGCACGTTTGAGGAGGAAAGATCCTCAGGGAGGTCTCGGATGCAGGACAGCTCTCGGATGTGCATCGGGGATGTACCGCCGTGTCGTGATGTATCTCGATAACTCAGAGATTATTTTGGGTTCCAGCTCTGCTGTCTGGCTCAGAGCAGCTCCCTGGAGAGCCCAGGAGATGCTGAGTGCAGGACGTGGGGAGCACCAGCCGTCCCCGGGCCGCCGCGCCGGCTCCGTCCCCTCCCGCGGGGCCGCGCGGGGCTGAGTCACTGCAGGGCAGGGCAGGCCTCGGCAGGGCACAGCAAGATGTGCTGAGGCACTTGAGCCACAAGTGAAGCAATCTGGAAGGTGGAATTTTTGAGGGGAGTGGGCGTTGATTTTTCCAAATGGGATTTTTATTTTTTTTTTCTATTTTTCAGCCGTGAGTATCAATCCTGCAATTTCCACTGGGATCAGGAAATGACACACATGTGCATTGTTGCCACCTCCAGAAGGAGAGGGGAGGCTGCCCTTGGCCATGGCCCAGCAGCAGTGATCACGCACTTTTGGGAAGAGCATGAGCTCACCATGGAAAGGCCACTTGCAGAGGGAAGCGAATTGTTCTCCTGCTTTTGATGCCAGCATCTTCCCTAGAGCACCAGGAAAACGTGGGGACAAGGAGAAACTCTCCTGTGGAAGCATGGAAAGTTGAGGGGAAATCCTGCCCAGCAGGCAGCCAGCACAGGGGTGGAATTTTGTGACAAATTTTCATGAGGAGTTGTCCCTTATTGTCCCCATTTCCTTTTTCCCACCAGCACCAATTTGGGATGGGTAGGGAGCACCAAATAAAAATTCTCTGATGGATTCGGGAAGAATTTCTTCTTGGAAAGGGTTGGAAGGAATTGGAATGGGGTTCCCAGGGAGGTGGTGGAGATGTTCAGGGAGTGCCTGGATGGGGCACTCAGTGTGCTGGGATGGTTGGGGATGGGTCACAGGCTGCATTTGAGCATTCCCCATTCCCTTGGGCTCTGGAGATGTTCAAGGGGGTGCCTGGATGGGGCACTCTGTGCTGGGATGGTTTGGGGATGGGTCACAGGCTGCATTTGAGCATTCCCCATTCCTTTGGGCTCTGGAGATGTTCAGGGAGTGCCTGGATGGGGCACTCAGTGTGCTGGGATGGTTGGGGATGGGTCACAGGCTGCATTTGAGCATTCCCCATTCCCTTTGGGCTCTCCTCCTTCCTCAATCCCCATCCACCCTCTGCTGGACTCCACCAATGGAGCCAACCTGCGTTTGTCACAAATGTATTCATCCAGATTTTTTTTTTTCCTTCTCTTAGCTAAGGGGGCAGCAGGGAAATGAAGGAAAATACTCAACATTCAGACATTTGAAGTGCATTTGAAGGTGTGATGCCCCTGGAGCAGCCACTGCCTGCCACAGGAATGAGCTTTTTGCAACACAGGGAAGGAAAGATGTGTGCATCACTTCCCAGCAGCAAATGCTTTTCCTCTCATGGGTCTTGGACACTTCAAGCCTGGAAAAAGTGGATTTTTACAACTTTTAAGTGACGAAATTATGATACTTTGTATTTTCAGAGATGACTCATAAACCCGACAATTTTCCATCTCCCCTTATTTACATTATCCTATTTAAATAATAACGATGCACATCAACAAAAATTCTTTCAAGGAAATTTTTTGTCATCAAGATCATTGCAGGGCAAAGGACTAATTATGAACCAGTCTCAATGAGTCCTTTTCCACCCTACACACAGCTGGAGCAGCAACAGGGACATGTTTGCATCTCACTATTGCTTTGCTGTGAATAATGGATTTCCTGTTTGCCAGGACTGATGAGCTGGAGAAAATAATTGTAATTTAAAAAAAAAAATTGGATAACTGGCCAGAAATCCAGTGTGATGTGCTTTTTAAGGAGAGTGAGCTTGAGTGGTAAATAAAATTGGAGCCCAGACTGGTTGTCTTTTATGTCAGAGCCAAGTGAGTTCAGCTCTGGACAATGTCCAGAGAACCTTTCCTGCTTGGGAGAGGAATGACAGGGAGGGTTTGATGAGATTTTCCCTCACACAGGTAAAGAGGGAGAGGTTGGATGGAGGGAACATCTCCTGCTTCATGCTGAGTTTGCTGGTGGTGGCCAGATCCAGCAAAATCCCTAGAAAATTTTAGCAGGATTATGTTTTCCCCCACATCCAAGAGAAAAAAAAAAAAAAGGATGAACAAGATCTTGCATTGGTCTCTACAGAGAAATCTGAGCCCTGTTCTTCATGAACCAAGCCCAAGCCTCTCTGACAACTCAGATGAAAATTGGAGACCTCAGCATCTCCACCTGGCCCCCCAGATTTAAACTTTCTTCCCCAAAGGAGGAGCTCTGGATGCTGCTGGAGCAGAGTCATCCCACTTTCCCAGACCCAGCTGGTTTGGTGTGCTCCAAACCAACCTCTGAGGTGTTTTCCTCCTCTTCCTTGATTGCTCAGTGCACATTTTTGTGGGATAATTAATGCATTTTTGGAAGTTGACAGCTCGTTTTCAGCCTCAGATGGTCAAAACCAAGGAATTTCTCTTGGCCTTGGGTTGCATTTTGTGGGCAATCCATGAAATCACTGCAGTGGGGGAGAGATTCCCTCCACCACAAATCTGATCCCCCTTTGCTGAGCTCAGTCAGACAACCCCATAAAACCCTGCAGGACAGAGTTAATCAATTAATGACCTGCATCTTTAACTAATTAGGCTCCCTTTCCATTCCCAGATTCTCCTCTTTCTCTCTCCAAGCCCTTGGATGATTTTCCAGCAATGACCAGGGGCTGGGTGAGGTGGCAGAGGTGACACCAACAGAGGGGGTGGCAAAGTAGGAGTGAAAATTCACCTGTCCCACCCCTTCCAGCCACTGCTGGAAGCATCTGGGTTGTGGCATCTCCCAAGGCAGCCCCTAAAACACAGAGGGAATATTGATACCACATGGGAAAATGTGGGAGGTACTTTGTAGGCTGGAGATGCTTCCTGGAAATCCAGAGTGTCTTCCCCATTTCCCTGACTCCTCTTCTAAACCCTAAAATAAATCATCCTGCTCACAATTTTAGGGTTTTTTTCAATTCCTGCTCTCCCGGCTTCTTCTGTGCTCCTTTTCCTTAAATTCACCTGATTTTTCCAGCTCCAGAGCTGAATTCCTCCCTCTGCCATTTGGAAGTGTCTTTCCCTTCTTTTGGAATGTTTTTCTCCCTGCTGAACCATAATTTGTGATACATGAGATCTTCCTAAAAATCCCTGCTCATCCTGAGACCCTCAGCCATCCTATAAATACAGCAGAGAGTTCCTGTCTTACTCTACTTTTAATCAGACTTTCACAATATTTAATAAAAGAGAATTTTTCCTGTAAGTGAGAGCACTGGGACAGCAAATCCAGCAGATAACTTTGGAGTGGGAGGTCAGATATTTTATCAAACTGAATCTGGTAAGCACTGAACAAAACTCAAATGGTTTTAAGGTTCAGGATCCTTTCAAACTCCTTTTTTTCCAAGTCACAGCAGAGAAAAAGAGCCATTTGTAAGAAAAGCAGTGCCAGGGAAGGTCCATGTGACATTTGCCAACGTTACATCATCAAAGCTAAATCTCTGACAGATCTGTAAACAGCAACTTTATTTCATAGATATGTTGGCAGAGCCTGGAGCATGTGCCTTTCAGCACAGTGTTCCTGCATCTGCAGAGAGGAGAAAATGCATGGAAAAGGATCAACTTTCCTCCCACCTTCCCTGTTCTTTACATGCTTGGAATTTACATCATAAAACTGAGGTTTTCCTTTAAAATCAGGATAAAATACTCCAGCCTAGGGCATGGTTGCACATTGAGGGCATGAGAGCTCCTCCATCCCAGACCTTGGGATTTGGCTGGGAAAGGTGATCCCCACCTCCAAAATGATGTCCTGGGAATTTTCAGGGAGCATCCAGGAGATGAGGGTTGAAAAGTCACCTCTTTCCTCAGTGGTCTCAGTGGCAGAGGTCGCAGTGAGGGGCTGGGGAGATGTGAAAGTGAATTAAAGTCCCTTTTACCTCTCCCAGGATTTTCCAAGGACCCTTCATGGATACAGACCCAGAGCAGGGCCCTGCTCTGCACGTGCTGGGGAGGGCAGGACTCGGCTTGTTCTGCTTATCAAAGGATCAGGTGTATTTTAATTTGAATAAACAAGAGCTTAAGATATTACAAAACCCTTCCAGGAAGCTGAGTGCGAACAGCTTACATTTGTTTTCTGTTTTTCCTCCCTGCTAGTCTGATTTCTCTGATTATCTGCTGTGTTGTCACATTTAAATGTGAATTAAAAGAACACTTCCACTCCTAGTTTTGACTCCAGGCCAAATACTGAAACACATCTCATGTGAACCTGCACTGTAATTAAAGGGATTTGCTGAAAACACAAATTTCTGTCACCTTTCTGATTTTTTTCTGTTTTTCCTCTCTGTGGGACACACACCTCACTTGCTCTCAAGAAGATGTGTGATTTTATTCCATATTTTTTTTTCTCTCAGAGTAATTTTAAGCTCCCATTGGTTTGAAGAGGAACTCAAAAGATGTGCTGATTCCTCCCAGGACCGTGCTCACCATCCCCAGGATGATTTTCCATGGGTTGGAGAAATCCTGCTGGAACTGCTGCTGAAGTGACAGGCCCTCCACAACAGCAGATTTTCACTTCATGCATATTTATAGCAAAATGGAAACAAAACGTGCTTTAAAGTAAACAACACAATTTCCAGAGTCAGGCTGATTTTCTGGCTTTGGTAAATTCCCAACCAAAGCTTTTCATACTGGGAGCAACCAGGGGAAGGTAAATCAGGGAGAATGAAATTCCAGCCTGACTGAAGGCAGTGGGAAAGTGGTCACTGATTTTAACAGCGCCAAAAACCCCTGCAAAAAAAACTCTATAAATTGGGAGCTAACAATAACAATAATAACTAATAATAACTAATAAACTAATAAATTTGGGAGCTAAAAAAAATGGGAACAAAGCTGGTGACTTCCCTTGGTGGCATAAAAAAAACCACAACAGCATTTATTAAACATTGCAAAAATTAAAATTGAGTTATCAAACAAATGTCAGAGTGAACCACACACTCCCAGTGTTTGTGGGTCGTGTTTGCATCCTTATTTTATTTGCACAAGCTCAAGGAGGGACAGCTTGCCCTGGTGAGCGTTTGCAGAGGAACAGATTTACCCAAACCCAGTTAGATCAACAGCAGCCGAGCGTCATCGCCGAGGGCTCTTGGGTTTTTCCCTTTCGTCACAGGAGGAAGGTGAGGGAGCAGATGTGACCACAAAGTGTGTCATCAGCACTGTTTGGGTAGCGTGGATTTGGGCTGCAGGAATTCAGTGAGGCATCCCAGGGACAGAGGGACAGAACTGTGGGAGGAGAAGAACCAGGGTCCATCCTGTGAGGAGAAAAGGAGGGAGAAAAGGAGGCTCAGGGGGAATTTGTGGCTCTGCACAGCTCCCTGCCAGGAGGGGACAGCCCCAGGTCGGGCTCTGCTCCAGGGCACAGGGACAGGAGCAGAGGGAACGGCCTCAGGCTGGAATCAGCAGGAATTTCCCCATGGAAAGGGGCTCAGGGGTTGGTTTGTGTGCCCCTCCCTGGAGGTGGCACTCAGAGCTCTGGGCTGGGGACAAGGTGGGGATGGGGCACAGCTTGGACTTGTTGGTCTTGGAGAGCTTTTCCAATCCAAGTGATCCTTGGATTCTAAGAACTAAGGGCAAAACAGAGAAGTTGGGCTGTTGGCCTATGGAAATGTCCCCTCTGGCCACCAGCAGGAGCCCAGCAGACTGATTGGGATGGGGATAATAAAAAAATGTTTTTCCCTGGATAAAATAGAACCTATTTTCCCCAGGTTTGGATAATATGTGGACAACACTTTGGACTCTCCCTGAAGCTCCCATGAGAGGTTCTCACCAGACTTCCCAAAAATGTATCCTCTGGTCACACAGGAGGGTCCCACCCGTGTCTGTCCCACATCTTAGAGAGGGAGAAACTGCTGCAAGCAGCTCAAGGCTCTGGACAATGACCTAAGCAAGAATGATTTCCTCAGAATCTTGTTTAAGTCCAAGGAAGACTCAGGAATTGCCAAAATCACTTCAGAACTCGTTTGATGTGCCAGGGCTGGTGACCCAGGTCACAGAGAGCCCCTGTGCTGAGCACGTGGTGGGGTGTGACATGGACACCTGATACCTTGTTTGGGAAGACACCTTGGTGGCTCCTTGACATCTGAAAAATGGGAAGGTCCTCACTAGGAAGGACCCAAAACACCTCTTTGGTTTCCACAAGCAGCTCCTTCCTCATTCTGCTCAGGAGGAGGAAATTTTCCTTGGAAACCCCTGTCTATGTAAATGCCAAGGGAAGCCAAGAGAAAAACAACAGAAATAAAAATAAATTAGCAATTACATAAATGTACAGGAGAGTTGTCACCTGTAAACCCCTGTCTATATAAATGCCAAGAGAAGAAAAGAAAAAAACAACAGAAATAAAAATAAATTAGCAATTACATAAATGTACAGGAGAGTTGTCACCTGTAAACCCCTGTCTATATAAATGCCAAGAGAAGCCAAGAGAAAAACAACAGAAATAAAAATAAATTAGCAATTACATAAATGTACAGGGAGTGGTCACCTGTAACACCTGCAGAAGGTGCAGGGGGTGATGTCCTGACCCAGGGCTGGGATCTACAGCAATCTGCAGGATCTACAATCCCCCCTTGGCTCCATGAGCCCCCGTGGTTGCTCATCCCTCATCGCCCCAGCGCATCCTGGATTTTCCAGCGTGGGCTGGGACCCAGGCAGAGGCAGCACATCCATGACCCCAAACATCATCCCCACGTGCTGCCCTGGTGGAGGGTTTGGGGAACATGACTCAGGCTCGAGCCTGCCAACTTGTGAGGATGAGCAGACCCGCCGTATCTGGAGGTCAGCACACGAGGAATCAGCCACAGCCTGGTTCCACATGCCGGGAACAGCTGCACTTCCCAGCCCAAAGGGGTTCCTCTCCATCCCAGCACCTCCCAAGCTCTGCAGATCTCCCTCCCCAGCAGCATCTTTGCTCCATGAATTATCCCGAGCTCCCTCCTCGCCTTCCACTTCGGCCAGCCAAGCTCCAGGGCATGCTAAATTCAGCCCCGCATTTATTATCCTAAAAAATGTGGGAAATAGGAAGGGTTGTAATTTCCCAAATTACTTTTCTTCTCGCTAACAGAAGCTGGCAGCAAATATATTTCAAATGTAAATATTTAAATACTTACTTGCAAGCACAATTACCTTTTTTTTTGTCCGTGACTTGTTTCATTCAGAAGCTAAAAATACTTCTTCAGGAAGCAAATGTCTACGCTGGATTTTGGGGAGAAATTTTTAATTCCTGGCTTAATAATTTCACTAATAGTTAATTATTCTAAGGGTTAATAATTCTAACAGTGTTTTCCCTGCTTTTTGGAAATCAGAAAACACGTGGATATGAAATAAAACACGTTGCAAAAGCGTTGTGGTGTCCAAAAAGGACAATAGTTGTTTATAACGCCCAGATTAGCGTCGTGAGGTTCATTTAAACTTCAGCTTTTCCTTGGCTCCTTCTGAGCGTGGAATCATTCCCCTGAATGCCTGAGAAATGAACAGGCTTCAACATTTTTATTTATTTGGATGAGCACAAAGTGAGGGAAAAGAAGTTCCTGCCTGCTGCCGAGGCGGAGAAATCGCTGTCGCTTCTTTCCCCCCGCGCCGGCCGTAAAACGTACAGAAATGTAAAGCAATAAAAATTTTATGAGGGGTTGTTTTTATAATGTTTACCAACCTCCTGCCTCTCTGACGCTTTCCAGAAGATAGGATTTTAATAGGGCTTCTTTCAGTCCATAAGGGAAAATCCCAATTTTAGGGGTTTGTCAGCACAGTGGTTTTTTCAGCAATTTGCTGCCCCAAATTTCTTCCTCTGTCCTTTGGGCTTCACTGTGAGCTTTTGGTAGTGGAAATTTAAAATATAACATAGATGAGAAATAACATATGGGTGTAAAATACAAGGGAGATGTGAAATATAATGTAAAATATAATGTAAAATATAATGTAGTTGTAAAATATTACACAGATGTGAAATATGATATAAATAGATATAATGTAGATGCAAAATATTATAGAGATGTGAAATATGATATAGATAGATGTAAAATAGAACAAAGATGTAAAATATTACCTAGAAGTTAAGTATTATATAGATAGATGTAAAATATAACATAGATGTGAAATAGATGTAAATGACAACGTAGATAGGAAATACAATTTAGGTGTAAAATGTAGATGTGAAATAAAATGGAAATAGAAAATCAAACCTAAATGGAAAATACAGTGTAGATGTAAAATATAATGTAAATAGAAGATAAAATGTAGATAGAAAATACAATGTAGGTGTCAAACATAATATAGATAGAAAATACTATGTGGATGTAAAATACAGTTTAGATGCAAAAATAATATAGATGTAAAATATCATGCTGAAGTAAAATACAATATAGATGTTAAATATCATGTAGGTATAAAACATTTAATCAACATTTAATCAACAATTCACATTAAATCAACAATTTACATTAAATCAACAATTAGGAAGCTTGAATTGGGGAAATAAATGCTTGGAATCTAAGAAAATAAATAAATAATTAAAGTTATTCATTTTGCACTGATTTGAACAAATCACAAAGCCACACGAGCTTGGCTTTCAACATTTCTTCGAGCAGCGATTTTTTTTAAAATCTTTTTTTTTAATCCCATTATTGTGAATGACCTCCTGGATTTCTCCAAACGTCCCAAATCCATCTTTCGCTGTCTGTGCAGGGGCAGAGGATCTCCCCTTTCCATACAAGAGCTGTTCATCAGCCCGGGGTTGATCCCTGATTTATCCAGCCGGGTTCCCAAAGCTCCCTGGGCTGGGTGCACAGCCAGCCCTGTGCCTGTCGTATGTTCCCACTGACGTGTTTACAGGAGTTTTGATTTACACCTTCCAGGTGTTTCTCTTGGAAAATATCCCTGCCTTTGGTTTACACATTTTTCCAATATGTTTGTGGTCATCAGCAAACTCCCCCATTTGTTACAGGGGATGTGCCAGGAGTAAAGGGTTGTAATTTTTAGCTGGAACTCGCTGGTAAAATTTGGATTTTTTGGTCATTTATTGACAGAATAATTAAATTCCCAAAATCCATATTTTGGATTTAATGAGGGTTTTTTTGCTCAGAGCTGGGTGTCAATCTCATGCTTGTAGTGCACTTTTCTTGATACAAAGGGGCCATTATTTAACCTAAAATAGGGGTTAAAAATCTTTTATTGTTTTATTTTTCATGGTTTTTTGGAGAACCTAAATCCTCATCACACCAAAAATGAATGCTATTTATGCTACCAGAAAATACTTTATATTTTTATGTTTTATATTTATAACATCCAACTGTAATTTCAGTGCAAAACTTTTCCATAGAACCAAAGCAGGGCATGTTCTGAGGTTGCCAAAATGTTAAAAATAAAACCAATTTCTTTCAATTTATTTTGTAATTCTGTTTAAGTTTAGCATCAATTTTTAACACTGGATTAGTGCTGCCTTTTCATTTCAGGTCAAAAGCCAGATTTTGTTTCTGGAAGGATTAGAAAGAAAAACTGTCATTTATTAAAAGGGTACAAAGTAACTGAGAAAATTGTTGTTTTAATTCAGAAGGAAAAATATTTTCTGGGGCTCAGTTTTCCTTTACAAGAATAGCAAAACTTTCTCCTTTAGCACTCAGTCTACACAGGCTTTCCACAGCCCAGTAAAATGTTATTCAAATTATAAATACATAGTCCAGCAATATTCTCAGAATACTAGATTTTAATAAAATATTAGAATCATCCTTCAGCATTTTTCCCAGATAAATCTCCACTGGAGTCCACAGGCTTTATCTGCAAGAGAAGATAATTAACTGAAAGAATTTAGCTGTTAATTTTATTTTATTTTTATATACTAATTTAATTTTATCCTCATGCTTGTTCAACATCATGAACAGAGTTTGGGCTCTTTAAAAGACACGAAAATCTGGTGCATATCTGAGATGAGAAGTGGGAATAATGAGCACAGCAGAAATTGGCATAACATCCACGTGAGAAAAGGGAATAAAAGTTGGGGAAAATCACGTAGTGGCTGCTGCAGTGCCAAATCCTGAGCGAGGCAGAATCCTCCTTTCCCAGAGTCTCAGGCATCACCTGCAGTGCCCAGAGAGGAATTCCTAGGGAAGGTTAGTGGAATGTTAGTGGAATATTAGTGGAATATTATCAGCCTTTCCTACGGAGGTTGAACACAGGGAAGAAAACCAGCGATTATTTGAATTCCAAGTGTGCGGTGCTGACAGCGGAAAGCGAATCTGGGTTATTTTATCTAAGGAAACCTGGAAATGCAGGTTTATTCTGGGAGGTGAAAAAGTTCATTTTCCACACTCATCCAACCCCAAAATCCCAGGGCAAACCCACCAACCCTTCCTTCGAACGCCCTCCTTGGAGCGCTCATCCCAACCAGCCCGCGAGTGGGGTGAGCGCTGGATTGCTCTTCCCGAGCCAGATTTCCTTGGAATTATGAATCAAATCCCAGGAGTGAAGGATTGCACGATGTAAAAATAAAGATATTAAGCAATCCCTCAGCTCTAACGCCAGAAAAGATTTGACGGTTGTCAATGCGCGGTAAATTGGGAGGCAGATTAGCAGCCTTACTTTGGAGCCTCCAAACATCTGAAACCCGTTTCCTGTTTAAAAAGAAAAAAAAAAAAAAAAGAAAGAAACGAGGGGGGGAAAAAATCAAATCTAGGTGTATGACCTCAGGCAGGGTTTGGGGTTTTTTTTCTTTTTATTAACAAATGCAAATTGTACATCATCGTGGCGAAAAAATAAAAAAAAAAAGGAGAAAAAAAGAAAGAGGGCCGCGCTTGGTGGTCTTGATCCCTTCTGTATATGAGAGAAAGGGGAGGAAAAAAGCAGAAAAAATAAACTTTACCTTCTGGCTTTGAGGGTGGGCAGTGCCATTCCGGCGGCGGGGTCCCCGGCTCTGGGAAGTGTTAGCGCTGTCACCGAGCCCCGGTCCCGCCGGCCGCGCTGCCCCGCTCGCTCCGGGACCAGCATTCCCGGAATTCCTGCTCCCTTCTCCCCATCTTCTCCCGGGATCCCAGCGCTGCAGGTTCACGGCGCTACTGTCAAATTGCAGGGGACAGGGCTAATCTAAAGCAGCAGCGACTCAGCAGCGAGGAAAAACATTGACAAATTTGCTGTTTCCAATCCTTTCTACTCTTTCCAGGCTGTTGTGTTTTGCTTTCTATTTTTTTTTTTTTTTTTTGTCCCAAAGCTATAAATACACAGCAGCAGCTGTAACTTGTTGCTGAAATGTGCTTTATAGATCTGTTCTGGCACAATGCTTTTTTTTACTGGATTCAAATTTGATGTTGGGAGTTCTGATTTTTGCATCTTTAATGGTCCCGCTGGCTTTGAGCTGCTTGTTGCTGTGCCCTGGTGAGGTTGGAAGCTCTAAAAGCTCATAAAAAAAAAGGTAACACATGCTCAAAGATCCATTTAGTTATTAAATGGTGAAAAAAAGCAGTTATCTTTTCAAAGCAGTGCATATTTCATGTTTATTCACTGATTTAATGTAAAGTCTTTGGCAAACCACAGCATAATTAAATTTGCCTTTTTTTCCCTTTTTTTTGGGACACTAATTTCTCTACTGGACATCTGTCACAAGGCTTGAGGGTTTTGCATGGGAGAAAATTCTCTTTGACTTCAAGGCAACACAGGTAGGATATGATTTAGATAATCAGCTTAGAAAAAAACTCAAGGATTTTTTGGCCAGTCGATCCTATACCAAATAATTTTGGGAAATTGCAGGTCTGAGAGGTGCACAGGTGTTAGTTCATAATTCAATATATCATTAAAATCTATAAATTATGTGAGCCAACTCTTACCCAGCCTCTGGTGTCCTCGAGCTGTGAATCAGACACAAAATTTATAGCAACGCATTTATAATTCCACATTATTATAAATAATTTGCCCTTTATTGCAAATAAATCACCGTTCTTCACCCCAAAAGCTGTTCCTAGGACACTGCCTGGACTGGGGCATTCCAGAGTGCCCTGACACCCATTCCCAACTATCCCAGCAGTTATTTTTCTAATGAGCGATGACTCCAACATTAAGAAAATCAATTAATCTTCTGTGGGCTCTTTCAAATGGATCCTCATATTATCTGGCTGTGCCCTCAGCCGGGATAGTTTAGAAAATACCAGCTCCTATCTTATCTTGTCACTTCTTACGCTGATGGGGGGGAAAAATAAATGGCTGCGAGAGCCACAGGGGAGGATAATTAGTAAAATCAAGTGACTCGCTGTTTGTTTGCCTGGCAAAATGAACTTTTACCCCTCCACAGTCACTCCTCCCCCCAATTTTCACTGTCTTATCATCCAGCATTTGACATGACAGGTTAATGAGGAAACCCCCAAATTGGGCTTCTGCAGCTAATTGTGCCCGTGGTGGCTCTGGGCTGGGAGGGCTCCATGATCCCCAGGAAATCTGAGCTCTCAGGGGGATGCAAAGGCTGAAAACTTATAGAAACACTCACGTAGAGATATTAAATTTCTAAATTTATTATTACTTTGAATTCTGGGGAAATTAATCTGCAGATTTTACAAGGTCTTCACCTGAAGAGCAGTTTTTGATTTCTTCTTTTGTCATGCATTTCATAATTAATTTTTAAGGTGACTGAAGCATTCCTACAGTCTCCTCCCCAGTGCACTGCTTTAGAAAATGCAATTTTTAGATGAAAAAGCAAAAATTTGGACAACTGAAGACAAACTCTTGCTGTGGGTGTGAGTGGAAAGAGAAGCACGTGGTGGGCTCTCCCTGATGATTTTCCAGTGGTGGCATGAAGATGTCCCTGTGCTTGACATCACCCTCCCAGAACTTGGCATCTCTGCTATAAATTGACATTTCCAGGAGTGTGTTTTCAGAGCATTAATTTTTTTTTTTTCAAGGATGAGTAGGGATGAGGCAAAATTTGGGGCTGGTTTTTGCTTGTTTTGTTGGTTTTTGTTTTTTGCTGGATGGATTCAAAAGTGAAATTGTCATTGATGAGTGGGGTATGGCTCAATCCTTCTGCTTTCAGCAGGACATCCTCCCCTGCACTGACACAATATTTTCTCCCTATCAGATCCATTTCTTCTCTTGTCCATCTCTTCTCCCCATGCCGTCTCTGGATGCTGAGACCACCACAAAATGGGATATTCCCACTGAAATTTTATGCCAGCAGGAAAATCACTTCTGTCCCACACAGGGGAAAAAAATAGAGCCCTCCATGACTCAGAAACAAGAAGGTGAGTAAGGAAAAATCACTTTCTCCATTAACCTTTTCTCCATGGAAAAGCTGATACCATTAAATGGCCATTTTTTGGCAATTTCCAATTCAGAAAAGCGGCTGCTTAGATTTTTCTCCAGAAATCTTCACTTTTGCACTGTGTGAGGTTATTCCACTTTGTGTACTCCAACCCCATGACAGTACACGGGACCAAACTCTCAGAACAAACCCCTCAGCCCATTTCTGCATCAAATTTCATTCACAGTCCCTGGATTTATTGACATTATAATGGGCAGCCCACACAAACTGCAGCCACGGGGCCAATTAAGGGCACAGACAACACCAGACATTTGAGAAGTTGCTAAACTCAGTCTTGAAAACGATCTCGGCTTTCTCCCTGTAAAAGGATCTCGCTCTGTCATCGTGTATTAAACTGGAAAGCTTCACGTTGGAGAGAGGCACAAACTCATATCCTGATAAGGCCTCACATCATATTTCAACAGATCCCATCTCCTGTGGCTTCAGTTCATGTCTGCCATGGGAGTCTGAGGAGGATTTGCTGAGGGAAATGTTGCTGTGGATGCTATAAGAAATTTCTCGGTGTGTTTTATTTATGTTTTCTGCCAATAATTGATGTCAGATTTCCAAGCCAGTGCTTCTGAGGAGACTCTTCCCGAGGAGGGAATGGAATGGGAGCTCAGAGCTCATCTCAACCACGAGCTCTGAGATAACATGGATTTAAAAGTAATATTAGAGTCCTGTTCCCAAATAAGATCCAAGTGTTGGACGCAATGATCTTGGAGGTCATTTCCAGCCATAACAATTCCATAATTCCATGACTGTGTTCATAAATGTGGACACCAATCAGTCTATCATTAGCACAAAGCCCACCCCAGCAAGCCCTTGATATGATTTTTTATAAACACAGCAGCAAGATTACTTCAGCCATGCTTTTCCTCCCAAATTCCAAAGCGGAGACTCAAATTGACCGAAAACATTTGGAAAAAGTTGTGTTGATTTCTCTGAATTGTTCTCCCCATCAAAAGCCTTTTGAAGGTCGCCACCTCCTTTTTGACATTCATGGAAGCCTTGCAGATAATGCCGTGGATTCCTTTATTTTAAAATAAGTTCAAAGGTCCATTAAGGCCTTCCATGCTGTACAAAAGGCTCAATCCAACGGAAACCATTTTTCTCCCCCAATTGTTTGGAGAGGCAAGAGAACCAAACAATCCGTTATTCACACAGATCTACCCAGGACTGCATTTCCCGTGCCCACAAGGTCCATGCCGTGCCTTAACAAAAATAACTTTCCACTGGGCTGCTTGAAAACATTCCATTTATCCATAGCCAAGAGTTTTATACTAAAATCGGGGTTATATCTGTAGGTATTTGTGGTAGGTGAGAGCTGAGATCAGGAGGGTACAGGACAAAATGCGTTGTCTGAAATTCCAGTTCGTATTTTGCACCTTAAGCTCGTGGCTTCAATATAATGATGTTGAAAAATACACTAGAATAACAGAATTGGCGTGGGCTGACCATTTTTCTTGTGGAATTGTCCAATTTTTTAGCCAAATCTTTGCTTTCCCACCATGACTTTGGAAAACAACAACTCTCGGCGCTTTTGAAGGGGCCTGCCTTGTGCGGAGCTCGCTGTTCCTCCATCTCGGCTGTCCAAGTTGCCCTGTGTAATACCAATGTTATTTCCTTGATATTATAAATAGGATTTGGGTTGAATATGAATAAACTCATACCCCTTGGTATGCTTTGTAACTCTAATCAGCGTTTTCCTGCGAAAAGAAAAGGGCAAAAAAAAAAATAATAAAAAGGAGGAATGTTTATGTGGAAAATAAAGAGGTGCTAATTTTATCTTGTGAAAGTGGATATCTCCTTACGTCCCTCCAACTTCGAGGAAGATAACCAGAATGTATTATATCATCTAAATCCAGCATCCTAGGAGATCAAAAGGAATAATGTACACATCTGCCAGGGCTGATTGAAGTATTGCTGGTGCTCACTTCCGCTTCGCTAAGTATGTGTTTCATTGATAGACGGAATTTGCCACCACCATGAAAGAAACTCCAAGTCCTCTGTTTGTGCCAGTTGATTTCTGTGATATCTCGGAGGCTTTTAAAATAGGGCTCCAAAATAGATGTGCCCTTGTCACCCCTGTGTTTAAGCTCTCTCCAACAGGAAATGGCACGGGTTCAATTTTTTTTTCTGCTGGAAGCCACACGGAGATAGATAAGAATCATGTCTTGTCTATGACTAAGCATTGACATTTAAATGTTTAAATTATAGTCAAAATGATCCATGGTGAACCCACCTGAGACTATTTTTCTTTGTCTAAAGTCCTACTTTTGAGCCTCTTGAAAGGGAAGGTGGAGCTCTCGGGGTTGTGACATGACCATGTTATGGGAAGGAAATGGAAGTTTGCTTTATTGTTGGTCTTCAAAGACAGTTTGCTACCGTGCACCACATCATCTCCACCAGTTTATCCCTGGCTTCTCCATCCTCAGGATGGTTGCTTCAAAGCACCAGGTTTAAAAGGCAGGATGGACAAAAAAGGCTTTCACTTTGCCAAATCCTAGATGTCTGCTTCAACACGCCTCGAAAAAAAAATACATATTTAAAAAAAAAAAAAAAAAGAGTGGTATTTCCTTGGAACTGCTGTTTCTTCTAGAGGCAGGGGGCAGCTGGAGGGGTGAGAAGGGCTGGGATGTTTATGAAGTGCGCAGGGAATTTGGAAGGAAGCTGGCTGAAGGAGGACAGATGGCTGGGGGAGCTGGCAGCGTGACGCTGAGCCTTTCACTTCTGGGTCGCGCGGTTCAAGCGCAGCCCTGGTCAAGGATGGCACGGAGCCATCTCCAGAGAGCTCCATGAGAAACGTGGCTGGTGAGGAGCAGCTCCTGGCAGGATGGAGGAGAGGGATGAGGTTTTTTTTTCCTGATCCACTGTGGAAACGCTTGGGGAATGTGGGGGATGTACAGTGGGACTGGTTTGGTAGCATGGACTGGGTGACAACGTGCAGGCATCACCTCTCCAAGCCAAGAGCAGGGATCCCCACGGGCTGCAGGTGTTGATGTGGGTAGGAGGAAGCATCCCCAGAAAGGAGAGTGTGTGTCCCACCTGCTGGCACCAGCCTCAGATCCCAGAAAGGAAAATCTCCTCTTATGTGTGTTGAATTCCTGACAATGTTCCCATTTTCCTTAAGTGGACCCATGGACCAGCATCTCCTTTTCTTCCTGGAAAACAAGGAATTCCTTTTGTAAACTCACATCCAGCCTCACTGGAACTGTGGCCTCATGGAGACACTCCTGGTGTGTTGAGAGATTACTCTGTGTTTTAGCTGTGCTTTTCTGTTATTCTTTAATTTCACTCTAAAATACCCAAGGTTTGGAGGAGTTTGGACTTTTAAGCTGCAAAATAACTTTTTCGGTCACTCTGATTTAATAAGTGCAGCAGAGGAAGGGAAGGGGGAAAGGGAAAGGGAAAGGGAAAGGGAAAGGGAAAGGGAAAGGAAAAGGAAAAGGAAAAGGAAAAGGAAAAGGAAAAGGAAAAGGAAAAGGAAAAGGAAAAGGAAAATGAAAAGGAAAAGGAAAAGGAAAAGGAAAAGGAAAAGGAAAAGGAAAAGGAAAGGAAAAGGAAAAGGAAAAGGAAAAGGAAAAGGAAAAGGAAAAGGAAAAGGAAAAGGAAAAGGAAAAGGAAAAGGAAAAGGAAAAGGAAAAGGAAAAGGAAAAGGAAAAGGAAAAAATCCTTTATTAGGAATGTTCCCAGATCTCAAAGTAAAAATCTTTGATTACAGGTCACCTCTCACTTTTGCATAAACATTATTCCCATGCATCTGTTAGGATCCTACCAGTTCAGCTTCAGAAAAGTTCATTTCACAGTTCGAGTTATTGGGACATTTGACATATTCAGTCTCTTATGACTTAAACATTGTTTTGGAAATCCAGCAGCCCAGTGGAATCCCACAATGGCTTTTCACAAATTAAATTTCCACAGGGCAACCACAGCCAAAGGTAACTGGGAGGGAAGAGCTGCTGCTGGGATTCTCCAGCTGGTGGACTGGGGTTTGGCTGTTTAATACAGAAAATTATCAACCCAATCACAAGTTTATAGCTCTGCTGGCAGCTGGGCAGTGTCTGACATGGATTTGTCTTCTCACAGACATCTCTGGTGCCTGAGATGTCCAGGAATGTCCATATCCTTAAGCCTAACTAGGCAGATAGAGTAAGGAATTAGGCTGCCAGGAATTTGCATTTTCCAAGTCTTGCCCAAGCTGAAGTCACTGACAAAAATATCTGGTAGGAGAAGGATTGATCATCCAACAAAAGTCAAGCAGAGAGAAAGCTGACTCTGGAATAATGGGCAAGAAACTTGGAATATGAATTCCCACAGTTCTAGACTCCAAAATTTCCATGAGGAGAGTTTGGATCAATACCAAAATCATTGAAGGTGATAAAAAAATCCATGAAAAGTTCATCCAGCTTTGGGTGTGAGCCACAGAACCTAAATCCTTCTCACCTGGAAAACAAGTGATGGACACATAGCAATCTTACCTCCTTGTCTAATACTTAATATTTAATGTTTATTTTTATTAATGCCATTTCCTTGTTGGGAAGAAGGACATGTAAAGAGAAAGGGGGGGGAAAAATAGAGGGATATTGTGTGGCTTTGCAGGCGAATTTTCTGTGCAAAGGGATCATCCCACCAGCAGAAGGAGCTCCAGCTAAAATCCTGGAATGGTGGGATTGGCACTCAAGCAAGGAACAAGACCAAAATTTCTGTTTTCCATTGGCTTTGGAGATGCAAAGTGGCACAAAGGCAGCGTTGCTTTTATCAGGGTGAGGAATTCTCTGAAACATTTCTGCTAGCTTTAAGTTTTGCTATTAAACAATAGAAGAAAAAATTAAAAAGAGAAGAAAAAAAATTTTTAAAAAAAAGGCTAAAGCTCAGAGGAAATGATTCAGTTAGTATAAATTAATGTAATCATTATTATTATTAGTCCAGGGAAGTTCTCAGGTTTAAGGAGAGAAAATAAAACCACAGGACACCAAGCCAAGAGCCAAAGTGCCTCCAGCAGGTCTTTACAATTATCCAACATTTCTGCTGGAACAAAACCAAGTAATGGGGTATGAGAAATACAAAATATTCTCTGACAAAGAACCAGGAATGCCTGCAGTGCTGAATTCCATAAATAAAATGCACTCCTTGGTTTAAAGCTGATAAAGTTGCTCTTCTGCCACAAGCTGTTGCACAGGCTGCATTTCCCTGCAGAAAGTTATCCACAAGGAATTAGCTCCCTTATCCCCTGTTTATATGTATTGATGATAGTGCAAAGGCCTTAAAGAGCTTTGATAGGAGATTGTTACTCCTGACTCACAGGGATGCTGCAAAAATCTTCCCCTGGAAGACAAGAAAAGTCCATAAATTGCACAGCATTTTTTCTGCAAGCTCATGCTAATTTGTTCTTGCAACATTCATGAGCCATAAAGTGCTCTGGGATGAGATATAATTGTTTTTAGAACTAAATAAATTCAAAAGGCAGGAGGGATATTCTTCATTAACTTCCTGATTTATAATGCCAGAATTCTTTACTCCCTTATCAAATCAATGCATAAGAAAAATGAACAACAAGATAAACATGAAAAGCAGCAGTAGTGTTTTGCTGATTTAAATACCTCTCATTTTAAAAAAATATATGTCTTATGGATATGTATGAACATATTATATATATCCACATATGAAAAGGGAAAATATCTGTCTTTCCTTGTGCAGGAAAAAGAAGCAATTGGAAGAAGCAACTCTTGCTGCTTTTCCCCCCTCGGCAACACTTCTGAGGTTAAAGGAATAAAAATCCATCAATTTGTACAGGCTGACCTTGCAGTGTTGGGTTTTAGCTGGATTCAGATGTGCAGGATTAACCCAGCAAAGTTTACATGACATTGATTTAAGAGCTGCCTTACGGGACCTTCCAGCCAGGTCCATTAATCGGAATCTTTAATCGGGCCCCCGGGATGAGGAAAAGAGTTGCTCAGCAGACGTGCAATGTATGATAAACAGATGTCCCCATGCATCAGATAAATCCAAATGCAGCCAGGGATCACTAATCAAGGACATGGTTTGGGGCAGGGAGCAGTTCATCAGCCATGGTTTTGCTGAGTTGAGGATGGGACGGAGATCTCCAAGTTGGAAATGGGATTTCTCAACTACTGCATGTTCAGGAATGACCTGAGAGCACCAGTTTGGGAAGAGACTCCCAGGTGCTGGGGAGGAATGACAATGTGGATGGATGGAGACACAAAAAGGGCAGGATTGGTCAGCAGAGACTTGGGAGGGTTTCAGTGGGAGTCCCAGCAAGCAGGGAACAGCCTGGTGGTCACGGCAGTGGGAAAGGTCGTGGCTCTGTCCCAGTGTGGGATCCGTTAATGAATTTTGCACTGAAAGTTCTCCAGCAAAGCACGTTGAGTCCTTGGAGCAGAAACTTAATTCCAGTTCTGGATTTGTCATTTCAGTTTGCTTTTTGTTTTTAATATGGGCTTCTCTCACTCAATATCTCATCTCCTCTGCAGTCAAATTTAAACCCCCATTTTTTACTTTATTTTTGTCTACCAATTTTCTTTCCCCGTTATCTTCTTCTAATGCAACTCCTTTTTCTTACACCCTTCACACCCCAGCCAGGTCACCTCATTTACCATTGAAAGGTACCAAAACCTCACTCTTGGGTCTCATGCCTGAGTCCTGGATCTCTTGGAAAATCCCACCCAAACTCCCGTGACCCCAGCTGGAGCACACCCAGCCCAAACCAATATCTCCAGGGAAGTCAGCTGTCAAATCCTAGCAGATCTCCCAGGCAAAACACAATTTTTCAACTCCTTATCGCCCTGTAGTGCTGGGGCAGGGACAGGAAAAGGGCAAACAGCCTCTGGAAAGACAATCTCTGCCAAATTTCCAGAGCACTGCCGTGCCAGGATTTCACGCAGGAAAGCCAGCCACGGTTTTCGGACGTGAGTTTGAAGACCCATTTCCTGAGTTACTAGGGTTGAAATTCCACAAAGAATAATGGGAATATGAAATCGAGCTGGGGTAAGGGATGTGTGTGTGGAAGGATGTCACCCAAGGAGGGAAAATTTCCACCAGTTTCTGAATAACGAGATGGAAGATCTTAGAGCAGGAGTCGTTATCAACTTTAAAATGGCATGGCTGTCCCATCCACCTGGGTTGCACCAAATCCAGCTGGTTTTAGCTTTAAAACTCCATGGAAATCTCTCTTGACTGCCACAAACCTCTCTCACCCTGAGCAGGATCTTTATGGCAAGAGTTTAGACGTGGGAGCCAACTTGCAGCTCAGAATTTGGCCCATTTCTTTGGAGGACATGCCAGGAGTAGCCTGTGATGTTGTTTGGTCTCTGGAGGCAGCCCAAATGAGAGAAGAACAAAGCTTTGATGCAAATGAAAACCTACCAGTGAGTGCAGCTAAATAAAGAAAAAAAAAATGATTCTTTGTTATGGAAACCAGCGGAGGAAATCTTGAATTAGTCAGTGCATCGTGACCTCTCTCTGCCCTCCTGAAAAATGTGCATTTTCTTAAAGCCTTTGGACTTTCCACTGCCAAAAGGGAAAAACCATGCGACATTTCCAGCCCAAACTTGATTTAGCAGGGGGGAAAGAAATTCATCTTTATTGTACAATAAATGTTAAAAAAACGGAGTCAAAAGCACGATTTGTGCAAAGCTGAATAATTTTGAGTGGCTACATCCAATCATGGCACAGACAGGAAAAGCTTGAGTTGATCTTGTGAATGAAGCATGTGGTAATTGTTTCCGTACATCCTCGTTAAGATGAAAAGCTACACAAATAAACAACAACAAAAGCTGCTCAGAGCCAATCAGAGGTTGGTTCCAAAAGAAAAAATTTTAAAAACAAAATTAAAAAAAAAAAAAGGGAAAAATCTGGCTCGGAAGAGTCATTCCCATGCTTCCTACCAGGAGGAGTAATGGATGGATGGGGGCTAGGGGAGGTGGCCCTGCAGGATTTGCCTTTTCCCTGGGTCACATTTGGGCAGCACGAGGCTGGGCTGGGAGTGAGTCAGCGGAAGGTGAGGAAGGACATGGAGAGAACCAGAAGTCACGGGGAAACACGACAATGAGCAGCAGAGAGACTGCCCCTGGGGGACCCAGCGGTGCCACAGCAGAGAGGAGCCCTCTCCCTGCCAGTGAATAATGACAGTGCCACCCACCGGGTTCTGCCACCACCAGAACGCTCCCTTTGAAGCCCTGAAAGCCGCAGGGCAGAGGTGACCTCCATGCAAGCTGCAGTCCCTGGGCACGGGGACCCCTCTGATTCGGAGCTGCAGACGATCCCCAGCTGACATCCGCGGCACAAAGAGTTCTGTATTCCCCATAATTGTCCTCCTTATCAGTGTGGGTGAGTGTGCAGTAGTCTAAATCACACAGCCATGACACTCCACATGGCTGAGCAGGAAGAGCCCACTTGGCCTGGGCTAGATTAGTCTAATCCCACCTCCCTTGTTCTGTCATAATACCCCTCCATCCCTTCACTCCCTATAAAAATATCCAGCTGTTGATTAAAATTAGTGAACTGTTGGCTTTCGGAGCCGAGTTGGCAGCTCATTCTCTGTGTTTCCTAGATATCTCTGGATGAATTCCCCATTTACTCGGCGGCCTGATCCTGTGAGCTGCCAAGCTCTCCCAGGCGGGCGGGATCAAGCCTTGGCTTGGATAAATCAGGGTTTCCTCCTGTTCCTCCCCACCAACCTGCTCCCAGCATTGACATCTTCCCTTCCACGGGTGTCAGGCTGCCTTGGGAAAGAGAAAAAACAAACGCTGGCCTGTCAGCTGGGTGCTCTCAAGAGTTCCACGACTAAATTAAAAGCCTGGCTTAATGCCCCCACTCCTCTCCAGGCTGTGACAGGAGGCTGGAGGAAGCCACCAGGCTCTCCTCAGCTCCACGTCCTGCCCAGCAATCCCAAGCAGAACACCAGGATTTTGAGGAAACTGCTGTGAAATGCAAAATATTTCCATATTATCCATGTCTCAGCCTGGATTTGTCTTACAGAGCCTTTGCCGTGGCAGCAAGAGACTGTAAAAAAAAATGAGGGGAGGAGAAGAGACCATGCAGAAAGAAAACAGATAAAACTGTGAGGGCAGCTGGAGGAATGTTTCGGAGAGGAGGATTCATTTTTTTATTGGTTTTCTTCCTGCAGATTCTTTTTGGAGAAATGCTGGGAATCCTCAGCTGGTGCATGTTGCTGCTGGATTTATTTTCCACCAGCAAAGGATCTGCCTCCAGCTCCGTGGAGTCCTGGGAAGCCAGTGGGAGATCCCATTTTCCTAGGAGGACTGGGTGGCTCAGGACACCACCAGCTGCAGAGCTGGACCTCAAAGTAGCAGCAACCTTATATTTATAGCCATAACTGCCTCAAATCCAGGGTGCAGCAGGAAAATAATCAACCTCAGCCTCTCCATCCCATCCGGAATGGGATCTCTTGGGTCTGACAAAGAAAAAGAGATGTCACCTCACAGTGTCCCTAAAGCAACAGATGGCCATTAAAGCCACTGTGCTTGTCCCCACTGCTGGGACCTCACCCAATCCAAACACAGACTGATTGCTCCAGCAAAGTGTTGTTGGAATTTAATACAACTCTTCTAACTTTTTCCATTAACAGGACCTTGCAGCTCTGGTTTGTCAGCAGCAGTGTGCAAGGAACAGTTTTGAAGAGATCCTTCCCTACAGGGCTGGAATTCCAGCAGGAATACAAGGAGGATCAAGCAGGATTTCACATCTCAGGCTGGGGGACACAGGTCCTGTCACTCAGCTATGAAATCTTTATTTTAATTTTCAAAGGGAAGCACAAATTCTTCCATGGTCTGTGCAGGAATGAAATTGGTCTTCAAGACATTTTGATGATTTGTTTTTATTATCATGCTCTCTTTAATATGTTAAAAGCATAGAATTATAGAATTATGGAATTGTTGAGGTTGGAAAAGACCTCTGAGATAGCCCAGAGAGGATTTGAAAGCACACATCAATCTCCTGGAGCGCCATGGAGAAAGACGGGGTAGGAATAATTTGCAAAGTATTTTCTTAAAGATGTTCTTCCACTTTCTTCATTCACTTCAGCCCATTTTCTGAGTGAACATGAGGATGTGGCATCTCCTGGGACAGCAAGAGTGAAGCCACGAGCCAAGGGGAGTCAAGGGAAAAGACCCAGCAGTGTGGATGGACAGGGCAGGGCGCATCCTGGAGAAATCATTCCAGGAGAACTGGACCCTTTTGGACATGCCTGGGTGAAGAAACCTCAAAAAAGGGTTTTTCTGGATGCTGAGAGCCAGATCCCCATTGCTCAGGACTGCAGGAGCTCCCTCCTGGCATGGGGGGGACACAACGTCAAAGCATTCCGGGATTTGTCAGGATTCCAGCACTCTGCTCCTTGCCCACTTATCCCTCCAGCCCCTGAAGCAATCTGCTCTTGGTGTGTCATTAACTTATCAGCTCAGCCTCCATTTATCTGCATTCACCAAGATCTGAAGTTGTGATGTTTATTCCCACCGCTCCGTGGGCGGAGGGAGATCCGCTGTGAAGATTTTCCAGCGATTTCCTTTGTGTTCCTTTTGGACAAAAGCTTTGGATGCAGCTGCACAACTGTCATCGGGTCTCTGGGCAGGACAGGAGGGACAGCTGAGGGCCTGTGTCCCAGCAGGAATCACATTCAAGCCTAAAACAATCTGATGGGCACTGGAATAGTCATCTTTTCCAAAGGTCCCGTGGAATTTTGTGCAGACAAACTTTAGCCTCTGGCATGGAAATTGAACAGGCTTAGAAAATTGAACAGGCTTAGAAAATTGAACATGTTTCTACCTCACACCCTTTGGAACCTGCCAAGAGCCATCTCAAATAATTGCCTTGATGCTCTGCAGGATTTTCGGCCTCCTAAAAAGAGAAAAATGTGGTTTCCAGGATTCAGAGCAGATATCTGAAACAATGGAGGTGGTGGTTTCCCAAGGAAGGAGTGTCAGAGTTGTGCTCATCAGTACGGACACCAGCAATAAAAATTCCCAGGGAAAGGAATGAGAAGTGATGCCTTGGGTAGTGCTGATTGCCATGAGATGCTGGGGAGAAAATGAAAGGTTAAAACCCATGGAATTGGTGTTTTCCTTTCTGTTTCCCACCCAACTCAACGTGCACATCCCTAAACTTTCCTGGATCTGATGATTTCCACCAACATTTCTGCTTGCCTCCAGCAAGGGCAGCATGACCTGCAACATTCCTGGCCAAAAAAAAAAATATATACCAACAAAAAAAAACCTGCAAGAGGAACACAGCAAGGATTTGCAGAGTCAGTACAATTTTCTGCTGTGAATCCAATGTCCAGTTCAAAATCCATGGAAGAGAGGGAGACCATGGATGGCATTTGGAGAGCAGAGGACCAGAACTTTGCAGTGCAATTCTGAGCTCAGGGTGGATGGGAAATGCTGCCACTGAGCAGGAATGCACAAAGGAGCTGCAGGATTTCATTTGCTGGATGTGAAATTCCCTGATTCTCTGTGCAATGCCCACAGCTTCTCCTCTGGAGTTTCTTTGTTCCTCCACTTTGGATTCAAATTTCACAACCACGTAAAATCACTGTCACCAGTGATTGTATTTTCCACAAAACTTCCCTTTGCAATCATCTATGAGGAGAATATTGGAAATTTTGGGAGTTTTTTTTGCCAAAATAATATGGATATTCAGCCTGAGTTCGACAACCCTGTGCAAGAGAGAGAGTCTAAAGCAGATTTAGACGGAGAGGGACAATCTAAACAGCTTTTATTTTATTACCCTGATATGTTTAACTTTTTTCCACCCTTTTTTAGAGACTGGAACTGCAGGATTTGCCCCTTGCAGCTGTATGAACTGTGTGTTAAGAGTAACAGAGCTGTCTCAAATCCCTTTGTATTCCAGGGATATTTTTCCAAGGCATTTTGTCTTCGTAACAATACCCAGAGCTCCCTAAATTTTGGGAAGGTCATTTGTTTCCTAGCAGAGAGATTCCCTTATCCAGAGCTTACTAGAGCCCAAACAACAATTTATAAACTCTAAGCTCCTTTCTCCTTCAAGATGAAGTGCTTTAGTGTTGAAGCCAAACTAAATCTTTAAATGGTATAAGAGGCATTTGGATTTTTTTTTCCCTGCCCAGCTGACAGTAGGTTTACAGTTTATAATCTGGCCTTTGTAAAGGCATTTGTCAGCCTGGATATTTCATTTTAAAACGCGACCACCCATGAGGACACACAGACAGGAAGCGTTTGTTCACTTGCACCAACAGCCCATTTGAAGGTTGGCTGCAAAATAACACAATTTAGTCACAAAGGCAAACTTTTTCCTTTTCTTTTTTTTTTTTTTTTTTTTTTTTGTGCATTATCTCCCTAGCATCTCGTTTTAAAAAGCAGCCTTTGTTTATGGGAAGCGAGTCCTCCGCTCTAAATTTGGAAATTCGACGTATTCCCCTAATCCCCACGTCCTCACAGGGATGCTGGCCGTGCATCTTTGGCCTCCCAAAAGACAGAGCTGCTTTTATCTTCTCTCCCAGGGTCCCCAGTTTAACTGCCCCACCAGAGGAAGAGGAATCTTAGCACTCCAGGGGCAGAGGGGAAATGTTCAGCCCAAGTTAAACAATTTCCACTGGGCCAGACCCACTGGAGCTGCAGCTTCGTGCCCATCCTATTTTTTCAGATGTGTTTCCACCTTTAGCACAGATTTGGTCATGCCAAACATTGGTTGCTTTAGCAGTTGAATAAAAATCTGTCCAGGCCAAAAGAGAAAGGCAAGAAATAAGATCTGAAGTTAAAAATGAGTGGCCTCCATTTCTTAAATAAATGAATTTGTGTCTCCACGCCTGGGGCTGAGGGGGAGAAAGCAAGACCAGAGCTGAGGGGCTCTTCCAGACAGTACCACACAGAATATTGCATTCCTTCCCCCAGCACCACAAGTAACACTCACTTTTTATCTCTATTGCTCAAAGGTTTAAAGGGAGGAAATGGTTCCAGCAACTGATAAAGCTTCCAGCTTTTTTTATTTTATTCGGTTGCAAAACACAACAATAAATAATAATTACCTCAAACACCCATGGCCTGGGGTTTAGCTCTGTGCCCCCATCACTTGGTGGACAGACTCCTTTAGTACCTCAGGAGCAGAAGTTTTAAGAGTATTCTTAGCTTTGCAGCCCCCAAAATAATTTCAATATTTGCAATCCTTTTAATTCCCTACTTCCTACTGGGTCCAGCAGTTTCTTGTCACCCTGAAAAGTCTTTGCAGCCCTTTTTTTTTGTTCCTTGGCTGCTGGTACAAACTTTTACATTCAAGGAATTTTCTACAGCAGAAACCATGGTGATAAAAAATACCAAGGGACAGGAAATTCTCCAGTTCATGGAATTTCAGAATGGTATGGCCATACAGGGGCTGGGACACTTTTTATTGTCCCAGGGTGCTCCAAGCCCCAATGTCCAAACTGGCCTTGGACATTTCCAGGTATCCAGGGGCAGCCACAGCTTCTCTGGGCACCAGAGCTCAGCACCCTCACAGGGAAAAATTCCTTCCCATTGAGCCCCCTCAGCCAGAGATGATGGATTCCACAAGAAAAGCCCAAGAGCTGGTGATGTCTCCAAAGGGACAAAGGGAATTTTGAGAAAGTTTGTAGGGAGAGATACAAACAGAAGTCTGGGCAAAACGATGGGACAATATCAAAAGGGCAAGAGGAGAATACCTGTGCCACAAGAGGGGAAAAAAGCCCCCATAAATGTTATTTTGAGTCCTCTCTTCATGTCCCAAATGTCTCTGTTGTTTTGCCCCAGCACTGCAGGTCTGTACAGGGCACTGTGCTGCCAGCACTGCAGGCCAAGGGAAACCTGCTCTGTGTCCATCTGTCCTGCTGCTGCACGCCTGGCTTTATTCTGCACACATCTGGCAGCCCAGAGCACTTCTGGTGCACCCAGGCCCCAGTTTCTTGGCTGCCAGCAGCAGCTCTGTGAGGGCAGGGCTGCAGGACATGCCTGTGCTGCTGCTGCTGCTGCTTCTGGCCATACCTGAGCCCGTCCTCTCTCCAAACTTGGGCTGTCAGACTCACCAGGTTGAGTCTCACACTGCCCATAAGCCTTTCCAGGCATCCTGGAGAGCAAACACACTTTCCAAAAGGGATTTCTCACAGTTGCTGATGGCTCAGGCCGTGCTTTTAGTGGTGGGGCTGTGCAATGTAAGCTCAGAGAAGGAAGGTTGTGCTTCCCTCCCTCATCAGGACACGTTGTGCTAATTTGAGCTGTGCAGCCAGGGTGAAAATCAGCTTTTTGTCTCTTCAAAGGAGGTTTTGGGGCCTACAAACACTTTATCTCCACACAGGGCTGCATTCAGCCCTGCTGCTGGAGGTGCTCTCCTGCCCAGCCCAAACACCAAAGCCAAAGGAAATGTTTGTCCTAAATATTAAATATATGTCTGAAGTGAAATAAACTCTTGCTGAAGCACTTGATTCAGATACAGGAAAGGAGTCATCTGTGGAAATGGAGGTAGGACACCCTGGACAGTGGTCCAAGAACAGAACCAGAGAATTATGGGATGGTTTGGGTTGGAAGGGACTGTAAAATCATCCTGTTCACCCCCTGCCGTGGGCAGGGACACCTTCCACCATCCCAGGTTGCTCAAGAGTTCCACCCAACCTGGCCTTGGACACCTGCAGGGATGGGACATCCACAACTTCTCTGGGCAAGCTCTTCCAGTGCCTCAAGAATTCCCACAGTCATATCCACACCTGTAAATACAGCCCTCAAAAAATAATCCAAATTTCCCTTGTGCCCAGGTGAAACCTGGAGCTGTGTAAAATTCCAGGGTGCTTCAGATACAACCCTCAAGTGGTCAGAAATCCAAATCCACATCCCTGCTCCCTCAGTGTCCAACAATTCCCTATGGTTCCTCTTCCAGCATTTCCACCTGCTGCTGAGAGCACCCTGGGCCCCGAGGTAAGGGCTGGATCACAGCTCCTGCCCCAGTCCTGGCAGTTTAACCAACATTGATCTCACTGTTAAACACAGGCAACAGCCAGCCCTGAGCCCAGGCTGGTTGGTTTATTGGTATCCTCTGTGGGAAGAGCATCAGGAATGCTCCAACACCAGGAATACTCCAGTTTTTGTGGAGCAGGATTACCTAAACCAGGACTAACCCATGGGAAACACTGAGGTTTCCCTTTTCTTCCAGAACAACACTACTCTAGAAAAAAAAAGAACTTTTTCCTCCTGCTGCATCCCTGGGTGGATCAATGCCAGCCCTTGTATTGATTTCCACAATATTATCTTGTCACACATGATTCTTTTAGCAGCTTTTCTTCCTGGCACAGAGATTCCATGATCAATAACCCACATAATCTTTGGAGACCACTCCAAATTTATTTCCCCCTTTTCTGAAGACATCCAAAGCCAATACACTTTATTTTCCATACCCTTTGCTGAATTTGAATTTTGCATTCTCCTGCCAAAGGGAGGAGGAATTGCCTTTTCCAGTGCCTGAAGCTGACACAAGCCTTGCTGTGCTGTAAATTGGGAGCTGCACTCAGCTCAGCAGTGAGGATTTGGGGACCCCCTGAGCCTGGGAAACCTGGGCAACCTCTGCCTGCCACAGATGCACCCCCTGCCCCTTGCAGCCCCTGGTTTTACAGCTCCAGATGGTTTAGTCTGACCCAGGACATATTTTAAGGCATGTCCAGAGGTGTGAATCCAGACCAAGCAATTCCAGGTCAGTTCATGCACTCCCATTCTCAAAATCACTGGGTTTTGCAGGAATCTGGGATTCCCTCAGCCTTGCTGGACCACCCTGTGACTATTAGGGCTGAATTTAAAATTTTATAGGAAATCTGAAACAGCCCCACTGACCCAAGTCTTCAGCAAAGTTTATAAAGATTATTTTATAACAATATCTAAATTACTCCACAGTGTTTCGCTAAACAGCAAATTTATTTTGGGTTTGTGTCCCAGCTTCATTTCCCTCAATAAAGACTCTTCCATTATTAGTTTTATCCTTATGAATCTTATTCCCAACACTCAACTTTTACTTTATTATTTTAAGGGGCATCTATCATCCTGCCTTAGAACTGTAAATATTCTCCTTACACCGAGCACAGCACATCCTCTCTGTTTAAAATCCAAGCTGGGAGGTTTTATATAATTTTTTTCCTTTCCAAGTTGAAAGGTCCTAAAGATAAACCCACAAGGATCCCAAAGTTGTGAACCCCAGCCTAAGCCCACCCAAAGGATCCCCTTAAAGCTTGGCTTGAACCAAAAAATATTTAAAAATTAGGAAGAAAAATAATTACCTGGAAAGAAGGTGGTCACTGAGCCTAAATTCAGGGAATGGGGAAAGGAGGGACTCCTGGAATTCATTATAAGAAAAATTATTGGCATCCATGACTGGTCATAAGGCAACAAAGGATTTTGTTGTAGGGCTGGGATGTAGGGATTTATGGAAATTGGGCACAGAGGAAGGAGAATTCACCCAAATTATTAAACCAAATAATTTGAAGGAGCAACCTGGTCAAACAAAGGCAATGTGGCAGCTTTGCATGCTGCCTGATCCCTTTTCTGAGGGATCAAATAAATTAAAAGCAACATTGGGTGGGTTTTTCTCCAGGCACAGCTCTGCAGAGTGAGAATCACCTGCTCCCTCAGTCTCCAAAACCTCACCAGAAACAGAGACTCTGTGCCAGCATTTCAGCTTTTCAAGATTAATTTGGTTTTATTTGCTTCATTTCCAGCAGAATGAAACACGGGATTCTCCTGGCAGGCCCCGAGGGGGCTGATTTATTTTTCATTAGCTGCAAATTAGCCCAACGATGAGACAACTTTTCAAAAGGAGAAGTTTGAAAGTGGCTCCTTTCAGAAGAAAGTCAGAAGGAGGCACTTTGTGGTTTGTTTGGTTTCTTAATGGTTTCTGTCCCCTCTCTGAAATCCTCCTGGCTGCCCAACGCAAACCCAGGATTGATTTTAGTCCAGCCAAAGGTGCAGCTGAACTATTAAATTACATAAAACAGGAGGCCACAAAGGTCTCCTTGACACTGGCACTGGCAGTGGTGATGATAAAGTGGTGTTTTCACATGCCTGGGGTCGAATTCAATTTGTAGTGAGGATGGATAATACGAGGATTTGGCTGCTTTCTGTTTTCCCTTGAGCCCTGGGGTACTGGATCCCAAAAAAACCCTGCTGGTCCAGGGGATGTTTCTTCTCCAAGTAATCCCAAACTGCACTGGAGCAACTTTGGGCTGTCATTTCCTCACCTGATCACCCTTGAGCTGCAACAACCACCAAGGGGTTAACAGCACCCCTGACCCAAGCTGGCAGGAGAGGTTTTGTCAGGAGCAGATCCGTGGCAAAACTGAGTCACCAGCACCCTGAGGTCACTCTGCCAGCACCCAACCCCACGAGGTGCCACCAACACCCCACCACGGGGAGGTGACCCCAGGGAGCTCCCCAAACCGTGTCTATTCTTTGGAGCCCCAAAACCAGTCTTTTTTTGGGTTTTTTCCTCACTTTTCCCCGTTTTTCCCACTCAGCTCGTTGCACACGCATGGAAAGAAGGGGTGAGAGGATGTTTCCCCAGTGATATCACCAGCCCTGAGTAAATTCTCTGACCAAAAGAGAAGGCCAAGGGAACAATTTGTGCTGCATCCTTTAAATGCCAGATCTCCATTTGCGAGCAGCGTTACAGGAACCATCAGGGCACTTAACAGCCAGCTGCAAAGTCATCAGGTATAAATATTTACAGAGGTCTCTTGCAACATGGACATTCCTCCAGATGCAAGAGGATCCCAGGGTTTCATGGCATTTTCACCTTCTGCAGAAAGAATCCTCTTGTAGACACACGCAGCCATAAAACGACAGAAATAGAATTTTATGGAAAACCCACAGTGCACCCACTCTTTGGGAGCTGTTCCCTCTCTTCCCCTCCTTTGGAATGGTGAAGTCTCTCTGGTTTTGACTCAAATAAGATGTTACAAAGCAAAGGTTGTTCAAGGTGTGGAGAAGCAGCGATTGCTGAGGTGCACAAAGGTGTGAAATGAGGAGGGACGGGGTGGAATTAGGCAGAAGAAAATCCCTCTTTTATAGCAAAGCATATCCAGCCCCTCAAAACAGAGTTTGAAACCTTCTTACTGAAGAGATCCAAGACTACAAAATCACAGTGTTGGCAGAAGGGGTAGAGGACCTGATCAATAATTTTTGTGGTTAGGATAGATCCAGTCCAAACACAATGGAGACTTTCAGCGAGTGAACAACAGATCTCCAGCCCATCTGGTGCATTCACTGCCTTTCCACACTGCCATTATTAAAACCAGCTCTTGGTTTCTGTGCTCCTTCATCACCTTTTTCCTTATTCTAAATGCAAATTCTCATTCAGTACCAGATTGTGGCTGAGAGCCTGGGAATCACCATGGCAGAGTCCAGCTCCTTCCTGATATTCCCTTTGTGTATCCAATATAACCAAGGGAAAACAGCTTAAAGGAGGAGTTTTTTCTTGATGGGGAAATGTGGTTTTAGGAGGTCAGATTTATGGAAATTTATGGAACCATGGTGTCCAGCCATCAGCCTGGTGAGACTGACCACAGCCAGGCTCTGCAGCATTCCCAGCTGCTGTTTTTCACCCCAGACACCGATTTTCACCTGATTTGTAGGACTTTGTGGTGATGAAGTGGTCTTGTGCTTATCAGCCTCGGCCAGAATGGGTTCAGAAGTGAAAGCTGCCCACCCCATTTCCCTGGTGGTCAGAAGATGTGGCAAAGCAGGAGGGGGTGAAGCAGCACCTCCCACCACCACCAGCAGAACTCCTAGGACCTAACACAGATTAAATCCCAATTAAAACCATGCAGTTTTCTCATTTTTCAGGGTCACCCTGCTCTCCTTCTCCACGCTCAACAGCATTCCTCCAGCATCATCTGTGGATGCTCCAGTTGGGATTGGCAAACCCAACCGGCCTTTCCTCCTTTTCTACCTCCAGAAACCCCCCAGGACTTCGGTAAGAAAAAATTGCAATGCAATCCAGGCTGGAGCCTTGATCCAGGAATAATGGCAAGTTTTCAACACAAATCCTATCGATGGGATTCCAAAAAAAATCCCAAAAGGTGCCGATTTTGTGCTGGAAATGGAAGAGAAGCCAGCTTGCAATATTCCTGCCTGCCTCTTTTTACTGATTCCAGACGCCAGGCCAGGCAGGATCTGGCTATTTTCACTATCATGTTATCACTCCACAATATGTCAGCAAATTCTTGTCCAAACATGATTTTTTTTTCCAAGCCACGTTTTATCACTTCTTTTCCATAATCATGACTGATAGTGAATCTAATCTGAATTGGGCTTGGAGGAGGCACGAGAACAATGAAGTGCAGTCAGCACAGGGAAGCACATCCCCTTCTTTTATTCCTAGAGCCAGGCCTTGCTTCAGAACAGTGCTGGAACAAGGCTGGAGAGCAAAACATGCATCTCTTCAGGCACCTGAGATTGGAAATAAATCAGGGAATGTCAAAATACAGGAATGTCAGCAGGCTCTGCTGTAATTGTGCAGAGGATCAGCAGCTCTGTGGAGCTGCTGGGCTGGCTCAGCTGACAGCTCCAAAGCCAGGCTCTGGCTGCAGGCACATCCTTCTGTCCCAGAGATCATGGAATCATGGAATGGTTGGGGTTGGAAGGGATCTTGAAGCTCATCTCATTCCACACTTTTCCAGCCTGGCCTTGGACACTTCCAGGGATGGAGCAGCCACAGTTTCTCTGGGCACCCTGTGCCTCCCCACCCTCACAGGGAAGAATTTCCTCCTAATATCCAATCCAATCCTGCACTCCAAAGTGAAAACTTTATCCCTCCCCTTCATTAAGTATTTCTTTCTCTTTTTATCTTTTTTTTATTAATTTCCTTAATTTATGTGTTATTGATTTCTCCCTTGATTTCCCCCTTGATATTCTCCCTTGATTTTCCCTCTTAATTTCCCCCACTGCTTTATTAAAAACCATTATTTTCACTCTGTGGCAATTTCTCCCATTTCTGCTTTATTTTTGTATTATTTTGCTTGCTTATCACAGATAGGTTGTAAATGAAGCAAACAGCACGTTTGTCTCATTTTAGAGGGACCTGGCAAAAGGCAAACCTTTACAAGTTCACATTTTGTCCCAAAAACTAAAATTAAAGAAAATCAAGTTTATCTAAGAGGTGTTCATCAAATACAATATCCTTGCTCTGTTGAACCCAGGGCAGGCTGGTCATTCCATCAGATTTAAACCTGGAATTTTATGACTGTTTCCCATATTCAGTTGCAAATTTAATTCCATTTTTGAGCCCAGCTCTTGGCAGCCCAGCACCACGAACTTTTCCTCCCTAAAACACCTCTACCTGTAATGACAGCTCTCCTAATTAACAGGGGTGACACCTTCCCGGGCCTGAAAGCCAGACAAGCCCTTGGAAATCTGCTTTTTGCTGCATCCAAAGTGTTGACATGGATGTGGATAAACCTCATGGAAACACCCAGTGACCACATGGCAGTTTCTTCCTCCAGGCAGGATTTTTTTTGGGCAATGCTGCAGGGTAAAAAGGAGGAAAAGCAGTGGTTTAACAAACACAAACCTCTCCAAGCTGCCAAGCAAAATTAACCCCTCTCTTAATTTTTTCAGGTTTTTTTCCCGAGCAGAACAAGGCTCTTGGGAAGGGGAATGGGTTTTGTGCTGTCACACTCAAGAGGTAACTGAGCCTTTCAAGTGCTGATCTGACTTAATCTTTCAAAAATGTGTCCAAATTGCCTGAGCAAGGAAAAGCCCATCCATCCCTGCCCTCTCCCCAAATGGAGAGATCCTTCAGAGCAAGGCCTGCATTCCAGAGGTAATAACCTCCAATACCTTGAGTCAAAAAGCCAAGTCAGACTCCCTGGATAATGCACTTGGGATTAAGGTTCAATAGGCTAATAATGCATCTGCTCCCCGTGGGGAGGCTTGGTGGCACTTGAGGGATGGGGCTGCTGCAGGGCTCCCCAAACAAACCCAGGGGTGCACCAGGAGCACCCCAGTGCCCCCTCCTTGACTCCCACCCTGGCTTTGCAGGAAGGGGGGGGGGAAAAAGGGGGGAAGAGAAGCTGGATTCAATCCATTTCGAGCTGGCTGGATGTGTCTGGGATGGAGACAGATGCTGTTTAGACAGGCTGGGTCGGTGGGTGGCCAGGCAAGGAGACCATGGCTGTACAGTTTATAGAAAGCTCCCAGCATAAATGAACTGTTGAAGACCATTGGAAGCCTCAGTGAAATCACAACACGGGGGGAGGGAGGAAAAAAAAGGCTCTTTTTGAAAAAGCACGGAGAGAAAGGGATGGTGTGAGGGACTCGGGGAAAATCACAATGAGGGGGGTTCTGAGGCCACCATTCATGAGCCCCAAAAAAAGTAAACATGCCCAGGAGGGGCTGAAAAAAATAATAATTAAAAAAAAAAAGCAGATCTAAATAGTTTTTCCTGCATCAGGGTGAAGGAACAGACGTGCCTTTGCCCTGCTCCTGTCTAGTCTTGCTAGGTGGAAAGTTAATATTTGAGGTCGTGCTTCAGTGGGGAATATTTGGATATTAAAAAAAAAACTGCTTTGCCTATTGCCTGACTGCATGGGACTAAAAAAAAAAATAAAAGGGAGCTGATTTGGAGTTTCCTGGGTTTATTTAGAGATAAGCCTGAGGTGACCTTTCACTCCCACACACACATTCCCCTAGAAATGGCACTGAGGTCTGTGTTCAGGAAAATCCAGAGTTTAATGTGGCAAATTGTGCCATGAATCCTGAATTCTGGAGATTGACAGGCTCTGGGATTGTGAGGAGATCTGCTGGGACTCAATTCCAGCCCATGTTCCCCACTCAGGGAACAACAACCTGCTTGAGCTGCTCGCTAAACCCCAAGACCACAAATCCAGTTTGTTCCCACATTTCCCTTCTCTATTTCAACAACCAAAGACTGGAAAAGCATCCAGGAGATCCCAGCTCCTCTCTCCTTTCATTCCCCTGCTCTCAAAGAAAAGGAACATCCCAAAACCTCAACATTCAGGAAAGATCTGATAATTTCACATGGATGCAAAGCATCTCTGTGAATATTTTTTCCCCTCCTCATCCCAGGCTGGAGCTGGACATTAAACTGCTGAAAATCCCACGGGAAATGTTCTGTGGTGGCCTCAGAACTGCTGAGTTAAGGGCTGGACTCAGTAATGTCAGAGGGATTTTCCAACCCCAACAATTCCAGGATTGCATGATTCCATGAAGGAGGGAAAGACAAAGGGAAGAAAACACCTGGAAATCAATCCCAGTGTTGGGATCAGAGGCAGGCTGGGATTCTGGAGCTTCTGGTGGGATCAAAACTCCAAATATTAATGCTTGATGTACAATATGTTAAATGTAAGATGAAAAAATCACCAATTTTGGGGAATTTCTCTGGCTTTAGGATTTTTCCCTCAGCATAGGCAGAATGTTCAGAGAGGGACACTCCCAGCATGCAGAGGATAATCTGGAGGAGGCAAAAAGAGCTTTAATTTCTTAAAAAGCTCTGGCAGAAACCCAGATTTCATCTCACCAAAATTATTTAAATGGTGCAGGTTGGGAAAGAGCAACGAGCCCTAAGGAATTCCCACCAGGGCTGTGGGAATTCAGTGTTGGATGGATCCATGGATGAAGCTGGATGATGCCAGGCAGTTCTTTTCTAGGCAAAAAACAGCAAAAAGAGAAAAAAAATCAATCAAAAACCTCTTTTTTTATGAGAACCAGCAGCTAAACCATTTCCATCCTGGAAATAAAACATTTCCAGGTCAGAAATCAGGAATTAAATAGGATCTAAAAATAATTTACTGTTCTGAACCAAGCCATGACAAATTTATCTGTGGAGTTTGGAGGATTTCTCTCCGTTTATTGGCATTGCAAGTGTTACAATGAAAAATAGAGGCATCAAAAATAAACTCTGCTACTTCATGTTTAAACTCCTGTGACTCCCTGTACTCTGGATTTTCTGGACCTCCACAAGAATTCATTCACTGAAAAAATAAAACTGTCCAGCTATTAAAAAATGAGCAGCCTCATCCCAATTAGTGGCTGATAAAGCGATAGAAACCATATTTCTCCTGGTTTTGACCAAACAAAACTAAGATTAGAATATCTAACAATATAAATTCCTTTTAGTAGTTGGGAAGAAAGGAGAGATCAGAGTGTATTTCACCTAGTAAAGGTCAGTTTATTTAATTACAAATGCCACAGAGTATCAGAAACTAAAATATGAAATGATGCTGATGCTGAAGAGGCATCTCCATGCCCATGCATTACAAGAGTTCAAAGACAATCTTAATTAAGCATTTGAAATATCTCCGGCTCCCACCTTTCCCCCTGTCCATAAAACAAAAAGCCCAGCTCAGGTTCATCATCCTGGGACCCATCCCACTCCCATTTCTCCGTGGGATAAACCCAGATTTCCAGCGTCTCATTTAAATTGCCGTATCAGCAGCGATTCCTCTCCTGTCTCCCTGCTGCTGGTTTGATAAGGGGAGCGCTCGCCTCGCTGCCACTCCACGCTTAATTAGCTCCAGATGCAGCCTAATTAGCCAGTCTGCAGGGCCAGCATTGTTCTGGTGTCACCCGAGCCCCAGTGGAAGGGCTGAGGTTGAACATGAGAACCAGATGCCGGCAGCTGCCCATCCCAGGATCCCCCCAGCCCAGCCTGAGGGATAATAAATGTTGTGTTCAAAAGCCATGGGCACAACCAGAGCCTCCACCAGAGGAGCATGTGAAGATGGAGCAGCTCCTTAAAACAAGCCATTCCTGCTAATTCTCCACGGGCATCCGACGATTTTGGGACAGATTGCTTCGACATCCGCCGCGGTTTTGCTCAGCAGGGTTTGGGTGTCTCCCTTCCCTCACCAGATTTGGCCTCTAATTCCTCTGGAATCCCACAGAGGTATCTCTAATTTGGGCACAGGGGTATTTCCCTGCTGATCCCAAAGGTTGGCTTGATGGAGAGGCATTCAAATCTGGAATTGGGGAAATCAGCAGGAAAATCACACGAACAAAGGATTGACAGACTCTGGGATTGCAAGGAAATTTGTTAGGACTGAATTCCAGCCCATAATTCCAGCCCATAATTCCATCCCAACATCCTGCATGAGCTGCCTGCTAACCCCAAGACCACAAATCCAGTTTGTATCCACATTTCCCTTCTCTGTTTCAAGATAAGAGCCAAAGACTGGAAAAAATATCCAGGATATCCCAGCTGCTCTCTCCTTTCACTCCCCTGCTCTCGAAGAAAAGAATATATCCCAAAACCTGGTTTCAAAGTTTGGCTTGCTGGGGAGACATTCCATGTCAGGAATTAGGGAAATCAGAAGGAAAATCAATTGGAAATCAGCAGGAAAATCCCAAAACCTAATTTCAAAGTTTGACTTGCTGGGGATGCATTCCATGTCAGGAATTAGAGAAATCAGCAGGAAAATCAGTTGGAAAAATCAGCAAGAAATCATCAGGAAAATCCCAAAACCTAATTTCAAAGGTTGTCTTGGTGGAAAGGCATTCCATGTCTGGAATTAGGGAAATCAGAAGGAAAATTAATAGGAAATCAGCAGGAAAATCCCAAAACCTAATTTCAAAGTTTGGCTTGCTGGAGAAGGATTCCATGTCTGGAATTAGAGAAATCAGCAAAAAAATCAGTTGGAAAAATCAGCAAGAAATCATCAGGAAAATCCCAAAACCTGATTTCAAAGTTTAGCTTGCTGGGGAGGCATTCTATGTCAGGAATTAGGGAAATCAGAAGGAAAATCAGGTGGGCAAAGGGCCTTACCCTGCTGCCATCTGACACACTCCTAAACCTGACGTGATTTGTACAAATCAGGAGGGTGAAACTCAACCAGCAGCTTGGGGAGTGTTCTTGGAGCAAAAAAGGGAATTTATGTTCTAATATTTGTTGTGGTTCTGAAATTTGGGTTGCCTTAGAGTGTTGGCTGAGGAAAGCTGGGAATGGTTCTTCAAATGCTTTCCAGGTCACCTTGCTGCTGGATTTTATCAGATTGAATTAAGACAAAACCAATTTGGTTCAGTGGGACCTTCTGCTAAACATTGCTAAAATTTGCCACATGAAAGAGTGATTTCCCCATATTCCAGGGACATCCATGCTAGATAATCCCTGGAGCAATGGCAGTTCTGACCCATGGTGGCTTTTTTGTGTTTCATTTGGAGAATGGACTGGAAGATTACATAGGAGATCCAGCCAAAGCAGGAGCAGTCTGTGGATGAGATCCTGAGACAAGTGCCTTCATTCAGAACAGCTCTGTGGAATGGGCCCTTCATCCAAAATTATGATTTTGGATGAGGAACCAGCCTGACTCTCAGCAAATGGCATGAAATCCCAAATTGCTTCCCCAGAAACTTCACACAAGCACCACAATCGTGTTGTCAGCCCAGCTGGGGGAAAAGCTGCTGGTGCAAAAAATATTTAGTTCAATTGGGAGCTAAAATAACTCCATGAACGAGTCCTGTAGCTCAGAGGGGGTGCAGAGCAGGGTCCTTCCATTTCTCAGCTGGCTTGAAGGAAAGAAAAATTTTTAAAAAATGGGAAATGCCCCAGCTCCTCTGGAGCCAGGAGGGATCCATGGATGTGGCTTTGTCACCCCCTGTGCCTGTCCATCCCTCCTGTCCTGCCAGCCCCAGCCTTGGTGCAGGAAACCCAACCCCAAGGCATGGTTTGAAGCATGATTGCAGTTTTTCCAGGCTTTCCCTGTGCCTAATTATGGTGGGCCTGTGAGGTGAGCAGGTATAGGTTTCAGGATTTGAATAGCTCAGTGTGGAGCAGCCATCCCGTGCTCGTTTTCAGGGAGATGAAGGGAAATTGCAGCTGCATTTGAGCACCAAGGGACTGAAAACAAGGCACAGTGTGGTCTTTAGTCCAGCTTCATCCCAGCAAGTGTCTTGTGATTCAGCTGAACTCACCTGAAATAAAAGGAAAGCACAGAAAATGACAGAATTGCAATTTTTTTTCTTGTGTTTGGTTCCCATCTTGCCAAACCAAACTGTTGCTGAAATCCATCCAAGAGCACCAGACACCAAATCCTGGCTGTGACTGCAGTCCTGGATGACTTCTGTGATGAAACCAGGCTGTTGAGGAGGTTCTTGGTGTGAGGACTCTTATTGAGCACCTTTTATACCCTTTTGAGCTGAAATCACTCAATAATTCACCATCTCCTGGAGTTCAGAGTGACTGTCCCAGGCTCAAAGCCACCCACACACAGAGCAAGACCTGGAGAGAGAAAGGTTGGACCTGAATCCATTACAAAAAAAATAGATTTTCTATTTTTTATCCATTTCCAAATTTCTTCCCATCAGATCCTGCCGTGAATTCACCAGAGGGAGCACAGAGAGAGAGAGCAAAATCACTTTCATAAAGTCTGGAAAAAATAATCCATCTATGGCCCATCAGGTTAAGGAAGAGACATCTGGCTTTTATTAGGTTTTATAAGGTTGATAGCAAATAAGGGTATTAGAGTTAATTTACTTATTTAGAGAGAAACGACTCAATCACAGAAGCCGTGATTGTGCCTGGATGTTTGGAGAGCTCCAAAATTCCCTCCAACCTCCTCTGGGAGAGAAACAGTGCCAATGGCAAAGCAGAGTTTCTTTTCCATGCAGATATTCCCGAAGGGAGGCAGAGATTAGAGGAAAGCCACCAGGAAAAAGCCCTTCCCAGACATCCTGGCTGGGTAGGAAAACATGCCAGGGTGTTATTTAGTGCTGGGGGTGCAGCTGGAGGATGAGGAAATTCCACTCAGTCGTGGAATTTATGGAAAAGGAGGATGAGATGCTGCAGGTGAGATGGAGAAAAAAAGGGAAGAGAGAGGGTGGGTTTGAAGGAATTATAAATGCAGAGATTTTGATTGGAAGGAGCATCTGAGGGGGTGCCAAAATGTCACCTTCAAGATGTCACACCCACCTGGCTTTCTGGACACCCCAGGGGTCTGTCCCAGGGCTGCCCCATCCTCCTGGGGAGGAATTTTAGTTTCCAAATCCCATTCTGTGGCCACTGCCCTTTGTGAATCTGGGTTTGTGTTTCTCTGTGCCACAGCTCTTCCCACAGAGGGGTTTGGAGGGAGGGAAGGTGGAAATCTGCTTCCCTCAGGGGTCACTCCAGCCCTGCTGGCACCTGATAGCTCTGAGGAAGCTTTCAAGGGCCCTTTCAGCAACCTCTGTCCCAGACACATCCATCCCAGGGCTCTCTGTCATCAGCTTTGTTGCTTTAAATCCAGCAGACTGAATTTTTTTTCTCATTTTAAGGAAGCAAAAAAAAAATTTAATCTCATTTTCAGGCAGCACACATGAGATTTCTACAATGTTGGTTGTAGTTATCCTTTCTAGGGATTTTTTTTTTCCCATCTCCTTTTAGTTTTTGGTTTAACTTTTAGTGGAAAAGAAATTGCTGCTGCCACCAGCTGGATTTTTGGGGAAATAGCCTTGAAATGTTTCCTTGCATCCCACGGACACGATTCCAGCTGCTTGGACTTTTATTCCTGCTCATTGCAGTTAACTGGAAACAAATTTAAGCCCAGCTTGCTTCTTGCAGGTGCAGAACAAAATTATGTGACAGCTGATGAATTTTTCTTGAGCTGGATCCTTCAGTGCCAGGAATTCAGACAGAAGTTAAATAAAATCCATTCTCAGCTGTAATATTATCATTAAAACAGTCGTGAACAAGTGGAATTTTGGAGTCAAAAGTGGGCTGAGAAGTGTGATCCTATCCGTTTGGGGTTTTTTTAAATAAATAAACAAACCTGGAGAAATAATTGAAATGAAATTCAGGATTATCCCTTGGTAGGTGGTGCTTCCTTTGAGGGTCATGGTTTCTGGGTGGACTTGGCAGTGCTGGGATTTTGGCAACCCCAATGCCAACCTAAATAAATCTATGGCTCTTTAGTTCTTCCTTCTCTCTCTTCTATGATTAATGCACCGATTGAAAGGGAAAAGCTGGGAATTTGGGAATGATCAGCAAAACCCTGGGGATGGCAGGGGCTGAAATTGATTTTCAAGGAGCAAAAATTTCAACAATTTTCAAGCCTCACTTCCAGCTGCAGCCAGCAACAGCCATTAAAAAACACAAACAGGAAAAAAATCCATTTCCCCCTAACCCAATGCACCCCACTTGGATTTTCTCCTCTGGATTTACACCAGCAGCACTGAGGAGCAGTGCTGGAAGGGGCAGGGCAGCCCTGGGAGCCCGAGCCCAGCCCAGGAGAGGTGAGGTATGCCTGGAGCCGAGCACTGACATGGATGCTCTGGGCTGCTTTGCAGCAGTGCCACCCGGAGATAACTTTTGATTTAATCCATGCCACACGGGGCAGTGGCTGTGCTGACCCTTGGCTTTTAACCCTGAGACCTTGGCTGTTCTGGCTGGGGGAACTACTGTCTGTCCTCTGATAACCCTGCCAGAGCTCAGCTGGGGCTGATACCTCACCCGGGTGTTTATTGATAAAGATGTGGAATCAGGGGGCACGTCAGCAGCTGGAAATGACCACCCAGATTAAATTTTATATTTAAATCCCACGTAGGAAAGATTTTCTCTGCTTTTTAGACCTTGGATGTATCCAGAATTTTGGGGACACCCACATTTCCTAGCCACAAAATGTCATATATTATTTTTTATATTTAATATTTGCATGCCTGTCCCAGTCCAGGCTGGATTTCACCCTTGTAAGATTTTAAAAACAGCCTCTGTTTTAAATATATTTCTCTTCCTACCAGCTCAAAGTGAATTTGGTTTTTCCAAGCCAAAGCCATCCATTTCTCCTGGTTGCCACTGCAGCTTCTCCCATTCACCAAAGCATCTTGAATAATGCTTTTTGTAAGTTATTCATTCATTAATTCCTTTAATTTATGCAATTAATTCCTTTCTTTAATAGCCCTGGGAGTCTGCATTTAAATCCCACGGAATATTTTTATCTGCCATGCATGTGAGATTCAGCTCCATCCCCTCTCCTGTTTGCCCAGATTAACAGGAGATGGAGAGAAACAAAAAGGGGGGAAAAATGGGGAAAAAATAATGGTGGCCAAGGAAGATCAGGAATCCCTTGAGAAAGAGAAACACTGTTGGGGAAAAAAAAAATCAAAGGATGGTCAGAAAGATGAGGAATCCCTGGAAAGGGAGGAGAAGCGGGACGTGCATTCCGCAGGAGAAGAATTCGGGTCTCAGCCACCCCTGGGCTGGGCGGGATGGGTCCGGGAAGGGCCGGGAATGATGGATTCGCTGCTCTGCTGGGAAGGCAGCCCCGCCGCGGGGGGATGCGCTCGCTGATAAGGGGCAGCGCGTTATCTCCCGCAGAATTTTTAGGCTAATCTGGGCTTTTAAAGAGAAATGTGTTTGGGAGAAGTCTGGCTGAAGCGCAGGTGGCTCTGGGGAGGGGGGTGTTGCTGGAGGGATGCTCGGCATTTTTTGGGGGGGTGGGTTTGGGGTGGTCCTGGCAGGGCGCCGGGAGGGGTTTCCATGGGGATCCAGCTGGGAATGCCATCCCGGAGCGCAGATAACGCCCAGCAGGGCTGCCCAGGCTTCCCACTCCGAGCAGGGATGCGCAGCTGGAAGATGGGCAGGAGGGAGATAAGGTGCTGCCCCCCTTTTAAAAGGGAGCACAGGCAAAGCTTTCCAAAAATCGGGTTTGCCCACGCCCACAGAGATCCATCACTCTCCACGAGCTCTGACAGTTTAAAGTCTGCTGTCTCCCATCCCTCTCCACCCTTCTTATTCCAACTGAAGGAGGAACAGAGAGGAATGAAAGTGATAAAAAATTGCTATAAAATGTTTAATATCTATAAATCACGTCTGCAGTTCCAGCACTGCCTTTTGCTTTTCCCTCACAGACTGAACAGTTGCATAAGAAAATATCTCCCTGTCTCAGCCGTCCTGGCTGCAATCAATAAGATCAGGAATTTATTTTGGGATTGAAGGAGCATTTCTGTGCTTGAAGCAGGCAGGTGAGAGGCTTTAATTTAAAAATGAAATGAGGTTCAATTCAGTCACAAAGGGTGACATATTTCTTTATTCCCCTCTGCCACTGCAGGTACAAATCAAAGCCTTGGTATGAACAGGTTGGATATCTGGATCCTTGGCAGTGGAATAATAAGGAACTTCCTCACTGACAACAGGGCCTGAGCTGTGGAGGTTTTCCAGCATCCAAGAAGAGCAGCCAGGGTGGGTTCCATCTGCATGGAATTGTGCTGAGCTCTGTGAACATCCCAGGTTGTGTTGGGAGGATGCAGGGACTGAGGGATCCACGAGCAGGGGTTGTGCTCCATGCCCACAATGACTGAATGTGCTCATTTCCTTTGGGCACAGGCTCCTCCTGCTCTCTCTGTGACATTGCACAACATTCCAGGTTAAGATTTTGCCCTTCAACACAAACAGAGCTTTATACAAGCAACAAAATTATCCAGGATCGAGCAAATCCCCTGTTTCTCCAGCCTCAGCTGGATGGGAGTCACCAGTTCTGGTGGCAACAATCTGTCTTTCTTCCAACTCATCATCCCTACATCTTCTTCTCTCCAGGATGTTTTTCCCCAAGGTCATATTCCAGCAGCTCTCTAGGTCATTCCCACTTAGCAACTCCACAGGAAAGGAAATATTCAAAAATCAATCTGCTTACTTTATTGTCTTGTGTGCAAAGATTTCTAAGGGCAGGAGGCAAACAGGTTGCCTAAAATTCAATTTATTTTCCTCTGTATTTTTATCTGTGGCTCTGAATTGCTTTTAAAATTTGTGGCTCACTGTGATGGTAAAAAATAAGGAAGAGAGGAAGTTAAAATCACCTTTCACCTTTGCATTCCCTCATAGGGGACTTTTGGAGCTTTATTTGTAGCTCTTTGCTTCCATTTCTTCCATCCACACCCAGAGTGGGATCTGGAGTCAGGATTTGGGGTTCCAGATGGAGCAGTGAGATACAGAAGTGAGATACACAAATATACTCAAAGGAACAGGAATCTGATACAGCTGCAGTGCCCAGCACTTGCCAAGTATTTATTTTATATTTTAAAATATTTTTTTAAAAAAATTTAAAAAAATAAAATTTGTCTTTGGCAGAGGTAAACACAGAAGAAAAAAGCGAGGGAAGCAGTTGGCAAAGCATGGAAAAGGAAAATTGAAACAATGGTGTGGGAGGGGCGGAAGGGTCCGGCTGCGGATCCGTGCGCCGAGGGAAGGCTTGGATTGAGCTGGGACCTCCTGGAGACAAACCCACAGCTCCACTTGTGTGGGGGCTCCTGGAGCTCTGGTGTGGGGGCTCCTGGAGCTCTGGTGTGGAGGCTCCCCGTCCTGTTTGGTGGCACTGATGTGGTTTTGTGCAAAGTCTCCCTCTACAGACCGATCCCCACCCGCTCCATCCCGGCCCTTGGGGTTTGTTGTTGTCTCTTTGGGTTTCTGGCAACGTGAGGTTTGCATGTTCATTTGCCTGTGCAAAGCCTTTCCTTGGGACTCATCCATCATTTTCCAAGTTAAAGCAGAGCTGCTTGTCCAGAGGAAGTCATTTGTCTCTCACGAAAGAGTGGCCCTCAAGCCCCGCCAGCCGCTCCGTGGCGGTGCAAGCGAATCCATTAACTTCCCTGGAAAATGCATCATCTGACGTGGGGACTAAACTTTAGACTAACAAACCCCTGGAGAGGACATGAAGGAGCCATCTCTGTCACCCTGCTCAGCGCTCAGGTCAAAGCCTGACCTCTCTTTCCATTAAATCTCTGACTTTTAAGGGAAAACATCACAAATTGGCAGCAGCTCCGGGCTTGGTGGCCTCCCAAGGAGGCTCCTGGCTCTGTTTGAAACCCACCTCTGGAGCTGCTCCCGTCCTGCTCCTCTCAGGGGAAAGCTGGGAGGAAATGCTCCTTGGAGGGGAATGGCTGGAAGATGCCAGAAATAAAGGCTGGGAGCAGGAGGAGGCCGTGGTGGGAAGCTGCGGTGTCCGGGGAGCAGCACCGAGGGCAGGGCTCCAAAGAAAACACCCCAAACTCACCTTCAAGTTCCTTTTCCATGTGCTTAATCCCATTGTTTAACATTAACAAGTCTTCTGCAGTCCCTACCCCAGACTTGCAGGCCTGGAAGAAGCACAGATCAATTTTCCCAACCCAGCAGCCAAGCAGGACTCAGGATATTTTTTTTGTTCAATGTAACAATCTCCAAATATAACATCTCCAAACATCTCCAGCTGGGTCACAACCTTCCTTGGACACAAATAAAGGAGATATCGACTGCCACACTTTAAAGTGGGAATTCCCATGTGCATCCAGGAGAAATAATTTTTCAGGGAATTTCATGCAATTCAGCATGATTTTGACATTTTTGTGTTGGAAGTTTTCATTCACATCAGCTTTATCTTTCATACCAGCAGAAAAAAGAGCATTTACTCCATGAACTCTCACACTGAATGATAATTTTATATTATTTGTGAGTTTCTCTAAAACTTAACAGCCAAAGTTAAAATTGTTAATGATCCATAAAGACAAAAAACCACAAAAAAATCAGTGTTCTGCCCATCAAACTATTTCCTTTTCCAGAAGATTATTTTTCATTCTTTGAAACTATTTTTCAATTTTATTTTGCCCAAGAAACAAATCCCAAAAGGAATTATTCATTTAGGTTTAAGAAAAAAAGGGTAAGACAAACTTTTCCCCTCCGACTGATTGGGAAGTGAAGGGCCTTTCTATTATATGTATAAAATAAAATTTTAAAATAAAATTATAGAAAATAGACGAGGCAAGTGAAAACTGATGAAAAACCCTGATGAAAAATGAAACATCTTGGAAAGTTCATTTGTGGGCAGAGCTGTGAAAGCAAATACTGCTGAACTGCAGTGAGGTGGGGAACATTGCTGCTTTGAGGCAGAGCTTGTGAGAGATTTGGATTTAAAGACAACAACTTTATTTTTCTCTGGCCTTGAGGGGATTAAGAGAGGAGAGGAGTCCTGCTGGCCACTGGGGATATAAATCCTGGAGGGTCACTCCGTAGCCATCCGTCAAGCCAGAGGAAGGGAGGAGGCAGAGTCATTTTCAGCAGTAAATTTGGGAAGAACAAGCACTAATGGCCTAAAATTAAGAAAGAAAAACATCAGGCTAAATAGTAGGAAATGCTTTATAATGGTGAGGTCAGGCAGACAATGGGGAAACCTGTCAGGGGAGGTCAGGGGCTCTGCAATAAGGGAGATGTTCAGGGATGGCCCGAGGAGCCAGGGAACAGGGGCTCTGCTGGAATCTCTCCTCGAGCCCCTCCAATGCCTGTGACCCCGAGCTGCTGGAGATTTCTGGAGTTTCAGATTCCTTGCAAGCTTTCCTGCTGCCTCCCACCCAGCAGCAAGGTGCAGGGGGGCTCAGCTGCAGCCAGCAGAGATCTGCCCCAGCTGTTCCCTTTCCCAAAGCAAACAGGGGCTGTCTGCAGAGGTGGGATCATCCAGGCAGGGAAGGAAGAAAGAAGCCTTTCAGCAAAGCCAGGAAAGCGAGGTGGGGGAGAGGGAGGGGGGTTGAGCTGGGGGTGGGTGGGTTCCAGCTTTCCTGGGGCTGTCAGGTTGATTTCCTGCACGGACACCTGCGCCCCGTTCCCCACACGTCGTTAGGTTTTCCCAACTTCTGGTGTCCATCATCACCCCCGGGCAATCAGAGAGGGGCTGTGATAAATGATCCACAGGCAGTTTATTATACACACTAAATCCTCTTCGCTCAGTGCTCCAGGGGTGGGCCTAATACATTTTGTTCCTGCTCAGATTTGGGTCTTGGGTCTGTTGGACACCTCCTGGCAAATGTGGGGTAGGTGCTGCATTGCTCCAGGCACTGTTATTTCCCATCTTTTCTCTGGTGAGAGTTCAGTAGAACTGGAGTTTTTCTGTGCTCCTAGAAAACCTGACCAGGTCAGAAATGTCACCCAGCCAAAGCAGGGAGTGTCACTGTGACAGCCCAAATCTCCCAGTGGGACGAGGATGGAGATGTGACAGCGACTGGAGGATGGAGATGCTGAGATCAGATTCAGGGAAAACCAGAACTCACTCCCATTGAAGCAGACCATGCAGAGACCACCATAATTTTTTTATTTTTTTTTTTTTTTAACAGAGATAATCCATAACTCTAAAAAATTAAAAGCCTGGTGTGGGGCTGGCCTGCAAGGCAGCAGAGGGACATCCATCCGTGTCCCCACAGCTGCCCCCTCCCCTGAGAGCCTTTCCTGCTTGGACATGTTGTCCCAAACACCTCTCCAAGGCAGCTGTGGCAGGCAAGGGAATGCTCCTAATGGGGAAGGTGGAATTGAGTGCTGCTAACACAGAGCAGAGGGCACAGCTCCCAGAAAAAGGCTCTCCTTCTTCCAGCCCACCAGAGCATCCAGCACCAGCCCACTGGAGCAAATCCCACAGACTTCTCCCTCCCTCCTTGACAGGAAGATTTTCCCACAGCACTTTTGGAGATGCTGTTCCCAAATTTTCCCTCTCCAGTATCAAACTCTTGGTTCCAGGATGCTCCAGAACAAAGCCTGTCAGGAGGCTGTGATCCCTTGCCTGGGGAAGTCAGTGGTTTTATGGAAGATGAGGATGGAGGAAGAAAAGGAAGGTTGTGGGAAGCCAGAAAAGGGAATCTGATGAGGGTGGAGGTGGGATGTCAGGGAGGATTTCAGACAAACCCAGGGCACAGAGGGCTGCAGTGCCTGCAGCTCGTGTTAGACATGGAAATGGTTTGGCAAATGACAGGAGGTGATAAAACAAGCAGGGAGCACGTTGAGGAGAAAGGAGGAACTCAGAGGGATGGCACCGACTGCTGGACTCGAGGGCAGCTTTTCCCTCTCCTAAAGCTTTGTTTCTGTCCAGCTCCTGGGGGAGGAGAGTTGGCCTGGAGCTGCAGCAGTAACTTTGAATAACTCCTCAGGAAACAGCTTATTTAGATAGCACTGCCTATTCTTCAGAGGAGGGGAGAGAAGGACATATTGCCTGTTACTAATGAATGGCTTTTCCACAGCTAATGATGTTTCCAGGGATGGATACTCCAAGGTCTCCCCAGTATCTCCACTAACAGGATGGATTTTGGCACCAGGAAAGCTGAGCTTTTCCACACACACACTCTGATAGGAGAGAGTTAAATCTCTCCTCTGCTCCTAATGGAAAATTAAGCAGGCATGACGCATCTGCTTAGAAGCCTTTTTCCTTATCTCCAGGATCAAAAAGAATTCCAGGGCTCCAAGAGCAGAAACTGAGAGCAGTTCATTCCCTGCCAGCTCGTGCAGACTGGAGGAGTTCAGGTTGGACACAAGTTAAGGGCTGGAGTCTCACAGCAATAAAGAGATTATTTCCACTGCCTGCAGGAGGAACAACTTGGGATCTTGATTTCTCTGCTCGAGCTTGCAGTAAATAAAAGCTTCAAGCAGAGCCCATTAAAGCTGTTTCAATTTCCAGGCTCTGGTCTTTCTAAAATTAACCCTTAGATAATTCAATATACATAAATGCCCCTTGGCTGAGGAGGAGAAGGATTCAAATCATCAGATGCTCATCACAGCCTCTTGGGGCAGGATCTCCCATGAGTAAGTCTGTGGATTTGCCACCCAGCCTGGAAAAGGCTTCAGCAAAGAATTCCCAGAGACAATAAAGATTCTACATGTAAAGAACTTTGTCAAATCGTGGTATCCAGATCCTGCTCAAGTTTTGCACATGATGTGTGCTCAGCCTTGTATTCAGGTTCCTGTCAAGCCTCAATCCACAAAGCCAAACTGTTGGGAGCTCGTTCCACCTCAGCAGAGTTTTAGGTGTGACCTGAAAACCACAAACCCCAATCCCTGAAGGACCCAAGAGCTCTGGGCAAGGCTTCTCCTCCTTTTACAAAGCACAGCCCCTCTGAAAGAAAGCAAACAAAACTTAATTGCTGCTACCTTGAAGCACTCAAGCCCAAATCCCAAGGCAGAGCAGGTCCCTAACTCCAAATTGTTGGCTCTGGGAATTTTTCTCTTGGTGGGGTTTTGCTGTGTCTGGCTGGGCAAGTTTTTCTAACGTCATTTCTCATCAAGGTAGTTCCCAGTAACAACTTTCAGCATATTCCAGGTCAAGGTTAAGAGGGAAAGGGAAATTGCACAGGGGAGGTGCTCCTGCTGCTCTTGGAGGTGGCAGGGCCTGGGAGAGAGGGGATTGTTCAGAAATTAGAGGAGTTCTTGTAATTCAGAGGAGCTGGGACAAGGAGAGGGGAAAGCAGTGTTTGTGACACTGTCAACAAATGACAGCAATGTGCAGATGGAAACGAAGCCAAAGTCAGCTCTAAACCCATCCGTGGCAAACTGATTTCAAATCATCAGCCCTGTGCTCCAGCAAAGGCTGTTTTTGCCAGCAGAAGCAGCCTGTGCACTTGGAAATCACTTTAACCAAGTCTGGAAAACATCCTGCTACGCAGGACTGTCTCCCAGCAGGGTCCAAGCTCTCAGAGATTTTGTGCTGGGCAGGTTGGGAGCAATCCTGATGTTAATTAAGAGTAACTCACCCAGGGGAGCTGTGTTTGCCCCATCCCTGGAAGTGTCCAGGGCCGGGCTGGAGACTTGGAACACCCAGGGATAGTGGGAGGTGTCCCTGCCCATGGAACTGGGTGAGCTTTAAGGTTCCTTCCAACCCAAACCATTCCCTGATTCTGTGATTCTCATTCAAAACACATTCATGGTTTGCAGCATCATCCTCTCCAAGCTCAGGAGACCCACGTGGAAAAGCTGAATTTCACATCTGCACATGAAAATTTTGCTGCCTGCAGCAGCTCAGATTTTTAAGGGGAAAAATAAGCCCTAAATTAAAACTCTTCCCCAAAATCTCACAGGTACACAGAGGATCTGCAGCACAAGGAGGAAACACAGCCAGAACCTCATGGGAACCCCATCCCAGATTAATCAAACCCTCCCACAAGCAGCCAAGGAAGACATTGAACCTTCAGGCTGCTGGGGAATTGTCAGAAGCCAGGAATGCCAGCACCAGCTCTGAAGAATAATTAGCAAGGACAGCAAAATTTGGTGCTGTCCTTGCAAATTGTCCCTGCCAGCCCTGATGGGATTTAGGGATCAGTGAAGCACAGAGGACAAGCAGCTCCCTCTGCTGAGCCCATGGATGCTGGGATGTGGACAGCAGGATGCTCCTCAGCAAAAGGGATGCAGCTTTTCCTTCTCCAGCTCCATCCATCCCTGACAGGTGTCTGTCATATGGCAGGGCTGGACTGGGACAGAAAAAGTAGATCACAGGAATATTCTGGGTATATTGACAGGTAAAATGGTTTTGGGGAAGAATCCAAACCTTTTTCATTCCCTTGGATTATAGTTCTACAGTTTGCAGGCAGGGGGGGGGTTGTTACTGCAGTAAATGCAGACCCAGCTGCTTCGAAAAACAGAAATCCAAATCACTCTGGTGGGGAAAGTTCCTTGCTGGGAAAAAGCCCATGAGGAGCCTCAGCCTTCACTTGCACGGCCTGGGAACCTCACAGGACCCTCCTGTGCTCCTGAAAGACCCCAAAATTCTTCCTGCTTCAAAGAACTTCCACTGATGGGGAATTCAGCCTCTGCCAGAGCAACTGTGCAAAAATGTTTGAACCTCGAGATGTGAAGGGAAGAAAATGGAATTTTAGGAGCAGAAAGGCCAGGCAGGAGGGAGGATTGAGCTGGGAGAGGAGTTTGGCACAGCTGCCACCTCTCTCTTCAGCCCTGGGGCTCTTTACCTGCCCCCCACATTCCACAGGCTCCAGGATTCCAGCAGGGAGCAATGAGGAGATGCCATCAGCTACCCAACACTCACTCCCTCCCCAGCAGCATCTTACAGAGTAGTGGGAAAAGCTTTAACCACCCTGAGGGGTGGTTTGGAGATAAATTTCAAGCCATGGCCTCGATTTCTTGCCTCCCCAGTTGCCTGGGGCAAGTTGATCAGTTTGGGAAGTCCGGGCTGTCTGACCCTACACAGGCCAGGCATCTCTGCTCCTCCTGCATCATCTCCCCCAGAGCCCCCTGCTTTTCTCTCCCACAGCCCTGAGAATGCCTCTCCTTGTTTTCCAGAGCTGCCCATTGTTCCTGGCAGGATGGGCAGAGCGCAGTGCTCATCCCAGGGCAGGGAAGTGCTGACACAGGGCTTTCCTCAGCCACCTCCCTCCCCCCTCCCCACCAGACCCTCAGCATGGTCCTGGTGGTCTGATCAGCAGCCACCCCTCATGGGAACTCACTGCAGGTGGCCAAAATGTGACCAAAATGTGACCAAAATGTTCGACATCCATGGAAGAACCCATGAGTATTCAGAGCCCACCACAGGTAAATGCATCTCTCCCCCAAAACCTGCATCACACACAGGGCTGGAAGAGTAATCCAGAGGTTGTGTGCATTAATCCAGAGGGTTGTGTGCATTAATCCAGGGGTTGTGTGCATTAATCCAGAGGTTGTGTGCATTAATCCAGGGGGTTGTGTGCATTAATCCAGGGGGTTGTGTGCATTAATCCAGAGGTTGTGTGCATTAAACCAGGGGATTATGTGCATTAATCCAGGGGGTTGTGTGCATTAATAGAGGGGGTTGTGTGCATTAATCCAGAGGTTGTGTGCATTAATAGAGGGAGTTATGTCGCATTAATCCAGAGGGTTGTGTGCATTAATCCAGAGGGTTGTGTGCATTAATAGAGAGGGTTGTGTGCATTAATAGAGGGAGTTATGTGCATTAATCCAGAGGTTGTGTGCATTAATAGAGAGGGTTGTGTGCATTAATCCAGAGGGTTGTGTGCATTAATCCAGAGGGTTGTGTGCATTAATCCAGGGGTTTATGTGCATTAATCCAGAGGGTTGTGTGCATTGTGTGCAGCCCATCTGATGACAGCAGCCTCCATCCCCACCAACGTCATGTGAGCAGTAAACGAGTCCTGGAGTCCTTTCATCCCCTGCCAGCCTTTGTCCTTGGCACACATGAAATTCCTGGGCATCCTGAGAATGGGGCCACGACTGGTCCCCATCTGCTCAGCAGCCTGTGGAACAAAGACTTCTCTGGGTGTGCAGCCCACTCTGAGCTCTGCAAATGACATTAATTAGTCTATAATTAGTCCCTAGCCCCTCGTGGCTCAGGACAGTGTGTCCACGTCAGCCCCATGTCGTGGACATCCTCCCTGGGGGCTTGTACAACACAAGGAATTCCTCCTGACATCACTGCTCCTCGTAAATCCCAGATCTGAGGCGGCTTTTTCCATTTCTCAGGCTTGGGCTCACTTCCTGAAATGGCTCGAGGTAAATCAGGAGTTGGGGGTTTGGGTGGCAGGTTTCTGCACACCCTGAGAAGTTCAGGGTGAAATACAGACTGGATTTTCTTGGGACAATGAGATTTGCTTCAGAGCTAAAAACCTCATCAATAATTATCTCTCAGTGCAGGCCATGTCAGCCCTGCCAGCATCTGCATGGACAGGACCCAGCTCATGTGGAATAAGGAATCTCAGGATCATTTAGGTTGGAAAAGAGCTCCAAAATCATCAAGTCCAACCTGTGACCCATCCCCAACTTGTCACCAAACCCAGAGCACTGAGTGTCACATCCAGTCATTTATTGGGCACCTCCAGGGGTGGGGGCTCCATCACCTCCCTGAGCAACCCATTCCCATGTTTAATCCCATTTTTTCTGGGAAGGAATTCCTCCTGACCCTCTTTAGCAGTGAGCATGTGGGCAGTGTGGATTTCAGGATCACACAGGGGTGCAAGCACTGGGACTGAAGCTGTCACAGAAAACCCAAAAACACAGTGGCTGGGTGGTTTTGAGAGCACCTTCACTGCTCTCCTCACTCATCCAGAGGGAATTTCCTGGGGAGGATTCATTTCTGTCTCAGGACAGAATGTTCTCCTTCCCCCAGGCACTGAGCCCTTGTTCACACTTTACTTCCCTGCTGTTGGTGGATGTCCTGTGGGAAGCCCTGGAGACGATCAAGGTTTGATCCCTGTTTGACTTTTGGAACAATGAGATCTTCAGGGTGATTCCAACCCAAACCATTCCATGATTCTGTGCAGGGACTGGGGAGTTCTCACTGACTTTATTCCCTGTGTCTTTCCACAGGCTCAGCATCCAAGACCTTCCTTCAATTCATGTGCAATCACTGACCAGATGACCCACAGGGGTGATGGCTCAGCAAAACTCCAGAGCCTGCCCCCACCAGTGGGAAAGAATCAGTTAAAAATACCAGAGTGGTTTGAATCCCTTTTCCTCTGAGGCCTGAATGAGCCTGAGGGAGGAAGGTGCTCCTCAGAGCCCTGACATCTGAATGTGCTGCTGAGGAAGAGGTGTGTATCACAGACACAATAATTCACTGGGCTTTGAAGGCTCCAAGTGGCCTTTGAATGGCAATTTGCTCACAGAGGCCATAAATACACAACGTGGTTTATTGGGCTTTGGTTAACATGGGAAACAGCACAAAAAAGGGATTTTGGAATTGTGGTTTTGCATTATTTCATGTGTTCTGTCCAGCTCAGGAGCCTGCAGAACAGCAGGGTTTGGGGAGGGGTGATCACTTGACCCAGCAGTGAAAAAGAAGATTTTGAGTGCAATTAACAGCTCAGTTTGCTGTCTGTGGTTACTTTTATTTATTGATTAATTGGGTGCAACTGCCTGGTGGAGTTCCCAGATTTTGGGGAGGAGATGTTGGAGAGATGGGAGATAAAAAACAGGGATAGAGATTCATTATCTCAAAGCCTAGAGGAACCTGGAGGATCCTTGTTTCACAGGACTGCAGGACCCAGGGAAGATGCACCCAGGGAAGTCACTGGCCAGCAGTTTCCAAGGTGTTCCTCAGGTTCCCAACATAAAATTGCTGTGCAGGCAGAAAATAACCCCTCAGAGGAAACATTCCTCCACAACAGTCGATGGAAACCTCTCAGCCAGGTCCAAAATCCAGGGCAGATTTTCCAGTGGTGTCCACACACCAGTTTGGACAGGCTGGAGAAAACTTCTCTGGGTCTCCAGGTGGAAGCTCACCAGGCAACTCCTTGAACCTCAGTCTTTTCCACCCCAGCTAAACCCAGCTTGATTGCAAAGCCACCAAAAAAAAAAAGTTGTTTTTCCATTTAACCAAAATCCCTTCAGTGCACCACGACTTGGTGCACATGGGGTGGAAAGAGGACACAGCCAAGAGGCTCCACTGGAAATTTCCCTGGATTTTTATCCCTCTGTGGTGTCCCAGAGAAGGGCTGGAGCTCCTGGATCTTGGCTAAGCAGAGGAAGACAAGAGCTTTGCAGGGATCTCATCCAAGGCCTTTTATCCCAAAGCAAAACAAGAATATTCTCTGGAAGAGTCAAAGAGAAATAAAAGTTTCCAACTTGGGTTTGGTTGGAGCCAAAGGTGTGTCCTCATCCAGTGGGTGAGGAGCAAGGGTTAGGAGGGAAAAGTACTTGGGATAGGAGGAAAAAAGCCTCAGACAAAGGAGAATCAAATGAGTTTAGATTTTTAAAAATCCAAAAGGAAGTTTCAGACCCCTCTCTGTGATTCATGCCTGCAGTGTTAGTTGCCAGAAATTATTCAAAATTACTTTTGTGGCCCATGCTGCTCTTGCCCACCTCTGGAACTCCCAGACATCCTGCTCCTCTGAGCATCCACATCCTGGGGACCCCCAGCACCCACCTTGCTCCTGCCTCCAGAACCAAAATAACCCTGGAAAAATCCCCTCCATAAGGAGAAAAACAGGGCACCCTTGTTTTCAGTATCTATTCAGCAGCTTAAAAGAGCAGGAAATTTGGGCCATTTGCTTTATCCATTGTATCTTCTGTTATTCATCCATTTTGGAAAACAGCCTCTAAAATTGTTTCCTGCTCCCCTTTCCCATGTAAATCACTCCAAGGTTTTGTCTTTTTGTCTTCTTAAAAAAAAATTAAAAAAATAAAAAAGGGGAAAAGAAAAAAAAAATAGCCATACATTCTGTTGTTCACAGCAATTTTTTTTTTCACTTCATTCCAATTTAGCAGCTCAGTGGAGCTCCCCTTTCCCTGGAAGGGGAGGAAGCAGTTCCTGCCTGTGGCTGCACGCGAGCAGCAGATGCCCCAGCCCAGTGCTGGGTGTTGTTTGTGGTTTTCCTGTCCCCTCTCTGCTCTGTCAGCTCCAAGGGGACCCTGCTCAGCCCAGGGAATAACCCCCCATCCCCCGTTCCTGCAGAGTTTTCCAAGTGCTGACTCTGAAAAGGTTCCTTGCAGCCAGGGTGTGATGCTGCACTTTGGGAACTCAAGGCAGGAATTGAAATGCTTGGGTTTAAGGAGAAAATTGGGATTTTTTTTTATTTCCTCCTGGATGTTTCTAGGTTTGGGAAAGGCAAATAAAAATGGGATGTGGCCACAAGCACTCCTGACAGCACGAGACACACACAAAACCCTGGCTTGGAGACTTGCTGAGGGAAGGGCCAGGGCCAGCATGGACCAGGTTTAACTGGGAATCCCTTTGGTTTTCCACCAGGGTCCCACCCTGCTGATCCCAGACTGGATCAGCTCATGGATATTTCACTAAATACTTCACTTGCTGTTTCCCTCCAACACCCAACGTCAAGACTCATCTAAAAAAAAAACTTTTAAATAAATTTTTTTGGGGTTTTAGTCACCATTTAAATTAGATTTTGGGAAGGAACCCTTCCCTGTGAGGGTGGGAGGCTCTGGCACAGATTCCCAGAGAAGCTGTGGCTGTTCCTGGACCCAAGGTTGGGCTGGATGGAGCTTGGAGCAGCCTGGGACAGTGGAACTGGATGAGCTTTAAGGTCCCTTCCAACCCAAAGCATCCCATGATTTTATGATTTAGCTGCACCCAAAGTGCAAGAAGACCCCCAGTGCATCCACGAGGAGCCTGGACCTCCTCCAAGCTTTCCCAGAAGGATCAGAAGGAAGCTGGAATGATCTCAGGATGTGCAGAGTCAGACCAGCCAGTTTCCAGCAGGTTCACACACAGAGGAGGGGAAAAACTAATAAAAATATGAAAAAAATCAAAGCAAAAAGAAATCTTCATGCTGCAGATTTGCTTCTGGAAATCCCCTGTTTGACCCAGAGTGAGTCAGTGAGTTGTTGACCTTGGAATTATGATGGGAATGCTGTGTGACATAAAAGGGGAGCAGAGCAGCCCAGCTGCAGCCTGGAGCTCTGGGATGAGCCAGGGTGAGCTCACAGGTCTGACTGTGCTGCAAATGCAGCCTTGGTGTGGGAAGAGAGGCTGCTGCATCCCAGAAAGGTAAATCCAAGGAAAAAAAACCAAAAACATCTCCTCAGTGGCTGCACCCTGCATTTTCCATCAAACCCAGCATCCACAGCAATGGTTGTCTGGATAGTTCAGCAGAGTGTTCCCATTTTAATCAGATTTTTCCCAGGTTTTGGGGAAGCTCATCCAACACCTCATGCCTCAAAGCAAACAGAGAAGGAAAATCCAGTTAAATGTATTTTTGCCAATAAAAAATTCTCAATAAAATATCCTGGCAAAGCCAAGCTCATTTTTGGACTAAGCTGACCACCTAAGGAGGTGTGGAAGTGTGTAATTAACTAATTAATTGCTATCAGAGCTGTTGGCACTAAGAAAAGATAAATAGGGAAGGAAGGTGGGCTTTAATCACTGACAGGAGAGAATGGTCAGACCCTGGATGCTCATCCCAGGCTGGGAATCCAGCTATGGAAATATGGGCTGGGCAGTTTCCCCAGGTTTGGGATCCTTTGCCAGGCACTGACCTGTGGATGGCAGGTTACCCTCCCTTCCTCTTCGACTGAAAAATCCCCTCTTTTCCTGGAACAGGCAAAAATTAGGAGGAAATTCCAATGACTTCTTTCCCTTAAGCAATTTCTTCTGTTGCCAAGGGGAAAATCCAAATGGTTCCTCCAAGTCAGACCTGGGGAAGTTTTATTATGGATTTATCCTTGAAGTTCTCACTGTCCCTTCTGATGTCCAGCAGTTCCCAAAGCAAGATGGAATGTGACTTTTCACTGGAAAATCCCACTGATGACAGAGATGCTGGAATAAGGCTGGGATGAGAGGATTTGGAGAAGAAAAAGCACTGAGGAGACCTTGGAGCTCCTTCCAGTGCTTAAAGAGGCTCCAAAATTGCTGGAGAGGAACTTTGGGAAAAAAACTGGAGAGAGGACAAGGGGGAATGGCTTCCATTCGATGGAGATGGGTTAGATGGGATATTGAGGAGGGATGTTGGGAGCTTTAAGATCTCCTCCAACCCAAACAACTCCATGATTCTGTGACCAAGGGAACGAAGCCAGGCTCAGCTGAGGAGCTGAGATCAGCACATTTCCCCCAGCACCATTTTTACTCCCCTCCAGATTCCCCAGGAAAGCAGGGGTGGGCTGCATGATAAGGAGTCCCTACAAGCCCAGCCCGACCTCAGCAGTGTCTCAGCTCCAGCTCCTCCTGAAGGAGCTGAGCCTGTTGCAACTGCCCTGCTGTGTGTCCTGTGCCTCCTCCACTCCAGCCCCAGCCTCCTCCCCAGCAGGAGCAGCAGATAAGTGCTTGATGAGTGAGCAGAGCACAGATTTCCCCTGCAAGAAGCATCTCTCCGTGTCCCTGCCAGAGCCTCTCCCCCGTGCAGACCGCCCTGGCAGGCAGGAATTACCAGGGGATTTCAGATTTCCCACACAGAAAACCCACAGCCCTGCGAGATTGGGGTGATGGGGTTTTTCTGGGGGAAGAAAAAAAGCCCTGGGAGTTCCACAGGAGATTTGGAACACACAGAAAAAAGGGATCCCTGGAGTTTAGGGAGCTGGGTTTGTTAATACTTGGCCTCTGTTCCTTAGGTCACAGTGACAGCAGAGGAAATCTGGCAGGGCCACCATGTGGGATGGAGATTGCTCTCCAGGGTGACTCCAAAAGGCAATAAAAAAAAAAAAAAAGACAATAAGGAGAGAGATAATAAAAACCCTCCAGCTTTTGATTTTTCTCCCAGCAATGCCAGGCTTTTCAGGAAGGCCTAATGTTTGCCTACAGATTTACTGTCCCCCAGGCACGGGGGCAAAGGGACAGTGGTGACTTTACTTGGCAGCTCCAGACAAGGATTTGCATCCAGCTGAGCAAAAATTGGTGGCTGGATAGAAATAGAGTCAGAACTATCTTTTCCCTGAAGAGCCCTGAAAAAGGATCAGGACCTTAAATCAGAATTATTCCCCTGTAACAAACACCAGCTTGCTCTGCTGGAAATAGGAAAGGCTGTGGACAAGCCATGTCACAGCCTCAGGGCACGCAGCTGGAGAGTCACCAAGAATCCTTGGGATGGTAGAAGCTGATCTTGGCTATTCCAGGGCAGCTCCAGTTGTTCTCCTTTGCCTCCACCCCAGCAGAACTTCCAGTCCTTGGTGCAGAGCTCAGCTCAGCTCACCCTGAGCACACAAAGAGGGGAAAAAACCTGAATCCAGAGTTAACACAGAGCCTTGAGGAGCATCTCTCCTTGGAGGGCTTGGCTGGTCCCATGAGGATCCCATTAGGGATGAAGCAGGAACCTGATTAATGGATTTAATGGATCAGCCATCCATTAAACCCCACTCAAACCAGCATGAGGGGGTGGAACTGAACTGGACACAAGGAATTCCTCTCACCTTTCCAATCCCTGCCTGTCCAAACCTGGGGCTGGACATTCCCAAGGAGAACCAAGCTTGGGGCCCAAACCCCTTTGCTGATGATGCTGCAAGGGCAGCAGTGGGAAGGGATGGGCTGGGGAATGGGATGTGGAAAAAGCAAAAAATCATCTTCTGGGAGGAGCTTGGGAGTTTTGATTTCACACTTCACTTTCCCTTCTTTCTTCCCTTTGGAACAAGTAGATAAATTTGGAACCATTGGGATGTTTTCTTCCAGGGCAACTGAAACATTATGTTGATATTAAAGAATTATGGAATTAAATGAACTTTGATACAAAAGGAGAAGGCTCAACTCGGTTTCTTTTATATTTTTTACATTCTCCTCTTGATATAATTTGGTGAAACGAAGGCAGCACTTCCTGAGGATTCCATTGGAAAGCATTTCCTGCCTGGCTAATTCCAGTGACAGGGCCCATGGAATTTCATGGATAATGGCCAAAATCGTGGCTGGTGGTGAGAACACAGCACATGGAGCACCCAAGGTATATTCATTACTGACTGCCCTGGGGAAACCCCTCCATGAGCTAAAAATCAAACATTTGTCCTCATGAAGATGACATAATTCTTAGTTTTACTCCCTTTTGTTGTTTTTTAGGGGGGTTTAGTTGCTTTTTTTTTTTTGTCAGTGCTCTCCAACCAACGACTCTCTGCCCCAAAAGCCAAAATCTTTCTCCACCTTGACCATGTTTTGGCTGAGGTGACTCCACCGTGCCAAAAGTGATTCACACACTTTATAAACACTGCCAGAAACGCCTGGATATCAGGAAAATCCTAAAAAAAAAAAACAAAAAAACAAAAAAACCCAAGCAAAACTAAAAAACCCCATGCCTTTTAGCTATGGATGTGTGGAAAAACACATTAATCTTGCAGAACACGGCCAGCAGACAGGAGCCAAAAGGTTGCCACCGGGGTATGGTGGAGGGGACACATTTCCATGCTATTGCTCAGCAGGTCACAGCAACAGGATGCTGATAACATCCTGCAAACTTCCTCCCTCAGCTGGCCTGGAAAAAAATCCCGAAAACGAAGGCCCCGAGGCACATCAGGAGCGGCCAACCATTCACAAATTCACCTTCTGGGAATGTTGTGTGCCTGCGGAGGTGGGGATGCAGAGCTTTTCTCTGGTGGTGAAGGGGACAATTGGAAAGGAAGGAAAAGAGGGAGAACAGGAGAACAGGGAAAACAGAGAAAAGAGGGGAAAGATGAAAATGGGGGAAGCAGAGAAAACAGGGGAAACAGGGAGAGCAGGGGAAACAGGGAAAAGAGGGAGAGCAGGGAGAACAGAAAATGGGAAATGGGGAAAACAGAGCAAACAGGGGAACATGGAAAACAGGGGAAGCAGAGAAAATAGGGGAAACAGGGAGAACAGGGGAAATAGGGAAAACAGGGAGAACCGGGAAAACAGATAAAACAGGGGAAACAAAGAAAACAGGAAACAGGGAAAACAGGGGAATCAGGGAAATCAGGGGAAAGAGGGAAAAGAAGGAGAACAAGGGAAAGCAGGAAACAGGAGAAAAGAAACAGGAAAACAGGAAAACAGGGAATCAGGGAAATCGGGGAAAAGAAACGGGAAAACAGAGAAAACAGGAGAAACAGGGAAACAGGAAACAGGGAAACAGGGGAATCAGGGAAATCAGGGGAAAGAGGGAAAAGAAGGAGAACAGGGAAAACAGAGAAAAGAGGGGAAAGAGGAAAATGGGGGAAGCAGAGAAAACAGGGGAAACAGGGAGAGCGGGGGAAACAGGGAAAAGAGGGAGAACAGGGAGAACAGAAAATGGGAAATGGGGAAAACAGAGCAAACAGGAACATGGAAAACAGGGGAAGCAGAGAAAATAGGGGAAACAGGGAGAACAGGGAAAACAGATAAAACAGGGGAAACAAAGAAAACAGGAAACAGGGAAAACAGGGGAATCAGGGAAATCAGGGGAAAGAGGGAAAAGAAGGATAACAGGGAAAACAGAGAAAACAAGGGAAAACAGGGAAATCAGGGAAACAGGGAGAAACAGAGAAAATGGGAAATAGGGGAAACAGAGAGAACAGAGAGAAAAACAGAGAAAACAGGGAGAACAGAGAAAACAGGGAGAACAGAGAAAATGGGAAACAGAGGAAACAGAAAACAGAGAAAATGAGAAACTGGGGAAACAAAAAAAAGGGGGAAACAGGGAAAAGAGAGGAAACAGGGAAAACAGACAAAACAGGGAAAAGAGGGGAAAGAAGGAAAATGGGAAACAGGGAAAAGAGGGGGAACAGGGGAACAGGGCAGAGCTCCACGGCCAGCAGGACTTTGGGGTCATGGCTCAGGGATCACAGTGCTGCCACAGCCACTCCTTTTATTGCTCCAGATGGATTTTAAATGGGGCAGTGCTGGAAAAGAGGTTTTTGAATAGCTGGGTTTCCACTTTTTCCTGGTTCATTAGAGTTCTAGGAGGTTCAGAGTTATGCTGTCAGTGACACAGAGATAAATCCAGAGGAGGCAAAGCAAGAGGAGAGGATTTCCTCAAAAGGCAGGGAGAGCAGGAGATTCCCACCACATCCAACACCTTTAAAATCCATGAACTGAATTCAATTCGAGCTTTGACAAAAGCAGAATTTCTGCAGTGCACTCAGCCTCATGGCAGGGGGCAGCAAGAAGAAAATTGTTTGCCCAGAGCACTGAGGGATTTTTCTTTTTCCTCCTTTTGCAAAGGAAAACACAAAGAGAGGCTCAGAAAGAGAAGTGAAACCTGCCTGCAAAGGAAAACGGCTGAGAATAAAAATCTAAAAAAAAAAATAAAAAATCTAAATATATCTTTGTTGAGCAAAAAAAAAATTTCTTCCAACAAGGTCACTAAATTCCAATTCACTCCAGTCATGACACCGACTTGGTTCTCAGGGAGGATGGGACAAGGATCTCTGTGAGATGCCAGGGGCATTCCCAGACCTCAGGGAAGGAGATTTTGCCTCTGAACAAGACTCAGTTCCCCCAGATCTTGCACAAGCCTTTTCCAGCCAATTTATGGAAGAAATTTCCAATTTCTTCTCTGCTTTTAATTCTCATCCCCCCAGCAGGGAGAGGCTGTGGCACAGCCCGCTGGGGAGGAGGATGTGGGGCAGTGCTGGGGAGGGGATTCCTTCTGCTCAGAGCAGCCACCAGTGCTGGGGCTCTGGTCAAACCACAAACCCGAGCTGGGGGGACACCAAACATGCCACAAACACCAGGAAAATGCACTCCCAGCCCTTAATTTCCTCAGTTCACGTGAAGTGGGTGAGAACTGTAGAATTACAGGAGGGTTTGGGTTGGAGGGACCTTCAAACCCAGCCCATGCCATGGGCAGGGACACCTTCCACTATTCCGAGGCGCTCCAGCCTGGCCTTGGGCACTTCCAGCAACCCAGGGGCAGCCACATCTCTGGGATAACATTCTCTGAGCCTCCCAGTCCTCCCAGGGAAGAATTCCTGCCCAGAATCCCATCCAAGCCGGGTCTGAAGCCATTCCCACTCCCTTGCGCAGCAAGGCAGGGTCCCGTCCTCCCCCACGAGCCAACTTTGGGTCTCTGCCGCTGAACTTCAAGCCCCGGGAATGCGATTGCTCCCAAAGAAGGGGAACAGCTGGGGCAGCGACCCAGCGGTTATCTCCCACCCTAATTAACACCTTTGAGCGGCCGCCAGCCGCGGGCTGGGAAGCCAAACTTTGCTCTGAAGTCCATTCCTCCATCAGAGGGAGCTTTGTCAGCCCCTGTCCCCCACCCCTGCCCCCCTTATCTCCCCCCGGAGCTTTCCTGTTTACATTTCCCATCAGATTCCTGCAATTAATGCGCTGGCAGGAACGGGGCTGGCTGCGCCGCGGGATGAGCAGCGCCCCCACCCACACCTGGAGATGCCACCAGGAATTTTGGGGTGGCGCCCCTCTGTAAGGCTGCTCAGGGATTTGCCTCGTTTGGGATGGAGCAGCTCAAAATGCAGCCAGAGGGATCTGCCTTAGGGTGGATGCAGATATTGCCTGTGCTGGGGGGGCAGTTCTGGCTGCACATCCCAAAATTCCAGCTCCAGGCAGCTCTGGCACTGTAAAACCTGGCACAGGGAGGTTCCCTGATCCTTTAACCCCTCGGGAGCTGGCCAGCCTGCCTGTATTTGTGGCCCTCCATGGCACATTTTTCCTGGAAAATGCTCCAGTACGCCCAGTTTTCCCTCATTTCCCCCCATTTTACCCTGCAGCAAATAGAAAAGTTTAAGCACTCAGGCACGACTGGTGGTGTCTGTGCAGTCCCAGGGCGGGGAGGGGAGGATGGAGAAGCACTAAAAACTCAAATATTGTTTTTACACTCTTTCTTCCATTTCTGTTCCCAAACCATCCAACAAAACAGGCAACAGCGACTCTCAGCTCTTGATCTAGATCAGGCTCAAAGACCAGCGGGCATTTTCTCGGAGAGAAGAAGAGAGAAAAACCCGCCCAGATTTCCCAGGAGAAGCTCCCATCGCTGCATCCCGGCGTTTAGATCCCAAAAACACCCAACGCCGTTCCTCCAGACGCCAGCGGGGGGAAGCCAGAGCCATAAATGCCATCCCTCCCCCTTGCCCCGAGCGCAGATCCCTATCTGAATCAAAGCCCGCGGCTGCTGGGCGTGGGCAGGGACCCTTTGGTGGAAACAGCCCCTCGCTGTTATATGGCATCCACGGGAGCTGCGGCTGTCGCCTTCGCAGAGCTCAGGAATCCTGATTTGGGGGGATTTAGGGAGCTGCAGCACAGCTGTGCCTGCCCCCACCCACACCTAGGCAGCGGGGGAAGAGGTGACTTATAAAAGAGCAGGGTGGGGGCAGATATGGACCTTCGAGGAGGGAAATTTGGCAGGAGAAGTAAAATAAGGAAAAAAAAGGGAAAAGGGAAAAGGGAAAAGGGAAAAGGGAAGAGGGAAGAGGGAAAAGGGAAAAGGGAAAAGGGAAAAGGGAAAAGGGAAAAGGGAAAAGGGAAAAGGGAAAAGGGAAAAGGGAAGAGAAGAGAAGAGAGAAGAGAAGAGAAGAGAAGAGAAGAGAAGAGAAGAGAAGAGAAGAGAAGAGAAGAGAAGAGAAGAGAAGAGAAGAGAAGAGAAGAGAAGAGAAGAGAAGAGAAGAGAAGAGAAGAGAAGAGAAGAGAAGAGAAGAGAAGAGAAGAGAAGAGAAGAGAAGAGAAGAGAAGAGAAGAGAAGAGAAGAGAAGAGAAGAGAAGAGAAGAGAAGAGAAGAGAAGAGAAGAGAAGAGAAGAGAGCTTTGAAGGAGAGAAGGGAGGGGTGGGAAGGGAAAGCCACCCCTGGGATGTGGATGTGGTTGTTAACAGCTTTTTGGGGTGCCCACACAGAAATCACATCAGGCCCAGCACAGACAGAGGTGCCTGTGCTGGTGACTTCCAAGCAGGTGTCCTTAAGGAAAATCGATTTGGCTCCAGTGCCTGGGAGCTCTTCTGCTTGGCTGATCACCCCAAAGCATCAATATTCAGCCTCTATCAATATGGGGCACAAGCACAACAGAAACAAGCCCAAATCTGGAGGGAGGGGTAGAATATTTTATGCTTCAAAAATCCAGAAAACAGCAAAACTGCACTCTGGGCTTGGCACACAATATTGACTTTTTTACTGCCTGAAATCACAGACATATTCCTGCACTGCTACTGCCCTGCTCTTCCCTCCAGCCCCCCTTTTCCCAGCACACTCAGCTGATTTCTTTTTGCCTTCCATGCAATGAATCCTGCTCATCCTGAGTGTGATCAGCCCCTGCTGCTGGTCCCACATTTCTTGGCGGTGGCTGATCCCTCACCCTGGGTTCCTTTCCAGCTGCCAGGCTCATCCCTGCTATAAACCTGAAAAGAACCTTTTCCTTTGGAAACCCTTCAGCTGCTGGGACAGAAGGGTTTGGAAATGACTCCTCTGCCTGCTCCTGCTTGCATGTGCTCCCCAGCTGGAAGTTCTGCCTCCAGACCTGGATCCACTGGGGTCACTGCTGGTGTGGGCAGGGAATTAACCTTTTTATAAGGACGAGCAAGGGAATTGCTGCTCTTGTTTTGCCCTTTCTCTCCAACAAGCCTCGCTGAGCTCCTCTGGCTGGAAAAAAAATTCCTGCCCCTTGCTGCTGGGACAATAAATATCGTTCCTTCCACCCACCCGGGTCAAGAACCTTCAGGTCAGGCTGGAGGAGCTGATGGTGCTCGTGGCTCTCTGCCCTGCATGTTTCCAGCTCCAGCATTCCTCCCTCACATCCCTCCAGCAGGAGCTGCTGCCCATTTAGGATGGCATCCAAATCCTTCGGAGGCAGCAGCTGCAGCTGTGCCAGGAGCAGAGGCTCGGCTGTGACAAAGGAGAGGGCAGAGAGCAGGAGTGGGACACACTCAGGTGCTGCCCGTGCCCTGCCGCTGCTCCAGAGGGTGGGAGCATCCTTTGGGGTGGGAGCATCATTTGGTGGGAAAGCATCCTTTGGGGTGGGAGCATCCTTTGGTGTGGGAGCATCCCTTGGAGGGAGCATCTTTGGTGGGAGCATCATTTGGTGGGAAAGCATCCTTTGGGGTGGGAACATCCTTTGGGGTGGGAGCATCATTTAATGGAAGCATCATTTGGTGTGGGAGCATCCCTTGGAGGGAGCATCCTTTGGTGGGAGCATCATTTGGGGTGGGAGCATCCCTTGGAGGGAGCATCTTTGGTGGGAGCATCCTTTGGTGTGGGAGCATCCTTTAATGGGAGCATCCTTTAATGAGAGCATCCTTTTGTGGGAGCATCCTTTAATGGGAGCAGCATTTGGTGTGGGAGCATCCCTTGGTGGGAGCATCCTTTGGGGTGGGAGCATCCTTTTAATGAGAGCATCCTTTAATGGGAGCATCCTTTGGTGGGAGCATCCTTTGGTGTGGAAGCATCCTTTGGGGTGGGAGCATCATTTGGGGTGGGAGCATCCTATGGTGTGGGAGCATCCTTTGATTTGGGAGCATCCTTTGCTAGGAGCATCCCTTTGGTGGGAGCATCCTATGGTGTGGGAGCATCCTATGGTGTGGGAGCATCCTTTGGTGTGGAAGCATCCTTTGGTGGGAGCATCATTTAATGGGAGCATCCTTTGGTGTGGGAGCATCATTTGCTGTGGGAGCATCCTTTAATGGGAGCATCCTTTGGAGTGAGAGAATCCCTTACTGGGAGCATCCTTTGCTGTGGGAGCTCTGATTTTCCAGCTCTGGTTGCTACGGGCAGCCTGGAGGAGCTGAGCTGCCAGCGAGCCCCTGAGGCTGTGGGGAAATTATCCAGCTCGTTTGATGAAATCCTACCCTGGCTGGCAAAGGAAAAATCCGGCAGCACTACAAATCCTGCCTGGGGGCTCTGGGGTTGGACTAAAAACACGGCAGCCACTTGATGCAAAGCACCGGTTTGGGATAAATTCAGGTTCACAGCTGCCCGCTCATCTGCGTGCTGGCAGCGAAATCACTCTACTCAATCAATGGGAGGGGTGGAAGGAGATGCTCCTCAAGGACCCCTCCAACCCAAACCGCTCCAGGATTCTGCAGGCACGGCGCTCAAAGGCTGTGCTGGATCCAGGATTAGCAGCTGAGGCTGCTGGGCGTGTGCAGTGCAGTGCCACGGACCTCCACAGCACCCAAAATGTGCACAGCACCCTTGGGACGTGATGGAGAGCACCCAAAATGTGCACAGCACACTTGGAAAGCACTGGAATGTGCTCAGCACCCTTGGAGCATCCTGAAGAACACCCAAAATGTGCACAGCACCTTTGGAACGTGATGGAAAAACCACAAAATGCGCTCAGCACCCTCAGTGCGTTCAAACCAGCACCCAAAATGTGCACAGAGTGCTTGGAACACACTGGAGAGCACCCAAAATGGGCACAGCATCCTGAGAACATCCTGGAGAGCACCCAAAATGTGCACAGCATCCTTGGAAAGTGATGGAGAACGCACAAAATGTGCACAGCACCCTCAGTGCGTTCAAACCAGCACCCAAAATGTGCACAGAATACTTGGAACACACTGGAGAGCACCCAAAATGTGCACAGCGCCCTTGGACCGTCCTGGGGAGCATCCAAAATATGCACAGCACCCTTGGAGCATCCTGGAGATCACCCAAAATGTGCACAGCACCTTTGGAATGTACTGGAGAGCACCCAAAATGTGCTCAGCACCCTTGGACCATCCTGGGGAGCACCCAAAATGTGCACAGCGCCCTTGGACCGTCCTGGGGAGCACCCAAAATGTGCACAGCACCCTCAGTGCGTTCAAACCAGAGCCCAAAATGTGCGCAGAACACTTGGAACACACTGGAGAGCACCCAAAATGTGCACAGCACCTTTGGAATGTACTGGAGAGAACCCAAAATGTGCACAGCACCCTTGGAGCATCCTGGGGAGCACCTAAAATGTGCACAACGCCCTTGGAAAGCACTGGAGAGCACCCAAAATGTGCACAGCACCCTTGGAAAGCACTGGAGAGCACCCAAAATGTGCACAGCGCCCTTGGAGCACCCTGGGGAGCACCCAAAATGTGCACAGCGCCCTTGGAGCACCCTGGGGAGCACGCAGGGCTCTCCCAGCTCCCCTCAGCATCTCCAAAGCCGCGCCCGCTCCGGCCGTGCGGCGGCTCTGGCTCTCACTAGAGGGAGGCAGCGGCCAAGGGAAGCCGCATGAGGAGCTCTGCGGGCAGCCGGAGCTTCTCCAGCCCCCGGAGAGGGAGCCGAGGCAGCCTTTGAGGGAGGCTGTGCCCCTGTTCCTGTCCCTGCCCCTGCCCCTGCTCCTGCCCCTGCTCCTGTTCCTGCCCCTGTTCCTGCTCCTGTTCCTGCCCTTGTTCCTACCCCTGCCCCTGTTCCTGTCCCCTGTTCCTGTCCCCTGCCCCTGCTCCTGCTCCTGTTCCTGCTCCTGCCCCTGCTCCTGTCCCTGCCCCTGCCCCCTGTTCCTGCCCCCGGCTCCTGACCCCTGCCCCCTGCTCCTGCTCCTGCTCCTGCTCCCTGCTCCTGCTCCTGCCCCTGTTCCTGTCCCCCCCCTGCCCCTGTTCCTGCTCCTGCCCCTGCTCCTGCCCCTGCTCCCTGCTCCTGCCCCTGCTCCTGCCCCTGCTCCTGCCCCTGTTCCTGCTCCTGCCCCTGCTCCTGCCCCCTGCCCCTGCCCCTGCTCCTGCCCCTGCTCCTGTCCCTGCTCCTGCCCCTGCTCCTGCTCCTGCCCCTGCTCCTGCCCCTGTTCCTGCTCCTGCCCCTGTTCCTGCCCCCCTGTTCCTGCTCCTGCCCCTGTTCCCTGCTCCTGCCCCCTGTTCCTGCCCCTGCCCCTGCCCCCTGTTCCCTGCTCCTGCCCCCTGTTCCTGCTCCCTGCCCCTGCCCCTGCCCCCTGCTCCTGCCCCCTGTCCCCTGTCCCTGTCCCTGCCCCTGTTCCTGCTCCTGCTCCTGCTCCCTGCCCCTGCCCCTGCCCCCTGTTCCTGCCCCTGCCCCTGCTCCTGCCCCTGCCCCTGTTCCTGCTCCTTCCCCTGTTCCTGCCCCTGCTCCTGCCCCTGCCTGAGCAGCAGGAACCTCCCTGGAATTGTCTCTCATTTAGAGCTGGGCTTGTCTGGCATTATTTTGGGGAGCTGGCTTGCCCCTGCATCCCTAAATCTCCCCCAAATCCTTGATCCCTCCCATCCTCAAAGGCTGGGCTGTGCCAGCATCACTCACCCGGGGATGTTTGTCTGTGCAGAACTCCAGGTTTGGATGAGTCCACGTTTGGCACAGTCCTGTCTCCATCTAAACTCATTTCCTTCCCTTCCTTATTGTGCAGAGAAAAATCCCAGGGAATCAGTCCCATTAAAGCAGGAATTAAAGTGCTTTGGGACCCAGGTCAGGCCAAGCATTGCTCACAGGTGGTTTAGATCAGCACAGAAAAGAGCAGTTCCCCAAAATTCGTTATAAAATTATAAATCTGTTACAACCAGTTAGTAAATTTGCTAATTTTCAGCCAGAGCAAAGCAGGAATGGATGAGTAGGATTGATAAATCCATTTTCCCTTTGCACCAGGACTTCCTGAAGGAAAAAAGAACTATGGAGCTGCTGGGAAGTGGCCCTTTAAAGAAAGCAGAATGGGTAGAAAAGCAGAAAATTGAGGAGTTTGCCTCAGTTCCCTCTCCAAATGGGTTTGATTTGGGATGGGTTTTAGCTGGGACATTAAAGTTTGAAAAGCTTTATATAAAGAGTTTTATTCATAGATGCACAGGTATTAAGTTGAGGTAAAAAATATGAATGTGACCATTGTCCCCAGGGTTTTCAGGAGCAAAGAGCATTTTTAAAAACACAATATAATTTCTATGCTAAGAAAACCATAACATTCCTTGTCAGACTGGGCAATTTGTTACACATTTAATGATGAGATGATACTCAGAGGGATAAAGAATAAAAAGTCACAGAGACTTGATGCAAAAGCCCTTTTGTAAGCATTGAGCTTTGCAGCTGAATCCTGAGTGCTTCAGAAGACAACCAGATATTTTAAAAATCAATAGGGGTAGGTGGTTCCACTTCCCCTCTTGCCTTAGGGAAAGGAAGAGCTCAGGCAAGGAATAAGTTAAATTTTTAAGGAAGTCTGACAAAAGGTTCGATTTTGAAACTCCAGAGTGCCTTTTCTAGGCTGATTTAGGGGAAAAAGCAGAGTTTCTGCTTTCTCATTAGCACTCAGGGGGACATTTTTGCTGCTCAGCTGCCAGGGCTGCACCTCCTGCAGCTGAGACTTGTGCAAAACCCCTCCCAAAGCAGCTTCCCCAAGGAGGGGACCCTTGAGGCTCATCTAATCCAACACCCCTGCAATTAATGGGGAAATTTTCAACCAGTTCAAGCTGCTCACAGCCCTGTACACCCCAACCTTGAATGTTTTTGGGGATGGGGCAGCCACCACTGCTCTGGGCAATATGCACCAAGAGATTTTCCACCCTCTTGGAATAATCCCCTCCTTTAATCCAGTTATTGTTTGCAAAAAGTGCAAACCAAAAGTCCCACCGATATTGCAGGAGAGCCTGGGGCAGGTATTTGCAGTGGTGCAGCCTTCCCCAGTGCTGCTCTGCCTTTCAACACACTGAATTTACAGCACTCCAGGCTGTTATATCACAGAAAAAGCTGATTTTACCCCCACTAACCCCAGCCCAAAGGGGGTGCACAGCCAGAGTTTGTCAAACCCACACAGGCTGTGTTTGTCCCCAGCCCAGCAGCGCATCCCACAGAAAGAGGAAATGGTTTGGAGGCTGCAAATCTTTCTTTTTTTTATCTTTTTTTTTGCAGATGAACCGAGTGTAAATTAAATGCTGAGCAACAGGGAAGGAGTTTTGCACTGGGAGAAAGTTTAGCAGTGGTCAAGCAGTTCCCACGGGTGATTTTGTGCAAGAGGAGGATGAGCTGTGCTGCAGGACACGAGGGCTTTGGAGGAAATGCTGCTGCACTGGTGCCTTGGGGTGCCCAAAGAGCTTCAGAGCCAGCAGCTGGAAAAACCAGGAGTGATTAGAGCTGGAATAACCAGGAGTGGGATTGGAGCTGGAAAAAACAGGACTGGGATTAGTGCTGGAATAACCAGGAGTGGGATTAGAGCTGGAATAACCAGGAGTGGGATTGGAGCTGGAATAACCAGCACTGGGATTAGAGCTGGAATAACCAGGAGTGGAATTAGACCTGGAATAACCAGGAGTGGGATTAGAGCTGGAATAACCAGCACTGGGATTAGAGCTGGAATAACCAGGAGTGGGAATTAGAGCTGGAATAACCAGCACTGGGATTAGAGCTGGAATAACCAGGAGTGGGATTAGACCTGGAATAACCAGGAGTGGGATTAGTGCTGCAATAACCAGGAGTGGGATTTTTCACTTGGAAAGCACCAAGTGATTCCTGCAAGTGGGCAGGAGGTTTTAAATTAAACCCTGTGCCTTGAGAGGAGGATTGAGAAAATTATTTCTTCTTAATCCAGAGCCTGGCCAGAACTGCACCTCAGATCAGGGGATTTGAGCAGAACTGAATTTTCTGGCTCTGGACACCCCATACCAGCCCCCAAGGAGCAGCTGGGTCCTGCCAGACTCCCAGCCCTGTTCATTTGGCCAAGTTTGCTTTGATAAAGGAAAAACAGCACCCAAGGGTGCCCCCAGGCAGCAACACCCCATTAGCTGTGGGATGGAGAAGGGAAAGGTGCTCATCCCAACACTCCCCTGCATCAGCTGCCCTGCAATTTATCGATCAGCTCTCACGGGCACTTCTCTCCTCACAGCTCTGTGCTCTTTCCAAGCAGAAACCCCCCAGGCAAAGGAAGAGGGCAGAGCAGATGGGGACACCCATGGGGCACCCAGGGGAGCAGCAATCCCCTCTCCAGCTGCCCCAGAGCAGCCACCGCTCCAGCAGAAGGATTTCTGCACTCCCAGTTACCCCCTCCAGCTCCAGCATCAATTTACACTCCATTGCAAGGCTCAAAGAAAATCTGCCAGCAGCCATTAACTCTGATAAGGCTCCCCCCGGGCTCAGGAACAGCCTCCTCCAAGCATTTCCAAGGGATGCAGAGCACATTTCAAACGAAATCCAGGGAATTTGCTGCCCTTCCAGCAAAAAGGAGCAAGCAGCTGGCTCAGCAAACACCCACCACCCTTGTAGGTTACAGCTTTACACGGTACACGAGCTGCTCCAGCCACTGAAGCGTCAGGGAAAAAACAAATAATAATTCTGCAGCAAGAACATTTCCCTTCCTCTGCTCCTAATTAGCCTCATTAACCACAGCAAGGTGCACTGTGCTGAATTTAAAGGGTTTGTGGTTAAACAGGTGTGGGGGGAGAGGTGTCTATATAGAGGTGAGCATTGCTTGCTGAGTAATTAATGGAAATAGGATTTTAAAGCTGTTTTAGGAGTAGGGCTAGTGCTGCTGTTAATAATTCTATTAATTAACTATGATTTCTGTAGGTAGCAATACAGAAATACAAAATATACCTTTCCCAAAAAGTCCCCGGGAGAGCCTCAGCAGGGAGCTGTATTTGCTGAGGAACTTTGCTGTTCCCATTCCCTGAAAATTCCTGAGGGACAAAAAGGAGACCCAAGGTGGGAGGGATGAGCTGGAAAACCATCAAAGCCCGGGTCCCAGGTGGCTGGGATGTCTCTGACCGGGTTCTCTGTGACAAAAATTCAGAAGTTATGCCCAGATTTATCGTTTGGTGTGACCCAAGCTGAGGAATAAGCACAGGGGGATGAAGGAGGTTGGAGTTTTAATCTCCAGAGATTAGTCTTCCCTTCAACCCTAAAATTCTGTGGTTTTATGTAAAGGGGGCCTTGCAGATGTGAGGATAATTCCCTGCTGGGACTTTCCCTGAGGATGGGGTCTGCCAGCCCCTGTCAGGATACGACCCAAACTGCATCAGCAAGGTTTGCACTTAAAAAATAAAAATCAGCTTTGTGTCCCTCCCGTGCAGCCAAATCCCCCTGGTTGGGAAAGGAGTGCCCGCGGGTTTCAGGGTGTCTGATAAAGGGACCAGCCACGGCTTTTCTGCGCTGGGAGAAGCGATTTTGGGCAGGGCAGAGGCAGCCGCTGGGTGGCAATCGCCATCCGGCGGCAGCGCCGAGCATCCCTCCCCTCCGCCCGCATGCAAATAGGGGAACATCTGGCAGCAGAGACTTGTAAAGATAGCCCTCAGCTAAGCAAATACAGGAACAGGGCTTCGACCAAGCTGTCGTGTAGTTAAAGTGCTTTTTTTAATATAATTATGCTTTTTTTTTCCTCATGCTCATTTGCCTGTTTTTGTTCGCCCTGCTGCATCTTGCTGGGTTTTATGGGCTGTCTGCAGGGTTGGAAGGGACTTGAAACACCATCCAGTCCCAACTCTGTGCCACAGGCAGGGACACATCCCACTAGACCATGAGCTCCATCCCTGCCTGCCCTCATCCTGCCAGGGAAAAGTGCTCCTTGTCATTTGAATTATCCTTAAAACTCCTACTTTGCCCTCCCCAGCTGTTTTGGGCAGGGTTGGGTGTCCCCTGCACCTTGGGGGCACTCAGGCAATACTCAGGAGGCTGCTCTGAAATGCAGCCAGAGTGTTTGTGCAATTCCTCCTCGCTCTCTGCAGGCTGGGTTGGGGTTGGGGCTGAAGGACTGGGAAGGAAACCTGTGGTCTGGGAGTCTGGAGCCTGCTCGGGGTGGGAGCTGGAGTGCTTCACTGAGCTCTTGCTCAGGCTTCTCTTGCAGCCCTGGGTGAGTTGCTGTGTGTCCCCAGCCTCTGCTCACAACCACTGCAGTGGGACACAGTTCTGGCCCAGGGAGGAGTTCTGAGGACAAGGGAATATCTGAAACACCCAGAGAGCTTCAGCTGTACTTCCAGCAAGTTTTGTCACTTATCCTGCAGAGCAACCCAGTTTAGACCCAAACCCTGGTGATTCAAGCCTAACTCAGCAAGAGGCAAACCACCACAGGGACCATCCCTTGGGCTGGCTCTGCCCAGGTCTCCATGGCAGCTTCCAGAGCTGCTTCACCACCAGTGTTCCCCTGAACCACACTGACTGCAAACCTGCAACCATCACCTCAGTCCCTGAACCACAGCAAACCTGCCACCACCATCTCCATCCCTGAACCACAGCAAACCTGCCACCACCATCTCCATCCCTGAACCACAGCAAACCTGCAACCATCACCTCAGTCCCTGAACCACAGCAAACCTGCCACCACCATCTCCATCCCTGAACCACAGCAAACCTGCAACCACCATCTCCATCCCTGAACCACACTGATAACAATCCTGCCACCACCATCTCCATCCCTGAACCACAGCAAACCTGCAACCATCACCTCAGTCCCTGAACCACAGCAAACCTGCCACCACCATCTCCATCCCTGAACCACAGCAAACCTGCCACCACCATCTCCATCCCTGGACCACAGCAAACCTGCCACCACCATCTCCATCCCTGAACCACAGCAAACCTGCCACCATCCACCTCCATCCCTGAACCACAGCAAAACTTTAACCACCATCATCTGAACCACACTGACAAACCTTCAACCACCACCTCCATCCCTGAACCACAATGACAACAAGCCTCTAACCACCACCTTCATTTATCTCTGCCTCACAGAGGTGTCTCGACCAGACCTGGGATTGTGCAGCCAAGGCTGGGTTTGGAGATCCCCAAGAGGTTGTGTTGGTGGCCATGGAGGACACCCCAGAGCAGGCACTCTCAGCCACCTCTTCCCCCTGTCCCCAAACCACTGCCCAGCAGGAAGGAGGTGATGGGGCAGCATCCCTCAGGTGCCAGTGAGTAAGAGGCTGTGGTTCCCTCTCTGGTTTGTGGGCCTAGCACCACGGTTGTGATGCTGTGATAGGTGCTGGGAGCCACCACTGCGGTCAGCACCGAGGAGATAGTGCAGAGGAGCAGGCAGAGAGATTGCACACGGTGGTGGAGTGAGGAGAACCAAGGAACTGCTGCCACAGGACAGCTCAAGGTACCTGGGGCTGGGGCAGGAGCAGAGGAAGGGCACAGTGGGAGAGGGAGAGGTGGGGTGGTGGTGCTGGACGAGTTGCTGGTGCTTGTCTGAAATGGGGAGACTGGAAGGAAGGGTGGATACGAGGAGGAATGGGGAGGAAAGTGGAAGAAAGGGATGAGCAGAGCAAGGTGAGACATCTGTGCAGTCACCTGCATCTCTGGGGGCTTGGATGGACTCACCAAAGGAGCCAGCAATGGACTGGATGGTGCCTGGAGCAGGCAGTGAGGAGGCACCAAGAGCCTGCTTCAGCTCAGGGAAGGAACCACAGGCTGCCAGCCTCACCTCTTCTGGGAGATGGTTACAGCAAACCTCCCAGCATGGCACTCCTCAGGCTGGGCTCACCCCTCCTGGCCACAGGTGACCCTGAGCACACAAGCACAGCACGTGTTTGTCATCACCTCAGTGGCAAGAGCCTGTTTCCAGCTCCAAGAACAGCATCAACCATAAAACCATCTTGTTCTTAATGGATGGAGGCACCGAGTGAAGGATTTGCATGGGAGTGGCATTCCCAGAAGGGGTGAGGCAAACACCTCCTCTCTCCAAGCTCCTGGACACAAATGCTCTAAATCAGCTCTCACATTTCTCATGCTGAGAGTTAAATAGAAAAATATCCCCATGCCTTACAAGAATTTTGCTGGTCACCAACATCTGCTCCCAAAGTATGGCTGCCAAAGTTTCCAGGAAACCCTCTGAGCATTTTTTTATCATATTTACTCAGTGTTGTGACTCAGTGCTAGTGGCACATCTTAGGAGAGAGACTAAAGCCCTGGTTTTAAAGCCATACAAATGATCTTACAAGGGGTGGGTGGAAGACATGCTCAGGCATGCAGGGCCTTTGTCCTGCTGGATTTTCAGACATGGATCTGCAGATACTCAACCACAACAAACTGCTGCTTGGGCTCTCCCAGCCCAGAAGATGACAGAGGTTGATTGCAGATGTGGCCAACTGAGCCTGCAGTTCCATCTCCAGATGTTACCTCAGGTAACACCAGCTGCAGAGATGGCTTCACTGGAGGTGGCTACAATTCTTTTTCTGACCAGCAGGTCCTTCCTGTCAACCTGCAGGAGATGTTCTCTAAACTGCCATCAGTGGTGGTGTCTGCAGAGAGGTTTGGTGGGAACCAGGAGCCCATGTGGAAGTGAGGGCCCTCCTGCAGTTTCATGCAGGTGGAACCAAGAACAACGGGAGGCACCAGCACCGAAACCCCTGCCTTGGTTTCAATGGTGAACCACACGGTTTTGTTGTATTGTTTTTATTCTCAGGCCCAAAAATTGCTCCCATCTGGTTATTTCCCCCGAAACCGCCGCGAATCGGCACTCAGCCAATCGGAGCGGGGCTCCTGGCCCAAAATTCCCTTCTTCCCTTTTATGGTCATGATCTGGCCTCTCCAAAGATAAAAAAAGGTGGGCAGGGACCACGCCGAGATGCGGGCGGTTGGTTCCACGTGACAGGTGGTGCCGTGACCGGCTCCTGCCAGGGCCACGAAAGAGGAAAACACCCAGCGGGCAGAGGGTGATGACAATTTTGGGCTCAAAAAAACAGAGTCCCAACAGACATCTGAGGTGGTGAGACAGGAGAGCTTTGGGGGGTGTGGTGTGTAATCCCCCCCTGACCAGCTCTGCTAATGAGCACCCGTTAATTGGGGCTGGAAACAGCACTGGGCACCAGGGCTGGGAGTGGGTGTGGGGAGATTTTCAAGGCTTGGCCCAGAGTTGGGTCCTTCTTGTCCAAGTGATACAGGAGGAGAAATCCAATGGAGAGAGCTTGATCCAATGAGGAAAGGGTTTTCCTCCTCCCAGCCATGGCCATGGGAGCTGACAGACATTGATTTCTGTTCGTGTGTTCACACTTTGGTGGCATTTCCAGCCCTCAGCCTCAAATGTTGGCATGGATTCATGATCAAACCCTGATCTGAGATTGGTCTGCAAATTCAGACTCCTGGCTGAAAACAACACAGATCAAACCCCACTGCCAAGTACCAACCCCAACCTTCCCAGAATCAGAGGTGTTTGGATCTTCAGGTGTTTTCTGAGCTCTTCCTGGCTCCCAACCAAGTGATTACACATCAGTCTCTGCCCATCTGATCCTGCACTCGAGAGGAGGCCAATAACCAAGGAGGCAGAAAGGAAACCACTTTCACACTCTGACCCTGAGCAGCCTCCCTGTGGGCCTTCAGGAGCACTGGATTCTGAGAGGATTTGCAATTATTTGCTCTTTTCAAGCAGGATGAGCTACCAGAAGGAGTCGTGGAGGATCAGGGTCCCAAATCCTGGTCTCTGACCAGGCAACTCCAGCAGATCCCCATCCACCCACCAGCACTCACCAGGCAGCTGCCTCCTCCTGCCCTCCAAAAAATGCAGAACATTTCACAAGCACAGTCCCTCGTCATAGTTTGTGACTCTCTTAATTCCATTCTCAGACAGAAAAAGCAACAGATTACTGGAAGAGGCAAAGCACCCTTAGAGCAACATTTGCCTCCTGTCTGAGCCAGTCCTTAGTGTGGGGCAGGCCTGGAAGACAAACAGATAAACTCCCTGGAACGTGTTTATTCCCAGCACCCCAACGTATTTCCTCATACTGATCATATTTAAATCTCCTCTCCTGGCATGAGTTCATTCAAGTATTTGGTTAGAAGGCGGATTCATCTGCCAAGCAGGAAAAAAAAAGGTGGCATTGCTTAAAGAGGATTTAATAGAAGTCGTGCTGGGCCCAGGCTGAGTTTTTGTCACTTAAAAGCTCTGTAACCAAGGCAGGAAATTTGGTATTAATGAGCAGGGGAGCAGCTTTGAGTTTCATCAGCCCTTCTAGGGCAGCACAGGCACCCCAGAGCTGCAGAGATCTCATTTCTCTCATGTGCTGCTTCTGACAGTCCCACCATGTAAAATTAGAACATGGGAAGTTTCAGGAACGAATTCTCAAATGTGCTTCAGTTGCAAGAAGTAGAAGAAATTAATACCATGGGGAAAATTTCCTGCCAGGCTGAAACTCTTGTCTTGACGAATGAAGAGCGAAATGCTCTGCCGAGTCATGGGCACAGAGAGTGGGGAGAAGGGTGGAGGAGGCCAAATATTTAATCTGCTTTGAATCTCCAAAATTCTTGACTCAGTCTTTCACGGCTCTTCCTACCGAGAGTGCAATTCCTGCTTTGCCAATCCCTGCTCGTCAAAGGGATGCAGCGACAGGAGAGGCAGGAACAGAAGGAGAATTTCTGGGCAGCCAAATCAGCCCCGAGACTCGTCTGCAAAGGCTGGGTAATGTCACTGTATAAATTCATGAGCCCATTCCTCTGGGGAGCCGGGCTTCAGTGCCAAAAGACACTGCGGAATTACAGCAATCAGAAAACAATAAAGAGCTTGGGAAAACGCTGATGAGGGAAAGCGGAGAAATTAGGGTAGTTAGAAAGACAAATGAGAGGGAATAAAACCCAGGTATTAAATAATTGGTGGGAGGCAGGAGGTAGATTAAGAGCTGTTTTCATGGCTGGGACCCCGTGCACAAGGAGCTGTGAGATGAAAGGAATAGATGGGAAATCAAACCCCCCCTCAAAGGGCAGCACTTGCACTTGGCAGAGGTAATTGGAGCAGGGGAGTTCAGGCTGAAGGCACCATCTGAAGGGGCTCGTGTGAGTGTGCTGTGCCATTAACAGCCACAAAAGCTGCTCTGAAAGGGCTTTCAGAAACCCAGCCTGGCCCCCTCCTCTCTCTCTCCTTTCCTTTCAACATCTGCAGGGAAGCAGCTGCTGGACCACAAGGCTGAAGCAAGAGCCTGGTGAAGGTTTGGCATTGGCCAAGAGAGACCTCAACCACAGCAGGGACTGCTGACACCCACGGGAGTGTTCCCCACAGCCTTGACCCACTCTGCCCTGGAGACATTTCAGATCATCCCCATCATTCATGCCTGGGGATGACCTTAACTCAGCAGGTTTCTGGGAATCCAGCACTGTCACAGCTCATTAATATTTAACTCCAGATTAGGGGGTTGCTGCTATCAGGGCACGGGGGAGGCAATATTCCCCTTGAGCCCTGATAAGAGATAGCACATCCAACTCCAGGAGTTAAATAATCAGGGATTAAATAAGCAGGGGATAAATAACACACTGGAGCTGATGGAGTTTATTGCCTGACTTGTTCACTCTTTGCCCCACATTGATATAATCCTATCTAAAGCATTCCCAAGAAGAAAAGTGAGAGTCCCTTATTACACCAGTAGCTGACAGCAGCAGAGGGAAGCACAGGTGATTATTCACCCTTTTTAGGATGAGCTGTACAATACTTGTTAATTTTTTTTTCCCTGTAAATCTCCAGCTCACGGAGTTTTGTCATTACATGAGAATATCCCTCTTCCTTTTTTTGAGAAACAAGAACTGCCAAGGCTCCCTGAATGGAGGGACAAGACACAAAAGGGTATTTTTTGCAAAGATTGTGCCTTTTAACACAAATTTTCTGTGTTCTCCCAGGGCTGACTTTTGGCACTCTGGGACATCTTGATTTTTTTTTTGCGTAATTCCTGACCTTGGCAAAAGCACAGAGAGATGGTGGCCAGCAAGATAAAATAATGAGGGTGATTAATACTGCCTCTTTAATTCTGCCAAACTTCATAAACAGCTTGACCTCAGCAGGCAAGAGCTCGAAAGTGAAAATAAAAGCCAGGACAAAGGTCACTTATTCCATGCTGGGAGGGGCAGAATTTGCTGGGCTTTCACAAATACTCTCCCAGAAGTTTTATGAATGACTTGTCAGATTTCTTGGTGAGTCCCACGTCCCCAGACAGCCTCCAGCAGCTGGGACCAGCCCAGATCCAGCACTGAGAGATCCCAAAGTGGGACAGACAGGTCAAGGGCATCCCCTGCCCTGCACTAGAGCATGAAAATGTGATTTCCTCTGCATTTCACTGCAAAACTTCCAGGTGAACAAGTATTTATAAGGGAAGAAATGGCTGCAACCTCTGCATTTCCAGCTCTACCTCTCCAAACATCAGGAGGTGACATTTGAAGGAGAACAACCCAAACACTGAGGACCTTGACATTCAAAGCTGCATTGCAGATGTCCTTCTCTAAACAGTATTTTTAGTTCAGGAGCAGCAGCTCCATCTGCTTCTTCCTCCTTTCCTATCAGTTAAATAAAACCAAAATTCCTGGAATTTCAGCTCCTTGCTCATTTAAGAGAGCTACAGTTTTAAAATCCCATCACGTTTTGAGTTTTCTCCTTCTGGTCCCATCAGCTTGCTTTAATACTAAAGGCCAATTTTCCAGCTACCACAAGTAGCTGGAATTTAGGATCTCATTTTCTCCTCTGCTATTCCCCTCTCTCCAATCAGCAAAACATTTTCCTGTAGATGAGGAGAAAATGTCACATCGTGCAGGGCTTCTATCATATCCTGGGGGCCAAAGGACACCTGAAACAGGTTTTTTTATGTGAGGTGGCACTTTTTAAACTCATAACCCATGGTAAAAAAATCACAAATATCTGATATTCCAGCATCTGCCCCATCTCCTGAAGTGCCACCAGGTCTGCCTTGGAGATTGGCATTTTGTGGCACGTGCCACCTCACCAGTTTTGCCTTCATCTTCTGTGGGGTTTTTCTGCTCTTTGGAAGGTTTCAGGCAGAAATAGTGTTTCCCCAAGCCAGAAATAGGCTTTCAGATGTGTTATTGTTTTCAGGGTGCCTGCAGAGAGAGAGAGCTGCTGTGAGAGCTGTGGTACACCAGGGACACGTCCTTCTCCCCCACTGGTTTGGGGCAGCAAGTGGAAACACCAAAAAACCAAAGGGAAAAGGAAAAATTGATGGGAATAGGATCAAAAAACCTCTCATTCCTCATGGTGTAGCTATGCATACAAGATGCTGGAAGTCTGTTTGAATTTGAATTGAATTTTTGAGCTGCATGAGCATCCTTTGACAGGAAACACAGACACTCCTTACAATCCCCACCCATGCTGCTATCAGCAGGGTTTGAGGTGCTTTTCTGCTTTTCTGCAGGTTTGCTCACCCTTCTGGGGCACCAACACCAGGTCTGCTCACCCTTTCTGTGCTACCACCACCAGGTTTGCTCTCCCTTTCTGTGCCTTCACCACCAGCAGGTTTGCTCACCCCTTCTGGGGCACCACCACCAGGTTTTCTCATCCCTTTCATGGCATCACCACCAGGTTTGCTCACCCTTTCTGTGCCACCATCACCAGGTTTGCTCACCCTTTCTGTGCATCACCACCAGGTTTACTCACCCTTCTGGGGCACCACCAGGTTTGCTAACCCTCTCCAGGGCATCACCACCAGGTTTGCTCACTCTTTCTGTGCCATCACCAGGTCTGCTCACTCTTTCTGTGCACCACCACCAGGTTTGCTCACCCCTTTCTGTGCCATCACCACCAGGTTTGCTCTCCCTTCTGGGGTACCACCAGGTTTGCTCACCCTCTCCAGGGCATCACCAGAAGGTTTGCTCACTCTTTCTGTGCCATCACCAGGTTTGCTCACTCCTTCTGGGGCATCAACACCAGGTTTGCTCACTCTTTCTGTGCCATCACCACCAGGTTTGCTCACCCCTTTCCACGCCACCACCACCCTGGTGGATCCACCCAGCAGGCAGAGGCCGAGCAGAGCGGTTTGAGCCCTTGCTTAGGCCCTTCATGGCTGGCTGGGGCTGTGTTTCCTTCCCTGGGAGGGCTGTGGAGGCCATGCCAAGAGCTCCCAGTGGGGTTGCACAACCCCAGCCCAGCGCCGGCTCCCAACCGTCAGCGCTGGAGGCGGCAGCGCCGGCGGGAGGGGAGGACGTGCAGAGCCCAGGCTTCTTGTGCCTCCCCCCCCTCCCCGGGCTCTTTTTATACTTTAGAGAAGTTGGGTTCATCCCTAAGTTCCTCTCCCACAGATTGTTCCTGTTGTTGTCGCTGCTCCGACCTCGCACATCATGTGGCTCGGGGTGACCTGGGCGCAGCCGAGCTGGTGCTGGAGCTCCCGGTGCCTGCCCGTGCTGGGGGCACTGGGGACACCACTGGGGACGCTGGAACAGAGGTCCCTGTGGCTCCACAGCTGCCTGTTTTTCCTCTTCACCCTCTCCTCACTCTCAGCCCATCCCTTTAGGGAACTCGCTCCTGCTTTAACCTCCTAAACGTGCAGCTCTGTCTGTTCCTCTGCCACCTCTGCCCTGGCAGCTGTGCCAGGGAGAAACTCTGGATTCCAGCAGCCCAAGCAGAGGGAAGGGGTTTCATTTTTGGGGAGCATCCCCTGAGCATTGGGGGGAAGGGCAGAGTCGTGGTTAAAGGTGCAGCTTTCCCTCCTGCTGCTGGGTATCTCTCAGATTTTATCTGCTGCATCCTGGCTGGGTTCAAATTCCCCGTTGTTTGGGTGCAATAAACCCTGATTTATTTGTGGGGTCGGGTTTACTTGAAGGCTCAGCCAGGAAACTGAGCTGCAGCTCTGCTTTTTGAGCCAAAAGTCACCCTCTTGGTGCTGGGGATTGCAGGGAGGCTGCAGGGACACCAAGCTGGGAGCAGAAGGGAATAAATTCATTGAATAAACTGTGTTCTAGGGGACCCACGAGGACCAGCGAGCCTTGGCTCTGCACAGCACAACCCCAGGAACCACTTCAGGTTCTTGAGAGCATTTTCCAAAGCCATGTCCCTGCTCCCAGGGAACCAGGCAGGCAGGGAGGGCTTTAAAACCCACAGCAAGGACAGAGCTCTGGGGGCTTTAAGAGCTTTGCTGTGATTAACAGGTGATTAAAAGCGATTAAGCAGCCGATGAGGCAGGTCCTTGGGGTGGCTCTGCAGCAGCAATTCCTCCCAGAGCTCCGTTTGCAGCTGCTGGGCTTGGATGGGCACTCAGGGCTCTTTTCCAAGGTTTCCAGTGCTGGTGGCCAGCATGAATCCCATTCCCTTTGCCTCCCGCCAGCTCCCAGGAGCACCGAGTGGATTTTTGCACAAAAACCTATTTTTCCAGGGGGGAAAAACCCGAAGAGCAGAGCAGACACTTGGCAGTGGAGCATCCCACCCAAACCCGTGCCCTGCAAACCAGCAGCTGCAAAGCAGCCCATCCCATTGAATATTTGAAATTTTCCATTCCAGTGACCGCTTCCTGCTTTAACTGGATGGATTGACAGCACAATTCCTGCTGGAGGGAGCAGTCGGCGACTCAAAAGAGCAACCTTGGTGGTTATATAAGAGCAGGATGAGCAATAATGGTGAGACTCTGACCAAGCCGTTACTTTTATGGCCGGGGCACGTGGGGCAAGGGGATCAAGGTGTGCAGGGAGGAGAGACAGAGCCAAACCATGCAAAAAAAACACAGTGAGGGGTGGTGGAAGGGGTTTTTTTTTTTGTCGTCTCCCAGCCTCTAATTGAGCTGTGGGAGGTGGTGGTGGAGATCTGCTCCTGGTGTTGCAGAAGACCCAGCTGGGATTGTCACTGATGTCACAGCAGGGGTGGCAAAGCCTGTGGGGATTTATGGCAGCAAAGAGAAAATCATGGAAAAGTTGAAAAAAAATTAAAAAGTGAGATGAGAAGTTTCAGGGTTTGGAGGGAGGGGCAGGGAGATGGTTCCCAGTGGAGTGGCCTCTCCACTGACCTCTGAGGTTTTCCATCCTCTACCTGCAGAAAGCTCATCCCAAAGCCCTGTGGAGCTGCTTCCCAGAGCCCTCCCTCACCGGGGTTTTCTCTGCTTCCTCCACATTTTCCCTCAGTAATAATCATAACCAATCACCTGTGCTCTCCCTCTGCTGCAGTAAGGGATTCTCACGCTGTGCCCATCTGGTTTTTGCAGGACCTTCCAGTGCTGAAGAAGCAGTGAGGATTTGGGGAAGTGATTTTCCACAGCCCTAAAGCTTTGTCTGGAGAGAAGAGCTCTCTAAGGCAGGGCTGCATCCAACCTGGAGCTCTGCCTGTGGAGGAGAAAGGATTCCCCATCCCCTCTTTCCCACTTTTTGGGGATTTGGAGCCACATTTCTGCCTTCACATCCCTGGCAGAGACATGGGATCTCCCAGGAGAGGATTCCCCATCACCCTCTGAGGGTGCAAAACGGGGCTGGATCTGCAGAGCAGATTTTTTTTTCCACTTCTCTCCAAAAAAAAATTCTTCCCAAACCAATTAAAAAAAAGAAAAACAACACTTCAATTTACTTTCTAAAAAAAAAAAAAATCTTTAAAATTTTTCTTCCAAATTTATCCTAAACCAAAACAAATACACTTAATTTGGCATCTCCAGGAATTGGGGTTGATGCCTAATTCCAGGTTCCTCCATCACTCCGGACCATGGAAAATCGCACCTGCTCGTGTATTTGTATTTTTTGTTAATTTTTTCCTCCTCTAACAGCAGCCTGTGGTTTTCCCGGTGACTCAACGCCGGCTCCCAGCAGCTCTGCCAGGGGTCAGGCTCTGTCCTCAGTCAATCAGCCCTAATTAACACTGACTAATGGTTCTCCGTGGCTGTGGATTCTCCCCGTTCAGACAGAATATTCCCACTGTTCACCTCCCAGGCTGTGCTTGTTATTTCTGGCGGGATCTTTTCCCCCATGAAGGGGGAAATCCAGAAGGATTCGAAGCTCCTAATTGCTGAGATTTGCTTAGAAGTCATGTTTTTCGTGCTGTTCTATTTATTACGAACAGAAAACCACTTTTTTTTCCAAGCAAACGCCAAGAATAAGAAGCTAAAAAATAAATCAACATCCCGAACAAGTCCCTGTGATCTCAGCTCTGCGTTTTAGCAACACTGGAATTGGGATATTTGCATTTTGTTAAGGCGTGAGGAAAGTTTGTTAGCAGTAAAATAATTCCCAGGCTCCCCATAAAACCCTCAGTACAAACATTTCTACTTCCAGTGATCCAGGGGTGGAATTTCATGGAATCCACACAGAGAGATGTTTTTAGCCCCTGGAAGCACCGAGGAAAAATATTCAATATATGCAGAGGGAGGGGAAGTGCACGGCAGCAGGGAATTGGGGATGCATGGCAGACATCAAGGGGCTGTCCATGAGCCTTGGTGATCCATAAAAACAGAGGGAAAACCCTCTGGATTTGTTATTGGTGAGCTCAATCTTGTCTGTGGAGAGTTTATGGATTAGAGGGGGGTGATTTAACAATTATCACAGCCTGGAGGGGGGGTAGGGGGTAATTTATGGCATGGTTTGGGTTGGAAATAAATGGGCAAGGAGACCTTCCCAATGGATCTGTGATCCCACAGCTTTGTTGGGAGCAAATGTTCCACCCACCAGGGGGATCAGAGCAGTGAGGGAAAAAATGGGAGAACTGGGATTGCTCAGCCTGGAAAAGAGCAGATTCAGGGTGATTTAACTGTGGCCTGAAGGGAGCCCACAGGAAAGGTGGAGAGAGATTTTTGGGCAAGAGCTGCAGTGACAGGAAAGGGGGGATGGCTTCACACTGAGGGGGCAGGGGTGGATATTGGGATATTGGAATATTTGGATATTAGGATATTTAGATATTGGGATATTGGGATGTTTGGATAATGGGATATTGGAATATTGAGATATTGGGAAGTTCGGATAATGGGATATTTGGATATTGGGATATTGGGAATTTTGGATAATGCGATATTGGGGTATTGGGGTATTGGGATATTTGGATATTGGGATAATGAGATATTGGGATATTAGAATATTGAGATATTGGGATATTGAAATATTGAGGTATTGGGATATTGTGATATTGGAATATTGGGATATTTGGAAAATGGGGATATTGGAATATTGGGATATTGAAAAATTGGGATATTGAAATATTGGGGTATTTGGATATTGGGATATTATGATATTGGGAAGTTTGGATAATGGGATATTTGGATATCGGGATAATGGGGTATTGGGGTATTGGGATATTGGAATATTGAGATATTGGAATATTGAGATATTGGGATATAGGGAAGGAATTCCTCCCTGTGAGAGTGGGCAGGTCCTGGCACAGGTGCCCAGAGAAGCTGTGGCTGCCCCTGGCAGTGCCCAATGCCAAGTTGGATTTGAGAAATCTGGGATAGTGGAAGGTTCCTCTGGCCATGATGGGAGTGGAACAAGATGTGATTTAAATCCCTTCCATCCCAAACCAAGCTGTGATTTATGACCCCACTCCCAGCGCTGCATCCCCTCCCAGCTCACTCTCAGGCCACCCTCCCTGGCCAAAAGCCACCCCAGAGCCACCCCAAGTGGCATTTTGGTGGCACTGGGTGCCAAACCCCCCCCAGCCCTCACCAGGAAAGCGGTCGGAAAATGAAAATTAAGTTTCCCTCGGCAGCAGAAACTCTGGGGTGAGGTTTGATTATTTTGGGTGGCAGCTGCAGCCAAGCAGAACCAGGACTGGGCTGTCCCCACCTTCGAGCAGAGCCCTCTGTGCTCTCACCCCTCTCTAGCGTGGTTCCTGCCAGGGGGGTTTTGTCACTCATCCCCAGCTGGGTGGCATCAGGGAGGTACCAGCATCATGCCCTGACTCCCCTCAGCACCCCCAGGACGATCAAGGGGTGATCACAGCCAGAAAAAACTCTTTATTTCCTTATAAGCTCCATGATTTCAGCTCAAATCTGCTTGTTTTTTATGCCCCCGCTGTGGCTTCTTGCATGCAAGGAGCTTTTTCTTGAGAAAGCCGTGGCTCAGGGGGGATTTTGGAGGGTGGGTGACCTGCCCTGAGCTGTCCCCACAAAGGGGTGGAATGGGGAAACGCTCCTGAGATGCTGCACCCAAAGGCTGAGCCGGTTCTTTGAAATATTTTTAATTTTCTTTTCAGTTTTGCTCTACCTTGCGGCTTCATGGGAACTCATCTTTGGGCACCGAGCATTTTCATTAAGGAACAAGAATCCTGTTTTTTTTTTTTTTTTTTACAGCCCTTCCTCATCACCCAAACCCAAAGGGAAGAATGAAGATTATTACCCAGGAGATAACGAAAGTGGGGCCTTCCTAAATCTGGCCTTTGCAGCTCGTGGCTCCTTGCAAAAGCTGCAAACAGCAGGGACAAACCCCTGGGGGTAGGATGGGATGAGGTTGTGATGCTTCATCCCAGAGTTTGCTGCCCTGAGCAGCATCTCCAGCCCTGTTGGGGACAAAAAAATCAGATTTTGGGGCTGGGAAAAGCCCCACAATCTCTGTAAGCATCCCCTTCACATTTCCTAATTGCCTTTCTGCAGGGGTTATTATTGAGTAATGCCCATTTGGTTGAAAAATTGCACCATAAACAGCCAACAAGGAAGGAAATAAATAATTGCTAATAAATGTCAAAATGGATTAGCAAAGCAGAAAGGCCAAGAAAGAGCAAGTGTTTTTTTCTTCTTTTTCTTTTTCCTTTTTTTCTTTTTTTTTTTTTTTTTGGCTTGGAAAACAACTCCTTGCAAAGATTGGCTTTAATGAAAACTATTTCAGTGCCTTGCAGGGGAGTTAATGCTTTGTCATTTCCTCAGAGTGGGTTAAAATCTGTCTGACTCCCCCACAGTCTGCAGCCAGCCTGGAAAAAACAGCTTTTTCTTCTGTAAAACAAGGAAAAGGCATAAAAAATTGATGGATTTCTCCTGAGCACACCAGGAGCTTGGAGTATTGGATGCAAAGAGCTCAAGTGTTGAGAAAATTGGGAAATTTGGCAGGTTTAGAGACACTCCAGGGTTTGAAATTTCATAAGATGATGTGCATCTCACTCTTATTTAGCAAAAAATCAGCTTCCAGGTCCATTCAAAAGTGAGGGAAATAGGATTGAAAGCCTTAAATAAAGTGTAAAACCAGATATAAATTAGGAAAAAAGTGAAATAACCAAGATGAAGATGCTGTTCCTTCCTCAGCCAGGCAGTGTTTGGGAGTTCTCTGTGCAGCCCCTCTCTGGAAGGAGACACCAGGTTTGCTTTGGCCACCACAAACCTTTGATTTAAAGACTCATTAACAGAGCTGTGCTTGCCAGGCTGGCTGCTGGGAGCTGTAAAAGTGACTTATGGAGAAGGGGCGAAAAATGGGAAAAATAAGGAGAAACCCCCACTCAGCTCTGCCCTTGGACCAGGGTGTTCCCCTTCACCAGGCAGGGCTGGTTCCTCTGATTGCTGCAAAAATCTCAGGTTTTAAAGCTCAAAAAGCTGGTTTTTTTAAAAACCAGAATGCAAAGAAACAACCTACTTCCACACAAATCCTGAGCAATTCTTTTTTTTTTTCCTTTTCATTTTCTCCTCTTTCTGTGAGCAGCTCGTATTTCCCTGCTGCTGTACTGAAGAAATAAAAACCTCAAGAGCACAGAGGATGCTGAAATGAATGGCCAACCCCTCTGTTATCCCTCGTGGCTCCCCTAACTCCTGCCAGCTCAACTTGTGGTTGAGATTACAGTGATAAATCACAAGCTCCTCTTTGAAATAACAGCTCTGATTTCACCCAGGGTGAGGAAGGAGAAGGAAAAGGACTCAGGGGGTTGTGCAAGGTGGGGGGACGGGGATGGGGTGGATTCCCCTGGGCTTGGTGGGGAATAGAGGGGTCCCAAACAGAGCCACACACAATCCCAGGTGGATCATGGGTGGAAATATCAGAGAGATTTTCATGCTCCAGTTGCTGTCCTTGTGTAAGGATGGAGGGTTTGGGCTCTTCCAGGGCAGGATTGGGGTGTGGAACTACACTAGGACCTTCTGTATGAGGCAAAGGTACCAAATCTGCAGATTTCTCCCCAAAAAACCCTAAAATCTGTGGGTACAGCACAGCTTTAGCTCCTTTGGGCCCCAGAATGCAGCTCCCTGTGAGGGTGGAGACCCCACAAAGCAAACAGAGGTGATGGGGAGACCCCACTAAACCCATTCCCAAGGGGGCTCCCCCATTCCTCCAGCTGAGCCCCCCAAGCAGAAATAACCCCAAAGACACCCTCAGCCTTTCAGTTAACCCAGACTGAGTTTCACCTCACACTTTGGGATTTTCAGAAGCTTGCACCACCACACCCCTATTTTTAGCCTGTCCTCTCAGCCCAGCTGCTGTGGCTGGGAGACCCTCGCAGGACTCCTGTGGCCAGGCGTTATTTTGGGGCATTTTCAGCTGTGTCCATCTGTGATGGGCCAGGCTGGGTGAAGGAAAGTGTGGTTTGAGCATCTGTGAGCGAGACAGGCCGGGCAGGAGGGGCAGAAACGGCTCCAAGGCCTTTCTGCCCGTGGCCAGCAGCAAATGTGGAAGTGGCTCCTGGATCCTGGGGTCGGGGAGGGTTAAATAAAGAAAAGGGTGGCTGTGACCAGTGGGGTTTGGTGCAGCTGAGCCCGACCTCATCAGCAGGAGGGGAGAGATGGAGCAGCCCCGGGCCCAAACCCCATCCGTGCTCCTAATGGGGCAGAGAGGGGGGATAAGAGATTTCTCCTCTTCTGTGTCACCCCTGTATCTCCTCACTGTTGCATTGCCCTGGTGCAACCCTGGGTGCTGTTGTTGACCCCAGTTTTGCTCTCCTGAGGGGCAGATTCACAACTCCCCAGAAGCTACAGCCCCAGTGCTTCCCTTTTCTCAGAACAAAGGGTGATGTTTCTCCAAGAACAACAACAATATAAAAAAAAAAACAAACCCACCACCCCCTAAAAAAGCCACGCTGGAACTTTTACTTTCCTCGTGCCTTTTGCTAAATTTCAGGTGGGATTTGGGAAGTTGCTGCAGGTTTGGCAGCTTTCAACTTCGTGTTTTCACTTTTTAAAGTCGGCTGCGGTGACCAAGATCTGCCTGCCTCTCCCACACTCCCTTTGCCTGGAAATACCCACTGTAGATGGAAAAATAAAATAAATAATAATAAATAATAAAAACAAAACCTCTCCAAGGGAGCCTGGTGGGCACCAGGAGCCTGTGGGTTGGTGGGAGGCAGCTCTGATGCTGCTGGGGCCACAAGGAGCTAATCCTGAGGTGGTGGCCAAGGCCAGTGGTGGTGACTCCTGGTGTGGACATGGAGTGGCCACCTGAGCTTGCTGATCATGGAGTCTCAGAATGGTTTGGCTTGGAAGGGACCTTAAAGATCACCTTGTTCCAACCCCTGCACAGCTTCCACTGCCCAAGATGGCTCCAAGCCCTGTCCAACCTGGCTTTAAACACTTCCAGGAATCCAATCTTGGATTTTAACCCCTCATCATCCAGCCTCCATGGGGGACACTGACCCACCCAGGATTTCAGCCTCAGCCAGGCAATGCAGGCTGGATCCCAGCACTACCTTCACCATCATGGGGAGGCCCATGAGCTCCTGAGTGAAGCCTCCATCACCCCAAAACCAGTCACCCGAGAGCTGTCCCATTCCAGCCCCACCATTTCCACCTGGACATCATTCCAGCTCCTGGCACGGAGCATCCAAACCTGCCCTGACCCCACCCCACACCCCAGAGCTGGATTTGGTCCACACCACGCTGGCTGCCCTTCCCCTCACCCTCCCCTGCACCCTTCCCAACCGGGGCATGTCTTCAAAGCACAGGATTTATAAATAAAAGAAATAAATAAGGCCTTTTCATGTTCAAATTTAGCCCCGGGCAGACACTGTGTCCGCGCAGTGAAAGACTCGGTTTCCTGTCTGTTTGTCGGGGCTCCTTAGAAGCTTCCTCTGCACAACAAACCGGGCCTGAGGGCGGAAAGGGTAAGGACCGAGCTGAAACGTGAACGGGGGGATTGCACAACACCCCTGGCAGCCTCCAGGCTCTGAGATCCAGCTGGATCTGCAGCTGAGGGTGCAGCATCCCTTCTGCACCCACCTGCCCCGGGCCGGAGGGAGAGGATGCCCAGGCAGCACCAGCAGGGCAGAGCGCTGGAGGAGGCGCCTGCCCAGCCCCAAAATAGTTCTTGGGATCCACAAAATGAGTCATTCGATTTCTCCACCAAAAATATCTCCCTGCTCGCACACGGGGCCGAAAGGGAAAGCCGGACGCGGCCTGCGCCGGGCGGTGCCGGCGGATCCTCAGCGGATCCTGGGCGAGCTCTGGGAGGCTGGTCCCGGCTGGGAGTGTGGGAAGAGCAGAGCCAGAGCTGAGAATGATGATGCAGCGTTGTTCTTGTGGTATTTCTGGCCCAGCCAGAAGTGGGAAGTGTCAGAAATCTCATGAGGCGCGACTGGGCCTGTTGAGATTTCCAGCTCTTTTGCAAACCCACCCCCCCCGAGGCCTGGATTCATCCCTGGCCTGGTTTGCTCTCCCTTTTTGCTGTTTATTCCTGTCAAACATCCTTTTGCCCTGAAGGGATGCTCAGTTCTGTCTTCCACCTCGGTGTAGATTCAAGGAGTAAAGGGATTAATGTCCCATTCCACCCTGCAACCTCCTGCACCAAAAACAGTGGGGGAAAAAAAGGGACAAGGAGTCCATCAATAACAGCAGGAACAAGGAAATAAAGCAGGAAAAATAGATTTCTCTCATTCCCCGGCATACTCAATAGATGAGAAATAAACTCTCCTCCCCAGTCCTGCAGCTTGTCTGACACAGCATTTATTGGGTAAAAAAAGTTTGGGGTGCCAAAAAAGCTCCCTCATTAAGGACTCTGTTAAATGTGTCCCTTTCTACATGAATGTCCCCAAACTCAAGTTGGGGTTTCAGGGCCATGGGATCCTGCAGCATCCAAGGATCAGAACAAGGGGATCCCTCTCCCAGCCTGGCTGGAGCACCAGCTCCTGTCCACAAAGCACTTTTATTTCCTTCAGGTCCAAAGATGAACACTTGGACAAAAGAACCTTGGGGAATTTTTCCTGGAGAATTTTGTCTGCTCCAAGCCCCATCCAACACTTCCAAGAATGGAGGAAACCTCCTGGGAGGAGAAAATACGACAATGAAGTCATTTAGGTCAGAAAAGATCTCTAAGATCATCAAGCCCAGATGTTTAATGAGGTCACCATGAATAGAGGTGACACAGGAGAGGCTCAACCCCATTACAAGACACCAGCGAATCCACCCACGAGGAAAAGAGGTTTGACAGCTCTCAGGGCTTTTCCCCCTTCAAGATTTTGTTCCAGCCCTGAGAGACACAAAACCAGCAGGGGGTTTTAGGGCCGAGCCTGGTGCTGACAGGAAAGCAGCTCATGCCCCACTTCTCACCCACCGAGATGTAAATGAGGCCACTCCTGCACCCACTCCAGCACTCATCACTTTTTCTGACAGAATTTCTGCAAGGAAATTCTGATTTTTAAAGCAGGGGCATCCCCAGGCTCAGTGTCCCACGGTGGGAAACCCAGGAGCTGAGATGTCACTAGGAGCAGAGCACTGCAAATTAATTAATTCCTGGCAGATGCCAAAGTTCAAGCTCAAGGCTTGTTTGTCACAGGGAATGGATTTCATCCTGGCTCATCCCAGCAGGAAAAGTCCTCCTTGACTATTCAGGAAGCTTCAGCAGAATAAAATAAATATTTATTTAGTGAATTTTGTTTTTCTCTGCGCATGGGTTTTGTGTACTGCAGCTCATTTAGGTTTTTGAAAATTTGGTCTCAAGCGAGAATTCTTCTTAAATTCCAGATTCAGCAGGAGGCTGTAGCACAAGCACAAAATAAATATCTGGAAAAGGAGAGGGGTTTCAGGAGGGGGAGGGCTTTTTTCAGCTTGTTTCAGTGAAACTCCAGGTTCTGCCTGTACAAAACTGAGAGCAGCTCTTGGTGTTGGGGGAAAGGAGTTGGGGAAGTTTTTTTGCAGCTCTGTGAACTTTCAAAGCTTAAGCTTTTCCTTTTGTAGGCAGTGGAGCTACCCCAGAACCAGATGAGATGATCACACCTGCAGACTCCGAAGCTGAAGCATGTGATGGAAAGATGCTGGTTTTGGGGAGAATTGGCTCTGCCCCTAAATCCAGCCTGGGAAAAGCTGATGGAAAGCACAGGACAGCAGCTCTGACTCTGCCATCCTCCACTTGTGACAAAAAAAACCCCTTAATAAAATAGCTAAAACAGCAGAAAAGTAAGGAACAGGAGAGAGATGATCAACTCACCGCTAATTCTTATCTCAAGAAAAAACAGAGGTGTGCTAAAATCAGCTCAGACTGGGGTCACAGGTCCATGGGCCAGCTCAGGCACCATTCCCGGAACGCTGGGGTCACCACACCGAGCCCAACTGACAGCCCTTTACAGCAGGCAAATAAAAGGGAAAACAAACGTTGCCATTCATTCCCAACCTCCTATTTTGAGATCTGGCCCTGCCCTGAAATCAGATCCCGTCTCTGGCAGCACCTCGGCGTCCCTGGGTGACACAAATCGAGAGTGAATTATTAAATTCGCCGGGATTGTTTCCAGCCTCACCTCCCCTGATAGCCCTGCAGGCTGATAAGGAGCAGGATGTCTCAAGGACTGGGTTCTGATGAATCAGCTCCTCCTGAACAGCTCCAGGTTGTTTGGAGATGAACAAATTCCTCGTGGGGCAAGCGGGAGAATCAAGCCCAGGGCGCTCAGCCTTTAGGGAAATGAACCTTCACGGACAGGCAAAGATTTTCCTGCACCTGGGGTTGCTGCTGGGATTCTGTGAAGAACCAAAATTAGGAGAGAGGACTAGAAATAAGACAGTGACTCCTTTTCCTGCAGCAGCTTGAAAAGGTGATGTCACTTTACCAGAAATACAGAATAATTTCTCAATGAGGCAAAACCAAGACCAGGTTTTGCTTTCACATCGAGACCCTGCAGTTTCAAACTCACAGCAGGAAGAGTTCCAGGTCAGGTGAAATAATTTGGGATGGAAGGGATTACTAAAGGTCTTCTAGTCTAAGCTAGATGGCCCAAAGGCCATCCAAATGGGATGGGTGCTGGCCAGACACCTGCCTGCTACTCAAAATCCTCCCTGCTACTCAAACCCTCCTGCAATGACATCTCTTGGCTTCATGACTCATCCTTGCAGCAAGAAACTTCACCCAGAAAATCTGATGAGGGAAAATTAAGAAGTTGTGCTTTTTCTAAACACCCCAAACCATTGCCCTCCTCAAAAACCAACTGAGCCAATATTTCATCAGAGGGCACAGCCCTCACCTGAGAAATGGGAAATTTCAGGGGATCACAGTCCTGAAGGCTCACACTGATCCTGCCCTGGCTTTGAGGGCCCTGCCCAGCAAAGCTGTAAAACCCCTCAGTTTCTCACAACCCACAGCAAGGTTAAAATTACCCCAGAATTTCCAGACTGAGAGTTTCCCACATGCCCCCTGAGGGCAGAGCCCACAGGGTGGGCACAGGGGGTTGTTTCCCCACCACTCAGCTTGGTGTGATGTCCCTGCACAATCCAGCTCCTGGCTGTCCCTCCTTAGGGCTGGTCCCCACAGCCATGAGAGGGTTAAGGGATTAATGTCCATGGAGGAGAACTGTGCTGGGGGCTTTGTCCCTCCATGCAGCAGCCACAGCCCACGGTCCAGGCTTCCCTCAGCTCCTGATTTTGGGGTTCAGCTCAGCCACACTTGCTCCTTCCCCTCCCAGGGATCTTTTGGGTGTTGTGCAGGACCAGGGCTGGACGTGTGGCAGATGTTCACCCTTCTCCTGAGCTGCTCCAGCCATGCACCTCCCTCCAACCATCACCATCTCTCACTTTCCCCCACCTTTTCCATCTCCTGTTTGGTGGTGAGCACCACAGGCCACCTTCCCCACCTTCCCAGCCACGAGCCTCCTTCCTCCAGGCTCTCCCTGCCCTTGCTGCTGGCACACCAGTGAACATTTCCTGCAAAGCAAGTGGTCCCTTCCCTTCTCCCCCTGAAGCTGAGAGGCTCTTCCCATCTCTCCTTGGATCAAGTCTCCTTCAGACCTCACCATCTGCCCAGGAGGGACTGCACATCAAATTGGTCACCAGCATTTAGGAGCAAACAGAGAAAACTTGGGTTGAAGCAGCAAAGCAAATCAGCAAATTTGAAATATTCGGTATTTTTACCAAAGAGGTGTCCAGACCCTCCTGCAAAACAAAACCAAACTGTGTTTCTGGGGCAGAGGTGTAAAAAGCATTCCCCAAAAATGATCCCTCTTGCTGTTTTCTAGCTGTGATCCCTGGGAAGATCAACCTGCCTTTTGCACCCTGCAGACCTGTCCATGAGCCAGATTTCTCTCAGGGAGAAGTGGTTTCTTCTCAAATACAGAACAGAAAGGCACAGGCAGGGAATCACTTGATTCAAACCACTATGGCTTCCACATCCCTCAGTCCTCCCTCTGAAGCCCAACAGAAGAAAAAGCAGCAACCATGGGATGCTGGAAATCGATATTATTGAAATTAATTGCTCCAAAGACTAAAAATCTTTTATTCTTTTGGGGTTTTGAGCAGCCTGGTCCAGTGGAAGGTATTCCAATCTCTAGAATGAGCTTTAAGGTCCCTTCCAACCCAAATCCTTCCATGTTTCTATGATTTGCATTTCTCTGAAAAACACCCAGCACAGAGCAAGGAGGTTTTACATAACCCATGTGAATTATTCTCTCAGCAAGAGCTGGAGCAACTCTTCTGAACACCCAACTACAATCACACACTGAGGTGAAAAAGAAGGAAAAGGAATATTTCTCCAGCTTGGAGTATTTTTTTTAACCATCACATTGCAAAAACCTCCTAAAAATGCCCTTTTGCTTCTTGCATTCCCATTTTTGGGCTGAGAGCAAGGGGAGCAGCAGAGGCCCAGGTTCCCTGGTGGCTCTGGGACACACAAAAAGCTCTGGCTGCTTTTTATGGCTGCTCAGTGCATCCGGGTGTTTTGCTACTGCAAACAAATCACCTGCAATAAAAACAAGTCAGAGCAGGACACAGCCCCTAAGCACATGCAAACTGAGGGGGGAGGGAGGGGATTTCAGCCTGGACTTGGTTTCAGGCTTGGTCTCATAACAAACCCGAATCTTGCCGTGTTTCTCCTCGTCCCTGCGTTGTGTTTGCTGCTGTGGTTGGGTGGAGCCTGTTTTGGTGAGCCTGGTGTTCAGGCAGGGACCTGCAGAGGGAGAAGGCAGCTGTTAAAAAGCTGATTCTGAAAATTAAGTGGCTGTCATGTCTTCTGGGTTTGGGATCTCCTTTTCTCTGCAGCCTCAGGCTCCTCACCCTCAGCTCTTCCTCACCCTCAGCTCTTCCTCACCTCCTCTTCCTCCTTTTGGTGATGCTCAGAGCTGAGGAGGTGCCTTTGGCTGATCCTTGTGCTGCCTCCACATGTCTGACCTCATGGCTTGACCCTTGAACCGAGTCCCACCATCCACCCAAACCAAAACACAACTGAAAAGTGTCACGTGAAACCACGTCCAAAAAACCATCACAAAACGGGACAAGGCCCTTGAGATCCACCAAAGCCAACTCTGGGTGGGTTTTCCTGCCAGCTTTCCATCACAAATCATCATCCTCAGCCATAAAACCACCCGAGGGGGGTTAAATCCCTTTGGAGAAGGAGGTTGGAGTTTCCTGCCTCCCCTTTGCAGGGAGCTGCTCCCACTTACAGCACAGGCAGGAAAAGCCTGGAGAAGCTCACTCTGGACAGTTCTGCTGTGCTGAAACGGGGGCATTGAGCAATCACACCAGTGGAGAGCCCAGTGTCTAGAAATAAAAAGTGACTGTTTGCTTTCTAACGCCCCGAGAGGCGCCTGGGGGGCTCGGTGCCTGCAGGGGCAGCCTGGAGGAAGCAGCTGGAGCTGCTGGCTCTTGGATCCCCCCACCAGTTCAACTGTGAGCTGCGACCTGCCACCCACAAAAATCTTGAAGGTTTTTTCCCAGTCTGACTTTCTCATGCTCAGCTGTTTTTTCCCAAGCTAGAAACCTTTCTCTAATGGAAACATGAATGTAATGTAAATTATGTAAATAATGTAAGAATAAACACCTACTAAATAATAAACACCTACTAAATCAGTGAAAAAAAACCTAAAACAAGAAGTGTTGTTTTCTCTGACCAGTGAATCTTTTCTATTTTATTTTGCACAAACTCTTTTATTTAAAACCATGGTTTTCTTCACTAAATACTCTCTTTCTTGCACCATACAAGAAGAAGTCATGTTACTGTGTGCTTTCACTGCTCCACAGCCCCACACAGTAACAACCCACTTGTGGTTGCACAGCACTGGATGGAGATGCCTGCAGAGCTTTTCCTCTTCCTCCAGGCTGAATTGGGATAAATCTCAGGATTTAGCTGGGACAAACCTCACCTTCCTCCTCCCCAGCCCATCAGACTTGTTCTTCACACAGATTTGGCACAAGGTAACCCCTCACACTGGGTTTTAGGTATGTGGGAGGGGTGTTGTCCTCATGGATGCTGAATTCTTCTCCTGGAGCCACCTTCAGTGGTGTTCTTGGTGTTTGGTGAGGGGGAAACTCCAGAAACACGTGAAGAACAAGATCAATACAGCCCAGGACATAACCCAGCTCATTTTTCCCGAGGAAAATGCTTCCCAGAGGCCCAGCTGCCTTCCAGCCCCAAGTCTCAGGAGAAAGGTTGGCTTTGAATCCAAATTACATCCCTGAGTCAGTGAACAAAACATCAAGGGGCTGCAGTGCTCATCACATCTTTTGCAGCACCTGGAAATCAAAATGTTCCTGTGTCCTCCAAGATGTCTTTAGGTTGGAAAATCTTAGGAAATTCCCCCAAATTTTCTGTCCTGGTCCACTCTTCTGTGCCAGGTAAGCACATGGCTCCTTCCCAAATGTTCTTGAGGGAACCATGTATTTCCTGCAAGGTTTTCTTCTTGGAAACCAAGCTTCACTCTCCTTCCCATGTGGAATCTTCTGCTCCTGAAGGCAGGATTTCAGCCTGGGTAACTCCCAGAAATTCCCTTCCCATTCCCACAGGCCTTCTTGGGAAGCAAGGAGATGCATTGACATCAAGTTCTGACTCCAAGCGTGGGAAAGCACCAAAAAAGCAGCAAGAATTTTGGGGAGGGTGGTCTGAGCCTCTCATTTATGTTCCACTATCCTGCTGTGCCAGGAGGATCATTCAATGGAGGGGATGCAGGGGATCAACCAGGATTTGGGGACAGGATCTTCAGCCAAAAAATTGAGTCAATTTTGGGACTTGCCAGCAGCCAAGGCAGTGACAGAGAGGAGCTGGCACTGGCACTGAGGTTTCACTTCAGGGAGGTGACAGAGAGGAACCCAAGTGAACAGAAACCAACGAAAGTCTTTGAGTCACCAGTCCCCCCAAACCACCGAGCCAGGCACAGCTGCAGCAGCAGCTGCTGGAGCTGCCAGGGCTGGGCAAGGTGCAGGGATGGGATGCAGGCTCTGCCCTGGGGCACCCCCAGACCCGCCATCCCTGCCTGCCTTGCAGGAAAAGTGAGAGATGTGCAGGAGCTCCTTCTAGAATTTCACTAAAGCCACGGTGAGTCTGGGGCCAGGTGTGAAATCAATGCACTCACCTTGAAATCTGTGTCGTGGTGATGGATTCCTCGTGATGGATTGCAGGATGGGGAAATCCAGGCATTAAACCTCAGCCCAGCACTTCTGCAAGCCCCTGCTGAGCTGAAAGGGGACACAATCTGATGACTCCTCTTGCATCCCACTTCCCAGTCCCACCAGGAATTTCCCCTTGGAATCCCTCTGGGGTGGAAGCTGTGGGGCTGGTTAAGGTCCCAAAGTGAGCTCTGGGCTCTGAGACACTGAAAACACTAAAAATAACCAGAGCAGTAAAAGGTACCTCAGCTCCTCTGCAGTCTGGGGTGGAAATTGAAAGAGCCCTGGGCAGAGCAGGTGGCTCCAGTGAGCACAAGGTGCTGGTTTCTGGGGAAGGACTTGGCCCTGCACATCTGGCAAACCACCAGTGGGGTTTTTGGTGTGCCAGGCTCCAGCTCATCATGGGTACCTCGCTCACACCTCCACCCTGCCAGGCTCCATTCAACCCTCTGGGCTGAATTTAAAAAAAAACTGGATTAAAAAAGCAGGATTAAAGCCCTTGGGATCCTCAGGAAGAGCAGAGAGAGGCTGAGCAGTGCTCAGAGTGCACCTACAGGTGCCTTGCCCACCCCAATGCCACAGCATCCCACCGGAGCTGGGGTTCCTGTTGCCTTTAGGTATGATTTAGGATCCTGGTGCATCCTAAAAAATGTGGCTGTGCAGCCAGCTCTTCTCACAAGCACCAAATCCAAGTGCTGGAATGGCTGCAGAGGATGGGCACCAGGGCACAGGTAGGACCAGGAGCATCCCTCCAACAGGGCAGGGGCAAGGGTGGAGGAATTCCCTTAATCCTCGTGTTTGATCACAAAGTTCAAGCTGCTTCTCCCAGCTCAGGGCACCTCCTATAGACCAGACCCCTGAGAAATCTGCGTGGAGAAGGGTCCTGGTTTCTGCTGGGATAGAGTTCATTTTCTTCTCAGTAGGGGTGAGCAACTGTATCATGCAGCACTTGCTTCTTTTCACTTTTATTCCTCTTTTCTTTTCATTACAATGACTATACTTTACATTTTTATAATTGGAATCCCTGAATGGTTTGCATTGAGAAACTCATCTCATTCCACCTCCTGCCATGGGCAGGGACACCTCCCACTATCCCAGAGTGCTCCAAGCACCATCAAACCTTGCCTTGAGTGTTTGAGGGATCCAGGGGCAGCCACAGCTCCTCTGGGCACCCTGTGCCAGGGCCTCACCTCCCTCACAGGCAAGAATTTCTTCCCAAAGCAAAGAATTTCTCCCATATATTAAATTTTTCCTCAATCCACAAGGTTTTTCTTTCCAATTCCCCTCCCCTTGAAGGGGCAGCAGGGAATGAGGGAAGCACCTGGCTGGGGTTGCACCACGAGAGGACAGTGGGGAAACTCTCCCATTTCCCATGGGAAGAGGAAAAGAGAAGGTTTTGGACACAACCATTAAAAACTGCCCCCACCCCATGGCCTGGGAGCACCACCCCCAGCTCAGTGCTGGGGCAGGGGAGCAGGGACACATCTTCCTCCTCCCTGGGATGAGGATCTCCAGGTGACCCCATTTCCCAAAAATGCATTACAGCATTTTTGACTCGTTTCTTTCCTGCCTGGAGATGAATCCAGGAAGTTCTGGAGGAGGAAGGAGGGGACAGAGGCTTAACCACAGACCCCACCACAGGTAAAACCAAATTAGAGGCAAGTCAGAGATCCCAGACTCCCGCCCTGAGACCCCTCTCATTCCACCCAAAAACCACATGGCAACAGAAATACAAAACATAGCACTTTAATTGCAGGGAGATATAAAAATTTACCCCAAAAACATTAATAAATCTTAGGCATACAATAAATAGGCAGCTTTGGTGGCACACACAGGTGTGCAGTCCTGCTTTGGGAGGCACCAGCAGCTCCCCAGAGCTGGGGGCACACACAGGGGCTGTGAAAATGAGGATTTACACATGGATGATGCTGCCTGGACACGCTTGGGAGAGCCCCACACGTGTGTTTGGGAGGGTGAAGCCAAGCTATTCACACTGTGCTGCAAATCTTGAAAAATTAAAATTCTCTATATTTATATAAACTCTGGCTCTGGTCAGGAAAAATTAAGATTCCTATAAGTTTTCATATTCAATATTTACACATCTCTGCATTGGTTTGCAAATTTCAATCCACTTTGGCATGAAAGAAACACATAAATCTCACAGCAAAAATAAAGAGGGATTTCAGGAGTTCTCTTTGGGAGGCACACCCTGCCTTCCATCAGCAGGGCTCTTTGAAGGGGGAAAGCTGATTCCTGGATATAATTTCCTAAATTTGAGCATTCTGAGGCTTTTCCAAGAGTCACCTCTTATCAAATTGCTGCTCTCAGCAAGGTCTGAGTTGCAGATTGTTGGGGCAGGTGGTTACAGCTGTTGATTTTTGGTTCTGCTTGACTGGCCATTAACAAAGGCAACACAAAGCAAAGCCAGCCCTGACCTTCCTTGTCCCCCATGAGCTGTAGACAGTCCTGGCACTAGAAAAGTCACTTTTATCTTTTATCATAAATTGCTTAGAGGATAAACAGTGAACATCCAACCACTGGAAACGGCAAAGAACAAAAACAAAAAAAAAAACAAAAAAAAAGGAAAAAAAAAAAAAAAAAAAAAGGAGGGGGGAAAAGGGTATTTTAAAAGGGATTTTAAAAGGGTGTTTTAGGCACTGCTGGGACCAGTCTGGCCTGGCTGGGCAGGCTCAGACTGCAATCTGCTGGCTCTCCCGGAAGAGCGGCCGCGTCGGGCACACGTCCTGGAAGATCCGGTAGCCCTGCTCGTGCTGGGGCTCCTCAGCCATGGGCAGCATGGGGCTGGAGCTGCAGCTCTTGCCAGCCTCGTCCACCACCTGCCTCAGGTACAGCTGCTCCACCTGGGACAAGGGAGCAAAGGTCAGGAATTGGGAGGAGGGCGTCCTCTCCTGCTGGAGGTGGGTGGGGGACACGGGGCAGAGCGCAGGGGTGGGCAGGTCCTGCCAGGACAGCAGGTCTGACCCCACAGGCAGCTCCAGGAGGAAAGGAGCAGCCCCAGGAGCTCCTGCCAGCAGGGGTATTGAGGTGCAAGGACAGGCTGGCACATCCAGAGGGGATCCACTGGGGCAGACACCCAAAGCAGCAGGAGGTGACAGGGTCAGAAGCTGTGCAGGAGGCACAGGACCAGTCTCTTGTAAAATCCTCACAGATCGCTGCTTGCTCAAGAGGGGAAGCCACACCCTCCCTGTGCCCTCCCTGCCATGTCCCTGCTGCCACAGCCTGGTTGGCCCCAGAGGCTCCAGAGACTCCCTGTGCTGAGCCTTTGCAGTCCTAGAACTGCTGCAGCTTCTGCAAGAAGTTTCTGACCAGAGCCATGAGGACTGACTCCACATCCCATCCCCTCCTTCATCCTCCTGAGGTTCCCCAATCCCACAGCTGCTGGCCACACCACTGATCTTAAATCCACCAGTCCAGGGATTTACTTCCCCATTTCCCACAGGAAAAGGCAGAAGTCCCAGTCCCAGTGCAGGAATAAGAGGAAATGGAAAGATTTCCCTGCAGTTCACAAAACTAATGAGGGAGTTTGATTTGCAAACCCAGCTCCAGGAATTTGACAGTCAGCAGCCCAAGCACCTCTCAGGAGGCTGTGGAAAAGCACCACACTTCCACCCCCAGTCAGGCACCCCAGTGCCCCGTGGGTGGAGCTCTGCTGGCAGAATTCCCACCGTGGCTGGGTCCCTGTTTCTCCCAGCCCCCCGTACCTGGACAAGGATGAGTTTACACCTCAGTGGCACTGCATCTGGGAACTCCTCCCCGAAGCACAGCATGACTCTGCTCTCTGGGAAGCGGCCCTGGTTGTTGTAGTACTGCTGCAGCTCTGCAAGGACAGGGGAAAACTTGCAATTTGCCCTCCAGAGGCTGCCAGGCTCTCTTACACATCCCTGGGATCAAACACCCTGCAAGGAAGCTGTGGGCTCAAGCAAAGCCTCCAATTTTGGAATTTACCACATGACCCAAAACACCAGATTATTCCTTCCCAGGTCTGGTAGTGTCACCTGCTCATCCAGAGCACTTGGGAACCCAGCAGTGATGGATTCTAAGTGGTGCAAGCAAAAACCCCACCACAGGGCCCAAGGGAGTGTCACACCAGGTTCAAGCTCCAGAAACCCTTTGTGCATTGTCCCAAGGCTTTGGGATCCCAGAATTGCCTCAGCTCTTCCAGGGAGTTTCTGGCCAGAGTTAGAGGGACTATCTCTGTTATCCCATCCCCTCCTGAAGGTTTCCCAACCCCAAACTGCTGCCATCCAGGGTTGATCACCACATCTGCAGGGATTTATTTCACACAGGAAAGAGCAGAAGCCCTAACACCAAAAAAAAAAAAAAATAAAAACCAGGAGGCTCCTACAAACCTCTGAAGAACAAATTGGTGTCAAAGATCTTCACCACATCCTCCCGGTCCAGTTTGTTGGGTCTGTCCTTGTAGGCCATGGTGTTGCCACTCCAGAAGACCCTGCCCTGGCACAGCCTCTTGATGAAGATGCCCTGCTTGTTGCTGTGCAGGAGCACCCCCTTGTCCAGGTGGCCGAAGAGCTTCCTGGTGACGTGCTTCTGGCGCTCGTGGGGGATGGCGTCGGCCGAGGGGAAGCGCACGTGCTCCAGCGCCTCGGGGGCACAGAGCTTCTCCCCGGGGCCCGAGGGCTGCCCCAGCGAGATCCTGCAGCCCTCAGAGCACGAGGTGCTGACGTGCCCCACCAGCCTCCCGCTGTAGTAGAAGCTGATCACCATCTGGGAATAACCTGGGGGGGTGATGGGTGTGCGGGTTTTGTCAGGTAACACAAATCTGGTCTTCGCTGCCAGGCACAAATCCCAAATTTCCTCTCTTGGTGGAGGGGTATCTCACTCAGCCTGGTGCAGGGCTGACCAGCAGAGAGCTCCCAGCATTGCAGGATTGTGGAAGTGACCTCTGGAGATCACCCAGAGCAGGTGACACAGAAACAAATCCAGGTGGGGCTGGAATGTCTCAGAGAGGGAAATCCCACAACTCCCTGGGCAGCTCTTCCAACCCTCCACGGGAAGTTGAGGTGGAACTTCTTGTGGTTTAGTTTATGGCCATGAAATACATTGAACCTCTTCCTCCTGCCTTTGCTCCACACTCCCCCCATGGATTGGCTGATCCCAGACCACAAGCAGCTGCTCTCTGCCCCCATGCCACCAGGCTGGATTCATCCCAGCATGGAAATACAGAAAATCAGGAGGGTGCAGCACCTCCTAAACACAAAGCAAAGCCTCCCTCAAGGTGGGGGACCGAGTCAGAGCCACCTCCTGCCACCACAAGCAGAGAGGGGCAGCTGCTGGCCAGGTGAGGTGCCTTACCTGAGTGGTACTGCTCATAGCTGGAGTATCCATTCATCAGGGGCAACGCTGTGGGCACAGAAAGCCAAGCTGAGCCTGCATTCCCAGCTCCCAAATCCCAATCCTCCAGTTTCCCCCACCAGCCTCCCCATTATCTGTCCCAGGTTCCTCAGCTCCCACACAGAAAATGCCAGCAAAAGCTCCCAGCTGGATTTCTTAATGAGCACTTCAAACATTCTTCATAAGGAAGATTAAATAACTGCTCCCCAGGATGATTTTTCTGCCCCAAAAATCTCCCAAACACCACACAAGCTGTTGGCTACTCACCAGGGCTGGGCTGCTGCACCCACCAGTCGGGTATTGGGGGGTTCCTGCAGGTCTCCTGGGGGGGTGAGGGGCTCCTCTTGATGATGCCCAGGTATTCATCCACACAGGAGGGCTGTGGGACAGCAGGCACTGGGATCAGGGCAGGTCTGATGCCTGCAGCAAGGCACTTTCAGCACTCAGAGAGGGTCCAAGTGGCGATGCCAAGCAATTTTTGGGGGGTTGGAAAGATCAAGTCTGGCGTTGCCCAGGTTGGACATTTGAATAAGAGCCTCAAGAGCTACTGAGGGGAAGCAGCCAGGTGTGAGAAGGGCAAGGAGGGGCACAGAGCTGTGACTCCATCCCAGTGCATCCTCCCAGCTGGGTGCACAAGGAAAGCAGGAGCCCACAGCAGAACCCTGCCCTGGTGCTGCCAGTGCAACACTGCAGCTTTGCAGGTGGAATTTTGGGGAAGGCAGCTGCAGCCCAGGTGAGGCCTCACCTCTTTGATGAGGTCGTCGATGGCAGAGGAGCTGCAGTCCATCTCTGTGACATCATTCAGGCTGCTCCCGTTGGCAATCCCTGCCTTGCCTGCAAGGAGGGGTGGGGGGCAGTGAGAACACTTGCCAAGCACTGCTCATCTTGAAGGGTTTTAGAGACCTTTCAGTGAAAGTTGTGAAAGCAAGAACCACAGCAGAGCCACTTAACAGCACCCTGGAGAGGATCACAGCCCCTCCAGAGCTGCTTTTCGGGGCCAAAAATCACTTTACAGCTCGTTTCCCCCCTGCACAGGGATTTGCAGCAAGAAAAATCAAAAGTCTGGCTGGTGGTATAGACAGAGCTGGAGCAGAGGAGAGGGTTTAGGGTTTTTTTGAGCACCCCAGAGACTGGGGCTGGGGCTGCTGCTTCTCCTTTTTCCACCAGTCACCCCAGTGCAGTGGTGCTGCTGGTGGGAACCTGCAGTGCCATTTGCATAGAGGCAGCTCAGCCCCTGTGTGAACGGGCTGGAGGGGACAGAAGTGCTAAAGGCAGATTTCCTGGCTGCAAAATCATTCTTTTTTTGCAAGTTTTTAACATAAAAAAAAAGGACAAAGCACACAGGTTCCTCTAACCACAAACTGAGTTATAGTTAGTGTGACCTGAGCCACACCGGACATCAGAGCAGCTCTCTGCAAAATTATTGCTCCTCCAGCCAGAAAAGGGATTTATTGCAGCTCCCCACCATCCTCACAGGGCAGGGGCTGGGAGGAAAAAAAGGTTGAGGCTCCCTCCCCCAGGCAGGGAAGGTGGAATTAATTTGCCCCTACACATCCTTAGGGGATGGCAGTTTCCAGCAAACCCAGCCCAGCTGAGGGCTGCGGGCACAGCACGGACCCAGAGCAGGGCTCAGCCCTTTCCTGGGGAACTCACACTTCTGCTCCTCCTCTGGCACGATCCTGTAAACCTTGTAGGGCTCGGAGATGTCCAGCTGGGACCTGTCTGTCACCTCCTCAAAGTCAGGGCTCTTGTTCAGGGCGCAGCGGAGCCGCGTCTTCCACGTGGCCGGCTCGGCTTTGTCACCCTCCTTGAACTTGCCTTTGAAAACAGCCCAGGCCTACAGCAAAGAATCAAAAAGAAATAATAATACACTAAGAAAATCCTCCCTGTGAGCTCTGCAAAGCCTCCCAGGGAGGAAGGGCTGAGAGCATTTTGCATCTTGCACCCTCCCGAGCATCTCTTGGGGATTTGCTGTTTCACTCCTAGACTGCAGCCACCACACCTGGGGGGGTTCTGGGGGTGCAGAGCAGCACTGCCTGCCTCAGAAATGCAGAAGAGTCTTTGAAAACCCAAGTTTTCAAAAAGCAGAGGTTAAAATCATCATGTGTGGGTTCACTTCTGCACCTACGGGTCAGGTCAAGGGATTGCTGCTCAATTAAAAATCAAAATAAACCTCATTTTATAGCACCTGACTAATAAATTAATAAACAAATAAACTGGTTTCTCCAGAACATAATTGTGCTTTTGGTAGGAGAACATATTTTACCACTGAAGGAAGAATGAAAAATATTACATAATTTAAAATATATATATAGATTTCTTTTATAAATATTTCTGTATTTTCAGAGTTCAAGGTTATCCTCATAACTCAGTGCTTCCAAACCAGTTTCCAGTCTTCCAGTGCTTCCAAATCAGTTGTTACTGAAATTAAACTTGTTCACCAGTACAAATACTGGAAGTGGGGTCAGAAGGATGGGAGTTCCTGGGGAAGACCTGACCTTTTTGCTTCAGGATGGAATTTTCCCATTTTTTCCAAAACTGGAAACCCCCCCTCCTGCAAAATCCTTTTTTAGTTTTTTTTTCATATAAAACCAGCATTTTATCAAGAGAAGCTCAGTTTAGAGCAGGTAAAAAGCTGCTTTTTACATCACAGCTGGATTCCAAGGTGCTGAAAACAAACCTAAAATTGGTTCTAACTTTGGGCAAAAAAGAATAAATCATTCAAAAAAAAAAAAAAAAAAAAAAAAAGCTACCTTGAAAATAGAAGCATCCACCTCCTGGTTGTAGTCCTGCTTGCCGGCGTGCTTCCAGGGGATGCGGAACATGGACTTGTGCTCGTTCTCCCAGACCAGCCCCGGGTAGAGCTCGCTGTCGATCTGCTCGATCAGCCACTGCCGCAGGCGCCGCCCGCCGCTGCGGTCACACATCCTGCAGGGACACGGCGGCCACCGGCCCTGTCAGATCGGCACTGCCATCCCAGCACGGCTGGGGAGCAGCGCTCGGGCTGCTCTGCCCCGTGCTCAGCTGGCAGAGGCATCACCTGCAGCTTTCAGAAGCCAAATATTTTGATTTTCGATGATCTTGAATGTCCCTTCCAACCCAAACCCCCCCACAGTTCTGTAATTAATTCTAGGGTTAAAATACCCCCATGCCACCCCTGCTTCTTTTTAAAATTTAAAAAAAAAAAAAAAAAAAAAATCAAGATGATTTCCTTCTGAGTTACTACAAATTCTTCCTCCGGCTCTACCAAAGTTCCTCTCCCAGAAGCAGCTGACTCAGTGCTCTGCCTATTCCTATTTTGCTGCAGGATAAATCACAGAGGAAGCAGATGGATTAAAGCCCCCAGCTGGGCTGTCACCTGAGCTAGTGACACTGGGCAGGCCATCCTGGGCTGCCAGAGCTGTCCCTGGCTGGTCTTGGCACAAGGATTTGTCCCGGAGGGGGCAGCAGCTCCTCTCACCGGGCAGATGCCAGCTCCAAACTGCATCCCAAATCCTCACAGGGACAAGGAACACACAGCTGCTGGAAGCAAAGCGCCAGGCTCAACCCTCCCTGTCGCCTCCGTGGCGTGACAGGAGCTGGTGGCTGGCAGAAGTGACCAGCAGCCCCTAAATCAACTTTCCAGGCATTTTGGGCTCTAAATTTTACTAGACTGCCTCTCCCTCATTCGTTTGTTACTTACTGCCCCATTGGAAGATTTTTGGGGAGAAAACAAGGATGCTCCCAATATAGCCTGAGAGCCAGAGGTCCCTGCCTTGCCATGGGCTCCCACCACCAAATTCCAGCCCTCCACTGGCCAGCAGGACACAGGGATGGCCCTGGCTACTCAGAGCACAGCCCCTGTGTTTTAGGGATGGGCGAGCACCAACACCACCAGGCAAAACATCACAAAGGGCACAGCTCTGGGTGCCCCAAAGACATCGAGGAGTGGGCAGCCTCTCTGGGGGCTCCAGCACCCACCCTGAGTGATGCCAAAAGGGAAGAACCTGAGAAATCCCGCAGAAATTCCTAAATCATCCCGTTTTCTAGAAAGCTTCCCCCCATCACTGCCAGAGGACAGAGCTGCATCTCCCTCCCCGGGAGGGAGTCAAGGAGCCCCTTCCAACCCGCCCATCCCGGGCTCGCTCCTTGCGCGGGGCACCGCCGTGGGGACCTCCCGCATCCGTGCGATCCCGCAAACTCCGTGCCCTCCTCCGCAGCCGTGCGGGTGATCGGGGCAGGGCTCGGGACCTGTCCCCTGCCCCTCCGCCGCTCCGTGCCGGCGCCTTCCCGGTGTCCTCTCACAGGGGATGCTCGCACAGGTCGCCATGCTGCGGCAGGTCCCGGAACAGCCCACGGGGGATGCCAATACCTCTTCCCCGACGGGTCTCTGCCTACCCACGGGTGATGTCGGTGCCGGTACCTCTTCCCCGACGGGTCTCTGCCTACCCACGGGTGATGCCGGTGCCGGTATCTTTTCCCCGACGGGTCCCTGCCCTCCCACGGGTGATGCCGGTGCCGGTACCTTTTCCCCGACGGGTCCCTGCCCTCCCACGGGTGATGCCGGTGCCGGTACCTTTTCCCTGACCGGCCCCTGCCTATCCACGGGTGATGTCGGTGCCGGTACCTTTTCCCCGACGGGTCCCTGCCCTCCCACGGGTGATGCCGGTGCCGGTAGCTGTGCCTCAGCCGGTCCCTGCCCTCCCACGAGTGATGCTGGTACTTTTTCCCCGACCCGTCTCTGCCCTACCTACGGGTGATGTCGGTGCCGGTATCTGTCCTTCGGTCGGTCCCTGCCCACCCACGAGTGATGCCGGTACCTGTTCCTCAGCCAGTCCCTGCCCACCACGGGAGATGCCGGTCCCTCAGCCAGTCCCTGCCCTCCCACGGGTGATGTCGGTATTTTTTCCCCGACCGGTCTCTGCCCCACCACGGGTGATGCCAATGCCGGTGCCGGTCCCTCAGCCGATCCCTGCCCACCCACGGGTGATGCCGGTCCCTCAGCCGATCCCTGCCCACCCACGGTGATGCCGGTACCTGTTCCCCGGCCGCTCGCGGTGCGTGTCCCCGCTACCGCGCTCCCGGTGCCGCGCCCACGCTTTCCCCGCGCTCATTTTATATCCCAGCGCGCTAATGAGGCCACGCCCACGGGCACGCCCCCGCAGGCTGCGCCAATCACGCGCCCCTCCCTCTCCCGCCCTGCCCGGTGGGGGGGCGGGGCCGCGCGGCGCTGACCAATGAGGGGCGGCCCGCGGGGCGCGCGCCGCGGTTTCTCTTAAAGCGCGGCTTTCCCCGAAATCAGCTGACGGGGGGCGGGGCCGGGCGGGAGGGGGCGTGGTTAGCCCGCCCTGGCCCGGGTCTGCCCCGGGCCGGCTCCGTCCCGTCGGGCCCAGTCCCCAGTTAATCCATTCCCAGTTCTAACCCAGTCTCCCCAGTCCCCGAGCAGTCTGCCCAGACCAGGCTGGTCACTGTCCAGCCCCTGGTCGTTCTATCCCCAATCCCAAATCTGCCTTCCCAGTTCCAGACCAGTGTCCCCAGTCCCAGATCTTCCAGACCAGTGTCCCCAGTCCCAGATCAGTCCATTCCCAGTCTCAGACCAGTGTCCCCAGTCCCAGCTCAGTCCATTCCCAGTTCCAGACCAGTGTCCCCAGTCTCAGCTCAGTCCATTCCCAGTCTCAGACCAGTGTCCCCAGTCCCAGATCAGTCCATTCCCAGTCTCAGACCAGTGTCCCCAGTCTCAGCTCAGTCCATTCCCAGTTCCAGACCAGTGTCCCCAGTCTCAGACCAGTGTTCCCAGTCTCAGACCAGTGTCCCCAGTCCCAGATCAGTCCATTCCCTGTCTCAGACCAATAACCCCAATCCCAGATCAATCCATCCTCAGCCCATGATCAGCATATCCCCAAATAAACCTCCCCAGTTCCAGACCAGTCTCCCCAGTTCCAGACCAATCTAGTCCCTGCCAGTCTTCCCAGTCCCAGCACAGTTTCCCCAGTCCCAGACTGGTCACTCTCCAGTCCCAGGTCATTCTATCCCCAATCCCAAATCAGCCTTCCCAGTCTCAGACCAGTGTCCCCAGTCCCAGCTCAGTCCCTTCCCACTCCCAGACCACTTTCCCCAGTCCCAGACTGGTCCATCCCCAGTCCCAGTTTAGTCACCCCCCAGCAGTTCCTTTCTGGATCAACCCCAGTCCTGGATCATTCCCTCCCTCCCTGCCCCAGCCCTTCCCACTGTTCCCAGTCCACATTTGGTGTCCTGACTGTGCCCCAGCCCAGCCAAACCCAGCCAGGGCCACCAGAGCATTAATGACCATCTGCAGCCTGACTTCAGAGGGGTTTTTTTTGGGATTACCAGATTACACACACACTTCTTGGAAGAAAACCATAATTACTCCCATGTGGGTAATGCAGGGAAATGGGAAATGTATGGAGCTGCACAGATGGTTTAATAAAAATAACGCTCTGAGGTGCACAACCTTGCCTGTCACTTCTAATAAAGAGTGGCTGGAATGGTCCTTGTTTTTAAACACCCCACTGATCCTCATTGGATCCCCCCAGGAGTTTTGGGGTGAGCCAAAAACATATTCTGCACTCAGATACAGCCAGGAGGATTAATTCTCTTTTTTGACCAAAAATACGATTTTAAGCTTTGCAGGGGCTTTGCATCATTACCTCCCCCTGCTAGACAGAGACCCTCCTGTAAAAAAAACCTCTTTATTTTATTAAAATTCTGAAAAACCTCTGATATTTTAAAGGGTTTGCACAGAACCAAACTCTCAATTTATTTCTAAAATGGGATTTCAGGTTTGAAATAGGCTGGGAGGTGCCCCAGAGCCCTGTTTGCTGCTGGGAAGGGAAGATGAGCACTCCAGGAATGTTTTGGGAATAATTTCCCAGTGCCCTGGGAAGCTCAGCCACACTTCAGCAGAGCCATTTTTCCCCATGCCAGAGGCACCAGAATTTTGGGAAAACTGATGTGGAACAGCAGAGCTGAGCAGCCAAGCGTGAGGTGCTCTTGGCAATGTCCAAAAAGTGGAAATCAGCTCCGTTTTACCTGTTCAGGGTTTGCTTCCCAGCTCCCAGAATTCCTAAGTCCCACTGGAAATAGATATAGATATAGATATAGATTATATAGATATGGAGATATAGATAGATATAGATATAGATATAGATAGATATATATATATAGATATATAGATATAGATATATAGATATAGGTGATATAGATAGATATAAATATAGATGTAGAAATAGATATATAGATATAGATATAGATTATATATATAGATATATAGATATACAGATACAGATATAAATATAGATATAGATAGATAGATAGATAGATAGATAGATAGATAGATAGATAGATAGATAGATAGATAGATAGATATAGATGATATAGATATAGATATATAGATATAGATGCAGATATAGATATATAGATATAGATATAGGTGATATAGATAGATATAAATATAGATGTAGACATAGATATATAGATATAGATACAGATTATATATATAGATATATAGATATACAGATACAGATATAGATATAGATTTAGATATATATAGATTATATAGATATAGATATAGATGATATAGATGATATAGATGATATAGATGCAGATATAGATATATAGATATAGGTGATATAGATAGATATAGATATAGATATAGATGTAGACATAGATATAGATGATATAGATATAGATATATAGATATAGATATAGATATATAGATAGATATAGAGATAGATATAGATAAAGATAGAGATATAGATATAGATTATATAGATGATACAGATATAGATAGATATAGATATAGATATAGATATATAGATATATAGATATAGATATAGATATAGATATAGATAGATATATAGATATAGATATAGATATAGATATAGATTAGATTAGATATAGATATAGATATAGATATATAGATATATAGATATAGATATAGATGATATAGATATAGATATAGATATAGAGATATAGATTATATAGATGATATAGATATAGATATAGATTAGATATAGATGATATAGATATAGATATAGATAGATATATTCACCCAGATACCCCTGAAATCCAGGGAGATTTGGGTTAGGAGGAGTTTTTAGGCACAGTTATGGCTGTGATGTGTGGAGGGTGCTGCTGCTCCCTGTGATTCCCCAAATCTGGGGATTTTCCCAGGTTTTGCTCTGGTGCTGTGGTTCCCTGGGGAATGTTTGATCCCCAGGATGGTCGGGAGGGGCAGGGCTGTGGAGGTTATCACACCTCCTGCAAATCTAATCTCTGCTTATCACCCATCTCCAATGACTTCCTATTAACTCCCACTTTCTTCTCTTTTCTCTTCCTGCGTGCGAGTTCCATTTTTCTGCTTCCTGAAATGAAAACAGAGCCTTTAAATCCAATATTGATCCCATTTGCTCAGCCCACTCCATCAACAGCCTCATTAATTGCTTTCCCATTACTCCCCTGTGGAACAACAGCCACAGGGATCCCTCTTCTCCATCTAAAAAAAAAAATGGGGAAAATCAGCATTTTTTCTCCCCTGAAATTTTATACATCATGGAATATTTAAAACTTTTCATTTTGCTGGTGGTTCTCATCAAGAAAATGGGAAGCAGGGCAGTCATTTCAGTCATTCCCACCAGGAACACCACAAATCAAGTCCAGGCACCCTCATGATTTTAATCACTCTCTTCTTTATTCAAAGCTGAGCGAGTCGTCCCTGGTGCTGTCACACCATGAGTACCCAGAAATCATCATCAAGAGAATTCCTAGAAATGTTTTTAATCCCTTTTTTCTTAGAAGGAATTGCAGAACAGACATTTTTGAGTGGACAAACAGGGTATTTATGGTCAAAGGCTGAGATGGCACAGAAGGGTTGAAGGTTTCCACGAAGGAGGGCTGAATCCATGGGATGGGACCAGATGAGGAAAAGCACAATCCGAGTTTGGGATAAAAACTGGACATGGCCATGTGTCTTAGGTATTAAAAAGCTTTTGGAGAGAGACAGAGTTAACCTGGTCCATGGTTGAGTACATCCAACCAAGCTTTTGGCTTCTTTGGCAAGCAAGGACATTCAGATGGGGCTCAGGGAAAACCCAAACCCACTGTGGCTCCACTGCTGGATTTCCCCCCTCCCTGGGGCTGGGACAAGGAAAATGCCAGATATTCACCTGCCAAGGACAGGCTGCACTGGGAAACTCCAAGCCCAGCAAGGGGCAGCCCCAAACCACCTCCAGCCCCTCTTCCCATCCCCCTGGTGCCAGCAGAGGTCCAGCAGCACCCCCACATCCCAGATCCATCCCTCCTTCCTCAGGGAAGCAGAGGACAAGGTGGCCTCTCTCCATCTCGTCCCACCGTGCATTTCCAAGGTCTGCATCACCTTTTGTGCACCCTGCCAGCCCAGATGAGGAGAGGGGGAACAGGGCTGGCTGCTGCTCTGAGGGTGGAAAAGTGGCTGTAATCCATTGGGAAGGGGGAATGGGACAGAGCAGGACGCTGTCACCCATTCACTGGAGCTAGCAGCTGATGGGGGGGCTGTGAGTCCTGTCCCCCCACTCCAACCCTGGTGCTGGCAGATTTCTGCCCTAGACATGAATCCCTGGGGGTGCTTGGCAAAGGGAAAAAGGAGTTTTCCAAGCCCCAGGGCCTGCCTGGGAGCAGCCTGGCTGCTTATCTGCTCATCCATCTGCTGCCACCAGCGGTGCCACCTGCGTGGCAGGGAGGAGGGAAGGTGGGAGCTGGGCAGCTGAGCCAGGAGCAGCCCCTGCTCCCCAGCTGCTGCTGGCCCAGCAGGTTCTGCAGCTCCTCCTGGTCCTGGAAGGGGTTCCTGCCATAATCCCGGAGGATCCATGCACGGTACTGCCAGGAAAATCCAGAAAAGGTTGTCAGGGTGACCTGAAAAGCTGAGAGACAGCGGGGCTGCCACAGCTCTGGTGGAAAGCAGCGAGCACAGCAATTCCTGCTGCATCCCCAGGCACATCCAGCATGCAGGAAGGTCCCAACCCCACAGGAGCTCACACTCAGCACACCACAGATGCAGTGGGTCCCTCCATCCCAGCACTCCCACATCCCCAGCCCAGCACAGTCCCTGGCTGCAGCTGGGGCAGCAGCTTTATTTATTTCTCCTTGCCAAGAAGCTGCTGCTGTTCCTCATGTGCCTGAATTCCCGTAAGGAATGCTTCCCAAAGTGGTTTGTTGGGTTTTTTTTCCCCACAAGCAGCACAGCCAAGTTGGTCCAGCAAGGTGGGGCAGGTTTGTAGTCAGAGCACCTCGCTCACCACCTCTCCTCCCACTTATCCTGATTATCCTGGAGGCAGGAGCATCCTGGTGGCCAGGGGCCAGCTGGCAGCAGGCCGAGGCCTGGGAGCAGGAGATGATCCAGAGGAACTGTTCCCGTTAGTGCTGGGATGAGGAAACAGCCAGACAGCCCCAAATGCTGCAGCCAGGAGCGTGGGCAGGCAGGGGCAGCTCTGCCAGGAGTCACCACTCCAGCTGCCCAGGGCTCACAGGGAACAGCCAGAGCTCCCTGACGAGCTGGGAACCAGCTGCTCCAGCAAGGAATTACTGGGATGAGTGGCAGGAGCACGGCCAGCAACACCAAACACCTCGAGGAAAGGATGGAGGGTGTGCAAAGGGTGCAGAGAGGGGCTGAGCACTGGAGCCTGGACAGGGGTGGGATGCAGCCAGGGGATCCAGGGGGAGAGGGAAGCAGCTCCCATGAGCTGCCCAGCCTTGGCACACCCAGAGTGAGGTGCCCTCACTGTGGATTTCACCTCCTGAATGGGCAGGAGGCACTGAGTTCCCAGAAAAAGTTTGGGATGCAGGACAGGCAGCTCAGCACTGTGCTGCCAGTGATGAGCCACAAGGGAAAAAAGTTTCAGACTGAGCCTGGTGGTATCCCCCTCTCCTGCAGCCAGGGAAAATCAGCTGGGGCAGGGGGGATTTCCACTGGGAATGTCTGGAGTTCCCAAATCCACTCTCTCCCACAGCAGGACTCCCCAGGGCTGTCAGACAATTGCCACCTGCAAGCAGGGAGATCCCTGTCCAGGGAGTGTGGCCTCTATTCCCTGCTGGGAAGTGGGACCCAAAGGGTTTGGGGCAGGATTTGGGGCAAGGTCCATGCCAGGATCTCATGGGGGGAACATCCCTTCTGTGCAAACCATCCAGAGGGATGGAGCTCCACGGGCAGCTCTGCCTGGTCCCAGCAGCCAGGGAGGAGGGAGGACAGGGTGGGAGATGGGGGAAGCTGCCAGGCATTGCCAGGAGCACCCAGCCCATGTGGGATGGCAGCAGGGGAAAAAGGCAGCCTGGCCATGGTGTGCCAGCACCAGAGGGGACAGGTCTGTCACCATCTCTGCCCTCTGTCACATCCACACTGTCCTGTCTCTGCCCACTGACTTCCTTTTCTAACCTTACCCATCACCCTGCTGCTGCTCTTGGTCCCTTCCTTCCTTCTTTATCCCTCCAGCCCAGAGGAGCCAGCTTGAAACCACAGCTGCACGCTCCAGCAGCGAGGCTGGAGCATCTTCCCCACCCCCTCCTCCCATCTGAGCTCCCTGAGACGAAGGAAACTGAGGCACCACAGCCCCAGGAGGTCCCCAGAACTTGCTCCTCACAGGTTTGAACCACCAAGGATTGAGGCTTTCCACCCACTGGGGCTGACATCACAGGGAACACGAGTGGGAGTTTCAAGGAAAAGGCAGCTCTTGCTAAATCCCACGGACAGAAAAATGCAACCAAGCACCTCCACACTTGGCTGTGCCTTGGGTGCTTCAGGGAAAGGGCTGCAAAGCCACAGGCAAAGCTGTGAGGTGATGGAAAAGCAGCTTCGAAGGGAAAGGGAGGAGATTGTGGTGTGCACTGAGCCCAGGCTGGATTTTGGGAGCAGGAGGAGCAACTGGGATGGAGGGAGGGCACAACAAACCCCACGCCAGGGGCTGTGCTGAGCCGTGGCCAGAGCCTGGGAAGGGCTGGGAGAGCTGGCCCAGCCAGGGGAAGCCCCACAGGGAATCTCCAGCACCGAGGGTGCTTTGTAATCTCTTGGAGCATTTTCCACCCTCCTCCAGGGGCGTTTGTGCAAGCTGGTGATAACGGGGCAGAGCCACATCCCTCATGTGACAGCAGCCAGGGAGGGGAACTCGGGGCAGGGCTTGGGGCCGGTGTCACATGCTGTCCCTGCTCCCTCCAAGAGCAGAGGAATCCCCTCCAAAAGGAGAGGAATGCCCCCCAAGAGCAGAGGAATGCCCTCCAAAAGGAGAGGAATGCCCTCCAAGAGCAGAGGAATGCCCTCCAAGAGCAGAGGAATCCCCTCCAAGAGCAGAGGAATGCCCCCCAAGAGCAGAGGAATCCCCCCCCAAGAGCAGAGGAATCCCCTCCAAGAGCAGAGGAATCCCCTCCAAGAGCAGAGGAATGCCCTCCAAGAGCAGAGGAATGCCCCCCAAGAGCAGAGGAATGCCCTCCAAAAGGAGAGGAATGCCCTCCAAAAGGAGAGGAATGCCCCCCAAGAGCAGAGGAATGCCCCCCAAGAGCAGAGGAATCCCCTCCAAGAGCAGAGGAATCCCCTCCAAGAGCAGAGGAATGCCCCCCAAGAGCAGAGGAATGCCCCCCAAGAGCAGAGGAATCCCCTCCAAGAGCAGAGGAATCCCCTCCAAGAGCAGAGGAATCCCCTCCAAGAGCAGAGGAATCCCTCCAAAAGGAGAGGAATGCCCCCCAAGAGCAGAGAGGAATGCCCTCCAAAAGAGCAGAGGAATGCCCCTCAAGAGCAGAGGAATCCCCTCCAAAAGAGCGAGAGGAATCCCCTCCAAGAGCAGAGGAATCCCTCCAAAGAGCAGAGGAATCCCTCCAAGAGCAGAGGAATCCCCTCCAAGAGCAGAGGAATGCCCCCCAAGAGCAGAGGAATCCCCCCAAGAGCAGAGGAATCCCCCCCAAGAGCAGAGGAATGCCTCCAAAGAGCAGAGGAATGCCCTCCAAAGAGCAGAGGAATGCCCCCCAGAGCAGAGGAATGCCCCCCAAGAGCAGAGGAATGCCCTCCAAGAGCAGAGGAATGCCCCTCCAAGAGCAGAGGAATGCCCCCCAAGAGCAGAGGAATGCCCCCCAAGGGCTCTGCAGGCCAGAGGGAGCACAGGGCTGTTTGCACAGGGCCACAGCTCCGTGGCTGCAGTGGGTGGGGGCTCTGCCCCCCCCCAGGGATGGCACCCAGCTGAGGGGGGACACGAGCTGTGGCATCCCTTGCTCACACCCTGGCCAGGGTTCCCCTTCCTTGCAGAGGTGTCTGTGTCCCCTGGGAGGTTTGGGATGGTGCAGAGCAGGAGGCTGGAGGAGGCTGAGAGCCAGCTGGGAGCTGTGCTTTTAAAAGCCTTTCCCTTCATTTTCCCTTTGCCTTTCAAGGCGTTTCCCTCTGGTTTTGAAGGCTTTTCCAGGTCAGAAGTGCAGCTCTGATTTCTGCTGCTGGAATCCAGCTCGGCTCTGCTCCATCCTCCCTCCCCTGCACGGGATGGGAACTCACCCAGCCTGAGCTTCTGCTCCCCCAAAACCTGCTGCTCCACCTCGTTTTGGGGAGGGAACTGGAGATTTCTCCACCCACACTTGCTCCTGCCTGTCACCTCTGAGAGCAGGGGACTTGCTGGCAGGGGGAGCCCTGGCAGGTCCCAGCGTGCCCAGAAATCCCAAAATTCCTAGAGCCTTCCTCCCTCTCCCTGCTCCTTCCTGAGCTTCCCAAGGGACAAACTCTTCTCCCATCCCTCATGTCCCAACTCAAGAAAACAAGCTTAGGGTTTTCAAGTTTGAGGGTTTTCAAGTTGAGGGTTTTAAAGTTTAAGGTTTTTAAAGTTGAGGGTTTTAAAGTTGAGGGTTTTTAAGTTTAGGGGGTTTTTAAGAGTTTTTTTAAAGTGCTTTCACATAATATCGATGCGCTGCTTCTTTTTTAAATTTTCTTTTTTCTTGCATGCAAGCCCCCAGATCCTCAGGTGATAAACGGCATTCCCAAAATTTAACTGGGGCGAACAGCTGCATGCAAAGGAGCTTTGCCAGCTTGAAAACGCCTCTGAAATAGCCCCGAGGGGATCTCACCTCCTGGAGCAGGGTGCTCTCGTAGTCCTGCAGCTGCTGCTGGAATCCCGAGTTGGGGCTGGCGCAGGGGCGGGCAGCCCTGGTGGCAGCCAGGCAGCTCTGCCAGCCCAGCCCTGTCACGGTCATCAGGTATGCCACCAGGACGGTGGTGCTGCGGGACACCCCAGCCAGGCTGGGACACACCAGGAGACGCGTCAGGGGGAGGAGAATCCCGCAGGAATCCCGCAGGAATCACCCTCGAGTCGCTCGCTGGGGTGTGAGCAGGAACGGGCTGGGAGGGGTTAACCTGCACCCTCAAGCCTGTCCCCACATTTTGGATGCTCAGGTGGTCACTGCAAGGACCACCCATGCCTGGGAATGTTCTTTGAAAGTGATGAAATCTTTCCCAAAATGATTGTTTCATCCCACCCTGTCTCAAAAGCAAAGCTTGCTCCTAAATGAGCACCTGGATGTTGGAATGTGGGGTTTTCAGGTGAGTTTTCATTCGGTTTTTGCAGAGGAAGGTGCTGCAGGACAGCCCAGCCAGGCTGGGATGGCCCCAGGAAACACGTCAGGGGGAGAAGAATCCCGCAGGAATCACCCACGGGATGCAGATTCCCTGGATTCCCTCACTGGGGTGTGAGCAGGAACGGGCTGGGAGGGGTTAAGGAATTCTCTCACACTCCCACTCCTGCTGTCAGCCCCCCTGTCCCCTCCTCAAGCCTGTCCCACATTTTGGATGCTCAGGTGGTCACTGCAAGGACCACCCATGCCTGGGAATGTTCTTTGAAAGTGATGAAATCTTTCCCAAAATGATTGTTCCCCCTTCTTTCATCCCACCCTGTCTCAAAAGCAAAGCTTGCTCCTAAATGAGCACCCTGGATATTGGAATGTGGGGCTTTCAGGTGAGTTCTGATTCGGTTTTTGCAGAGGAAGGTTGGCATCAATTCCTTGATATTTGGATGAGGGTTGCTCATTCCAGCCCAAGGCAAAGAGCTCTCACGTGGGGAAGGACAGAAAATCTCCAAAAGGTGAGAATTGTTATTTAGCTTCCCAAAAATAAGGATGGATCCAAAGCTGAAGACCTTCCCACGGCTCTCCTCGCTGCTCTGTGCCTCCTCCTCGCCTCCCTGCCCCTCCCCAGTGATGTTCAGCACCGGGGACACATTTTGGGAGCCCATCCCGGCTCCCAGAGGACGGATGGGGTGTGAGCAGCTCTCACCAGTGCACCAGGCAGCCTCCCCCGCCGAGCCGGCACTCGTGGATGAACTGGATGCACTCCTTAAAATGCTGCAGCCTGCAGGGAGAGAGCAGCAGCTGAGGGAAGGGCTGGCCATCCCTGCAGGGCACCAGGACACCCGAAAACAGCAGCAGGGTCACTCCCAAGGACCTTCCACCAGCCTGGGGGCAGAGATCCCTCCTGTGCCAGGAAATAACCTGGGAGACGTCCCAGGCTGGCTCCTGCGTCCTGGGGGATCAACGAGTGAGGGTGATGCCATCAGAAAAACCAGCTCAGCCCCAGGGGCACAGCCTGCAGGGACAGGGACACAAACCCTCCCAGCTACCCTGCCAAAAACACCTGCCTCCCTCCTCGGGAGAGAGGGACAGATGCCAGCAGGGAAGAAGAAAAGGAGGGAGGGAAAGGGAGGGAGGGAAAGAGAGAAAGGGAAAGGGAGAAAGGGAAAAGGAAAGGGAGAAAGGGAAAGGGAGAAAGGGAAAGGGAGAAAGGGAAAAGGGAAAGGGAGAAAGGGAAAAGGGGGAAAGGGAGAAAGGGAAAGGGAGAAAGGGAAAAGGGAAAGGGAGAAAGGGAAAAGGGAAAGGGAGAAAGGGAAAAGGAAAGGGAGAAAGGGAAAAAGGAAAGGGAGAAAGGAAAGGGAGAAAGGGAAAAGGAAAGGGAAAAGGAAAGGGAGAAAGGGAAAAGGAAAGGAGAAAGGGAAAAGGAGAAAGGGAAAAGGAAAGGGAGAAAGGGAAAAGGGAGAAAGGAAAAGGAAAGGGAGAAAGGGAAAAAGGAAAGGGAGAAAGGGAAAGGGAGAAAAGGGAAAAGGGAGAAAGGGAAAGGGAGAAAGGAAAAGGAAAGGGAGAAAGGGAAAGGGAGAAAGGGAAAGGGAGAAAGGGAAAGGGAGAAAGGGAAAGGGAGAGGGAAAAGGAAAGGGAAAAGGAAAGGGAGAAAGGGAAAACGAGAAAGGGAAAAGGAAAGGGAGAAAGGGAAAACGAGAAAGGGAAAAGGAAAGGGAGAAAGGGAAAACGAGAAAGGGAAAACGAGAAAGGGAAAGGGAGAAGATATAGAGAGATGCCAGCAGGGATGAAGAAAAGGAGAGAGAGAAAGGGAGGGAGGGAAAGGAGGGAGGGAAAGGGAAAAAGGGAGAGGGAAAAAGGGAAAGGAAAAAAGAAAGGAGGGAGGGGACAGGAGGGAGGGAAATGGTGGGAGGGGAAAGGGAGGAGGGAAAAGGAGGAGGAAACATTTTGCCCCCCACAACAGGAAGACACACAGAGGTGTGCACAGCACATGTCCGTGGATTGCTGCCTGCATTCCCAAACAGCACAACCAGGAGCTGCTGGCAAAGCAGAGGGAGCACGTTCCCCAAAACCAGAGCGTTTCACAGCACAACAGGGCAGGTGGGAGCCAGGGCTCACTGAGGGACACCTGGAAACAGGAAAACTGATTCCATGTGTGCTGAGTGGACAGAGCTGGGTGTTGTGGCACGCTCTGGTGGGACACAGCCCTCCAGTAACCCCTGGATGGGATTCAGGAGCTGTTGTGCTGCTGAGATCTCACAGGTATTCCTCTCCTTCCAACAAAACCTGCCCCCCTCCTCAACCACACTGAGCCCTGGGGCAGTTTTGAGGCAGAAAACCTGGATCTGGTCACTTGTGCTGCTGGTCCACCCGCCCTGGGTGCTCCAGGAGGAGCAGAGGATCCCTTTGGCAGCACCTCTGCTCTGGGCTGGACTTCCTCTGCTCCTCGTGATGGGGTGGGCGTGAGCCCACGCAGCCTGCCTGATTTCTCAGAAGCCAAGGCATGACTCCCACAGTTATTCCCACTGTGTTCCTTGCCAAAGGAGCTGGTTTCCCTCTGGGAACTCCCCAGAATCTCCTCCATCCCTTGCTAGCCCAGGGAAAAGATGCTCTTCACCCTGCCCTGGGAGTGCTGGGCTCAGCACCTCCTAAGGAGCCAAAATGAATTTATTCAGGGATAGCAGGAGGTTCTTTCTAAGGAGCCAATATGAATTTATTCAGGAATAGCAGGAGGTTCCTTCTAAGGAGCCAAAGATGAATTTATTCAGGAATAGCAGGAGGTTCTTTCTAAGGAGCCAATATGAATTTATTCAGGAATAGCATGAGGTTCTTTCTAAGGAGCCAAAGATGAATTTATTCAGGAATAGCAGGAGGTTCTGCTGAGCAGGAGCAGGAGGAGAAATGAGGGAGTCTCTGATGTTGTGATCAAGCTAAAAATACTGAGCCTCTCATTCCTGGAAAGAGATACCAGCCCAAGGATCCACCAGCAAACGGAGCATCACTATTTGGGAGGATTTTCCCCACCCTAAGCTTGTCCCAGGGGATTTCCCTGCCTGTCCTGCTGATCTTCACAGAGCAGAACCATCCCCCAGGGCCTGCAGGGGCTGCCCACAGAGCTCCCAACCCTCCAGATCCCAGTGCTCCCCTTCAGCAGGACCAGCAGGAGCGTTCCCTGCTGCCAGAGACACGATGCTCCTGCAGCCTGCATCCCCGTGCCCACCCATCCCGAAGGAATTTGGGTCCCCCACCCATCCCTCACCCACTCCACGGGTGGTTTTTGCCCCAGGGAAAGCTCTGCCTGTGCTTTTCCAGCCTCAGAGCGTGGGATCAGGGAGTGGAACTGCAGTGCTGAGAGCCCCAGTCACAAGCAGGACACAAAGTTCACCAGCATTGTGAAATCCAAGGCATAAACTGACAAGCAGAAAATAGTTTCTTGAATAACTCTTCCTTCCTGCAGGCAGCCTTATCTTATTTTTTTTTTCCTCTCTTTTTTTTTCCCTTTCGTAAACACGCCACAAAAGCAAAGAAATGAGCGAAGGGGGGGAAAAAATAGCAACAAAAAATCCCAGTTCTTGCTGAGGCAGGGTTTTCTTGTAAAGCTTCTCTTTCCGCTCAGTGGGAGCATGAGCAAGCAGAATTCCACCCCCAGGCACGGCTGCTCCCAAGGAGGCTGGAAAAAAAACAGCACCTCCACCTTGGAAATTTAGTTTTGATGCTTTTTTAGGGTTTGATTGGAGAGAAAAATCCCGTGGATTTGCCAATTTGCTGGTGCAAATGGATGATTTATGGGTGTCCCTCACCCAAAGCAGCAGCATCCCATAAAATCCTGGGAATTTCTCCCAGCTCCCCTCAGCAGCTTCATCTCCAAAGCAGCATTCCAAGACTTATGAGCATCTGTGCTTTATATGGTGAAAAAAAATGTATTTTAATAAATTTATGGTGGAAAAAAAATATATTTTAATAAATTTGTGGTGGAAAAAATGTATTTTAATAAATTTATGGTGGAAAAAAACTATATTTTAATAAATTTATGGTGGAAAAAAACTGTATTTTAATAAATTTCTCTTTAAAAAAAAAAGCCTGGAAGATCAGCACAAATCATCTTTCTAGCACTCCAATTTTCAATCCTGCCCAGTGGAATAATTCTGAAACTTGAAGAAAAATTACATTTCCTGACTGCAAACACACATTAAAAATAGATGTTAAGCCCTAAAATGTTATTTACCACACGAAAATGAACCCCAGCTTCTGGGAAGCTCAGGGATTATGTGAAATTTCACAGCATGGATGGACTAAGCCACAGAACCTGAGCTTTTATTGACCAGCAGCTGCCCACAGGAAAAAGGATGGGAAATCACTTACAGGTTTTCACTGGATGAATCCGAGGCTGAGATGCACAGATAGGTCATGTCCTGCAATACAAAATAAAATAGCAATGAAATACCTCCAAGAATCACAAAATCTTCCATTTCTCTCTTTTTTTTTCCTTTCTCCGTTGACCTCGAGAGGAGAAGAAAGCTGAAAACCACTTTGGGTTTTGCTCCACTGCAATGGAGGGGTGCATCCATCCCACCCAGGAGATTTCCTCTCAATCCCACAGGACTGTGGGGACAACTAAAATATTCAGGAGCCCCCAAAGCAGAGCCAGGGAGCCCCAAACTCCACCAGGAAGACGTGCAGTGACAAAGCCACTCTCATCAATGAGTTATTTCCTCCCTGTCCTTTTAATACCCCATAAATCATCTGCTGCCTGCTGGTCTAGGTCAGATTACTTTCCTCTCCTTAAAACATTTCTTCCTCGATCCTCCCTGTTCAGAGCTAAATTTAGATTTTTTTATCTAGGGGTTGGGGTGTTTTTTTAAATCCTTTCTTAGCAAAATGAGGGGGAAATCCTGCAGCCAGAGCACCAGGGATTGCCCCATCTCCATCGAGTCCCTCCTGGCTCAGGCAGCCCAACCCCTGGAGCAGGAGGCTGGGAAAAGTGGATTATTTACAGAAGGAAAGGGCAGAGCAGGGATGGGCACAGGGGTAATTCCACGCTGGAATGACCCAGGTTGGAAGGATGAGCATGGACAGGCTTTCCAGGCATCACCTCAGCCTCAGCACCACGCCTGCTGCCATCCCAACACCTCCCCACACGGGGAAGAGCCACAACAAAAAAATCCACCACGGGGAAGCCAAGATGACCTCAGCTCACCCCAACCCACACCTCCCAGTGAGTCAGGGGATTCTTTGAATCCCTTGAGGAGGAATCAAGGTGCAGAAATTGAGCTAAAGCCTTTGGATGGATTAAAATATATTAAGCCATTTACATGTTAAGTAAAAGTCAGTAAGGTTTAGTAGGAGCTGCAGAGTTTTTAGTAAGTAAAAGGCCTCAGATCCCACAGCAGCAGAGAGTGTTCTATTAAAGGTTGCAAAAATACTGATATCTTCAGCAGAGGCTCCAAGCCCACACTTGTAGACAGGACTTAGACATAATAGAGTTATAGTAAAAATATTTTCTTATATTTCCTAAATAAAACAAGACACATTCTATACATGGTGTTACACATAACCTGGTGTGCTAAGAAACCAAGACTCTAATAGGTCAGTAAGTGACAGTCTGAGCTTGCATCTTAGCTTGTTAGGAAAATGCAATATAACAGTATGTATGCAGAGCTGTTGCTTTTAGCTGTTCAGCTTTTAGCCACTTGCTTATTGCTGCTGCTTTTGCTGTGGCCTGCTGAGACTGTAACACGATATACTTTGCAGTAAATTACCTTTTTAACTATTAGCTGCTTTGTTTATTGAAAATCACCCAATGAACTAAAAGCCTAAAAGTAAACTAGAACTAAAAGCTCAAAGTAAAAGCCTTATAGAGCTCTGGAGTTTGGTGCCATAGAGCAGCTGGGGGTCAAAAAAGAACCCCCACAATCCAGCAGCTCCCCACGGGCCCCGGGTGTCCCCATCTCAGGGCGGGTGTCCCCACCTCTGGCTGGGTGTCCCCACCTTGGGAGGGGTGTCCCCACCTCTGGCTGGGTGTCCCCACCTCGGGCTGGGTGTCCCCACCTCGGGGGCGGTGTCCCCATCTCAGGGCGGGTGTCCCCACCTCTGGCTGGGTGTCCCCATCTCGGGGCGGTGTCCCCACCTCTGTCTGGGTGTCCCCACCTCTGGCTGGGTGTCCCCACCTTGGGAGGGGTGTCCCCACCTCGGGCCGGGTGTCCCCACCTCTGGCTGGGTGTCCCCACATCAGGCTGGGTGTCCCCATCTCAGGGCGGGTGTCCCCACCTCGGGCCGGGTGTCCCCACTCGGGGCCGTGCGTGGGAGCGCTGCCGGGGTTTGCGGTCAGCGGCTCGGGGCCGTGATTGACACATTGCTCAACCCCCCCCGTGCCTTTCCACTTCCCCTTTGCGCAGCTTTGCTCCGTGGTGTAAGTGCTCCGTGTGCTTGCTCTGTGTTGGAAGAGCTCCGTGAGCTTTGCTCTGTGTTGTAAGTGCTCCGTGCACTCTACTCTCCGTTGTAAACACTCTGTGTGCTTTACTCCCCGTTGTAAACACTCTGTGTGCTTTACTCCCCGTTGTAAACACTCTATGTGCTTTACTCCCCGTTGTAAGCACTATGTGTGCTTTACTCCCCGTTGTAAACACTCTATGTGCTTTACTCCCCGTTGTAAGCACTATGTGTGCTTTACTCCCCGTTGTAAGCACTCTGTGTGCTTTACTCCCCGTTGTAAGCACTATGTGTGCTTTACTCCCCATCTGGCCCAGCCCTGCACTCACCAGCTCCGGCTGCTGCCCCAACCCCAGCCCCAAGCAGTTTGTCCTTCCCTGTGGCTCTGTCCGTTTGTCCTTCCCTGTGGCTCTGTCCGTTTGTCCTTCCCCGTGGTCTGTCCCACTGCCGTCACTCAACGCCTCAGCAGGGGAAAGGCTCCTGCTGGCCTTTTGTTGGGGTTCCCTCCCCACACTGGCCCCAAAACGGATGAGGGGCCCTGGTGGTCCCTTTCCCTTCCTGCAGCATCCCAATTTTGGGGTGAGGCACCCCCAGATGTGGATGTGGAGCTGCTGGAGAGCTCCAGAGGAGCCAGGGAAATGCTCCGAAGGCTGGAGCCCCTCTGCTCTGGAGCCAGGCTGGGAGAGCTGGAGAGGAGGAGGCTCCAGGGAGAGCTCAGAGCCCCTTCCAGTGCCCAAAGGGGCTCCAGGAGAGCTGGAGAGGGACTGGGGACAAGGGACAGAGGGACAGGACACAGGGAATGGCTCCCACTGCCAGAGGGCAGGGAGGGATGGGATACTGGGAAGAGAAGATTGGATGGGATATTGCCTGGAGAAGCTGTGGCTGCTCCTGGATCCCTGAAGTGTCCAAGGCCAGGTTGGACACCGGGGCTCGGACAGTGTCCCTGTCCCCATCAGGTACCCACGGCCGTGCCCCTCCCTCCTCGCACACCCCGGCAGCCGAACCTGCAGCTGCTCCCGGCGCTCGGAACCATCCGGGCGGGGTTTGTGCGTGAGTCCGACACCTCTGCCATCACCCAGGGACGGCTCCCTCTGCCTCAGTTTCCCCGCGGGGGATCCCGCAGCGCTGCGAGGCCGGAGCAGCGGGGACGCGGAGCGGGCAGCGCCGGTCCCGCCGGGGCTCCATCCGCGGGGCTCCATCCGCGGGGCGCCGCCGCCCTCTCGTGGGGACCCCCCGGCAGCACCGGGCACCCGCCGGGCTCCGTCCTGCACCTCTGCCCCCCAAAAACCGCCGGGTGCTGCCCCAAACACCCCGCTGCCCCCTCCCCAAATCCAGCGCTGCGCGCATTTGGGCAGCACTGCCTGGTGTCAGTTGGTGCAAATCGGTGCAAATCGGTGCAAATCCAGCATTGCTCCTCCCCAGGCCAGGAGAAGCTCCCGGGTGTCCCTTCCCAGCTCCTGCTGCCCCTGGTGGTCCCCAGGCCCCCCACCAGGCACACACCTCCAGCACGGGCTTGGCGCGGTTGTGGACGGACAGGATGTGGGTCACCCCCTTCCTCAGCAGGTTCTCGTGGTCCTCGGAGTCTGGAAATGGGAGCCACGTGGGAATTACCTGCCCTGCTGGCACACAGCCATCACCCCCACCCCTGACCCCATTCCAGCCCTTCCTGCTGCCTCTCATCCCACAGAGTGAAGGAAGGAGACTGGACACCTCCTTCCAAGCAAAATCCCCCTTGGGTGCACTCAGCAGGCTCCTAAAGCCATCCCCCAAATCAGAAATCACCCTGATAACTCAGAAAAGCTGCTGTGTCCTTGCTGCTGAGGAGGTTTCCAGACATGCCATGAATTTCCTGGTGTTCCAGCCTGGCTGCTGAGCACAGCTCCCAGTGGACATCCCTTTTCCTGGGCTAGACTGGGATCACTGGCAGTTGGGATGGGGATTTGGGGCAGCTCTGGAAGATGCTGAGATTCCCAGCTGGGAGCACATGGAGCTGCCAAGGAGGAGAATTCTCCAACCCTGCCAGCTGCCCAAGGATCCCACAGCACCATGGAGGGGCAGGAAAACACTTACCACGAATATTGCCGAGGTAGAGGCCGGTGACAATCTGGGAGGTGACAAAAAGGAGAGGGAATTCAGGAACGAGCTACATCTGATGTGGTGGGCAAGAGCTCCAGGTCTGGTTCCAGCAGGACCAGGACACCTGGCACCAAATTCCCCAGGCCATGCCAAACCAAACCAAGCACCCAAATCCACGGATCATCTTCAAAAACAACCAGGAAAGGCTGAACCCAAACCCCTCAGGAGAGCAGAGCTCAGAGAAACTCAGCTCAGAAATGGGAGGAGTTTGGATGGGATCCTCTGGAGTTTCAAAGGTTGCATCTGCCAGCTGGGGATGGATGGACACTATTTATAGCAGGATTTATATTTATTGCAGTTAAAGAGATGTCGGGGCTGCAAATTTGGTCTCCAACTCATTGCTGCAGGGTTATGAAGGAGAAAAGGGACAGCTCAGGGTGTTTCAGGGGTGTAAGAACCCACCAGAGCATTTCCAGAGGCACAGAAAGCTGATTATCAGCTGGACTTGCTGCTGCCCATCTGGCAGAAGAGCCCTGCTTGGAGGAGTTTTAGGGTTTTCAACAGCATTGGGAGACATCCAGCTGAGCCCCAGCCCATTCCTGGGTGCAGACACCTGGATTCAGCACAGCACTAACTGTGAAGGGGAATGCAGAGCCCTGCATCTCATGGAATCCAAAATTGGATCCTGCAAAAGTGTCTGCACCAATCCAGCCCTTGGCAACAACAGCCTGGGCTCCCCAGAAGGGTTTGGTGGCACCGTGGGGCTGTAAAAACCACTTTGCCTGTCAGGCTGAGCTCACAGGGAGTGAATCCCTGGTGTTAAACCACATCAGAGCCGTGCAGAGGGAGGTTGCCCTGATTTGATCTCTCTGTTTTTGTCCCAGAGTCTAATTTTAAACTGGAGGACTCACATTCCAAGTGGTTATTTAAGGACACCAACAGGAATTGATCCCCTCCTCCAGGCCTGGAGGAGAAAGCAGCATTGAAACCACACCTCCCCCATTGCTGGGGTACACCCCGAGGGTGGAAAGGGGGTGTGCAGGAACCCCTGTTATCCCTGAGGATGAAAATGCCCAGGTTTTGTCACCCCAGGGATGAGCACTGAATGCCAGCTGTCACTTTTCTGACACCTGCAGACACTGAGCTCTTCACCTCGGATCTAAACCTTGGATTTAAATAAATCCCTGTTTGTTTTCTTAATTCTCTTGAAGTGCTTGGCATTCCAAAGGGGTGTGGGAAAAGGGAATGTGCAGATGGCTGTATTTAGGGACCTGGGATGTGCATCCATGGGCTGCAGAAGAAGAGGACATGCTGGCCACCATCCCACTGTCCCCCTGTACCTTGCTCATTCCACTCCCCATGGATTTTCTCTCCCCAGGATCAGGATTCTGTTGGCTGCTCAGTCTCCAAGGCTACCTGCAAATAAAGACCCGAAATTCCCAGGGAGGGTGGTGAGATCTGGCCCCTCCAAGAGCAGGAGGAAGGGAAACACACCAGGAGGGGAGCAAGCAGAGCCCTGGCACACTCAGCTCACCTGCAGGCTGCTCTGGAGGGTCCTGCTGCTGCTCTGCAGGGAAAGGGAGCAGAGAGTGGCTGCTGCTGGGAAGGGGAGGGTGAAATTAGGATCTGGGGTCATGGCAAGGCTCAGGTTTCTCTCCTGGCCTCCCTGGGGTTCCACAGCCTTTTGGGAAGGACAGCAACTCCCTTATCCCAGCAGTACAAACTCCAGCATTTGCTCCAAAACACCGATTTTCCAGGCACAAACTCCTGGCAGCTCCGTGTTCCTCACTCAGGTCGGTGCCACCAGGCTGCCAGAGGCAGGAGGTGTGCAAAGAGCAGGGAAAAGCAGAATTCCAGCCATCAGCAGCCTGGGATTGCCACCCTCATCCTTCCCAGCACCCCAGAGATAAATTTATCACTTAAAGGATTTTTAGTTCCCACCAGATATCCTCACCTTAAAATCCTTCCCAAATTTCTGAGTGGAAGGGAAAGAGGAGACAGCAAGTGGCTGAGATCCCACCACAGCTCCTAAACCACAACATCAAATTTCCTGATGGTTTCCTGTCCCATCAGGAAAGCAGCAAACTTAAATCCAAGCTTGGTTTAGTCTTCAGAGGGACCAAAGATCTTAGGAATAAAAACCATGGACATACATGTGTGGGCACACAAGGAGCTCCATCATAATTAAGAAAATTTCTTCATGGATCAGCTCTGCTCACTGGAAAACAGGAATTCAGAGTTGTTCCAGGCATGGCCTGGAACAAAAGCCTGCTGAGTCCAGGAGGCACCAGCTCAGCTGAAGGGAGAAATCTGGCAGCAGCTTTCTGAGCTCTGAAAATATTAAGCCAAGGAAGAAAATAGTGTTCAGGATCCCAGTGTCCCACCCCAACAAACCCATGCAGAGACCAGCAACAGGCACCTCTCAAGTTAACCAGACATTTATTAGCATTTCTGGAGGTGGAGAGGGTGTTCCAGTACAACAAGCAACGAGGTCACACACAGGTGATGGAATCATTTCATATTCAAGCAGAGCAGGTTTCCACTGAGTTGCTTTATTTCTTCCATTCGTTATTGTCAAAATCCCACTGGGCTGAGATGCCCTCCACAGGGTTAACCCTCATGTCCAACATCCTCTTGGTCTGAGCTGCCAGCCACTCATCAGAGAAGGTGTGTGGGATGGGGCCATACACTGCAGGAAGGGAAGGGATTGATGCAATTCTGTCCCCATGCCACGTGAGCAAGGTGGGAATTTTGGGCTAAGTTTCCCTAATAAAAGGGTTTTTTCCCCTGAAGCCATCCCACTGGAGCAGGTTGCCCAGAGAAGCTGTGGTTACCCTATTCCTGGGAGTGCCCAAGGTTAGGCTGGACAGGGCTTGGAGAAATCTGGGATAGTGGGATGGAGGTGAAATGGGATAACCTTCAAGATCCCCTCCAACCCAAACCAGCCTGTGATTCTGTGATCTGTTCAAATCTCCACTCCCTGCCTTCAGTTTCTGCAGCATCCAGCTCTGACCACACTCCCACATGGATTTCCCAGTGGTTTCCTTCATCACCAAGATAACAGCTTCCTGCTTTCCTATTTCTGGGAGCCTCAAGGCAGGGAGCAGCTCCTTTAACTGCTGCTCTGCCTCCTGGCAGCTGGAGGCTCCCTGGAGGTCAAATCCTTAGCTGGGAAAGCAGCCAAACGTGGCAGAAACCCAAATGTTCACTCCAAAGGCAGCAAAGGAGGGGAAGCTCTGGGATCAGGAATCTCACCACTCATTCCCTTCCATTTCCTGTCCTCCCAAAGCCCCACTCCATTTCTGTGAGTCAGCTTCCTGAATATTTCTGCTACATCCCCACAGGTTACAGCCCCAGGATGGAGTTTCCAGGGACTAACAGAACAGCTCCTGCTGCAGTCCCTGTTCTGGCTGTTCCATAAACCATTCCACCCCACAGAACTCCCATCAGGCATCTCCTGATCCCACTCTCCATGGGAGAGTTACTTACTGAAGTGCTTCTGCCAGATAAGGATGAGCCCAGTGAAACCAAGGAAGAACAAAACTCCCCCCAGGACGGTTTTCCACTCGTTTGTGCCTTTGTTCATCTCTGCATAGGTCTCGTTGAATTTCAGCCGATACACTGGGGGGAAAAAAAAAGTATCAAATCCCCTCTTTTAACTTTTTCTGAGATTTGCAGGTGATCAGGAACTCTGCACAGGGAGGTGAACAAAGCCTGAGGCTGCCCAAAAGGGGGTGGATGTTAAACTAGGTTGGGCACACACCAAAACAAATCAGTTGTTTCACCCTCACACAAATTTTAGTCTCTATTTTACAGATTACCCTAAAGTTGGACACAAGTTACAGTATAGACCTGAAGGAAGGAAAACTGGGAGTTCTCCTTCCTCCCCTCCAATTCCCAGTGTGATTATTGACCCCAAAGCTTCCTGGCACAAATAATTCCAACAGGAATGCTTCAAGCTCAAAAGGCTTCTCAGCTGCCACTGAAATCCATAAGAATTTAAAATCCAAAGCAACAGAGAATCTGGAGCATTCAGAACTTCTGAGCTTTAAACCTTCCCCAGACCAAGTTCTCCCTTCACACCATGAGAAGAGTTAGAAAAGATGAGGCAGATTTATTTGCAAGTCAAAACACCCATGGGGAGCTTTCATGAGCTGGAATTTGGTTCATGCCAAGGTCAGTGGTTATTAACATTCAAATCCACGTTTGTGTTTGGGGCTCACTTCACCCAGCTGCTCTAACAATGGCACCTTGTTGTTTGAAGGGATTTTTTTTCCTGGCTTGTTGAAAGCAGATGGGAATCAAGAAATAAATCTAATTATTATTATTTGGTTTGTGGGAGAGGAAGGAATGGCTGAATGTGACCTCAGATATGGAACAGAAGCCACAGCATGGCCATTTCATGTTCTGTAACAACACCAAAGATCTTGGGAATAAAATCCATGGAGCACACAAGGACCTCCATCATAATTAAGAAAATTCCTTCATGGATCAGCTCTGCTCACAGAGACACTGGGAAAAATGGACTGAGAGCTGCTCCAAGCACGGCCTGGAACAAAAAGCTGTCAGAAGACTTGAAAAGGGCCTGGAGTGACAGGACAAGGGGAATGGCTTGGAGCTGAGTGGGTTTAGATGGGATGTTGGGAAGGAATTGTTCCCTGTGAGGGTGGGGAGGCACAGGGTGCACAGAGAAGCTGTGGCTGCCCCTGGATCCCTGGCAGTGCCCAAGACCAGGGTGGACACAGAACTTGGAACACCCTGGGCTGGTGAAATGAGCTGATCTCTCCCTTCCCACCCAACCCATCCCACAGCACCAAACACTGAAACAGTGCTGCTGCTGGAAGCTGGGAGGTCCCTCAGAGCCCCCCCAAACCTACATTCCACTTTCTCATCCACGGACAGGGCGCTCCAGGACGCCTTCTCCTTCTCCTTGAGCGCCTTCTGCTGCGCTGACAGCTCCCTGACAAAGGCCACCTCGGGCAGGGGCACGTCCCGCCGGTCCACGTAGGCTGGCAGGGTGTAATCCTCAGCCTTGACCACGCCAGCTGGGGGACACAGGGACACTGCTCAGACAGCTCTGAGTGCTGCCAGCACAAAACTCAACAGGGAAAAGCGGCAGGGATGCAGGGAGTGAGGAGTTTGGGATAAGTCGTGGGCTAACAGTGTAAAAATGGAATTATGGAATGGTTTGGGGTGATTGGGAAGATCTTAAAGGTCATACACCTATCACCTATCCCAGCACTCCAAGCCATGTCCAGCCTGGCCTTGGATGCTGCCAGGGATCCAGGGGCAGCTGAGGGAGCTCAGCTGCAGAAAAGGAGGCTCGGGGGGAATTTGTGGCTCTGCACAACTCCCTGCCAGGAGGGGACAGCCCCAGGTCGGGCTCTGCTCCAGGGCACAGGGACAGGAGCAGAGGGAACGGCCTCAGGCTGGAATCAGCAGCAATTTCCCCATGGAAAGGGGCTCAGGGGTTGGTTTGTGTGCCCCTCCCTGGAGGTGGCACTCAGAGCTCTGGGCTGGGGACAAGGTGGGGATGGGGCACAGGTTGGACTCGGTGACCTCGGGGTTCTTCTCCCACCTGGTGATCCCATGATTGTGATTCCTGCCACCTCCCCAAGCTCCCTCCATCCCAGCCCTCCCCTCACTCACACCCCACCCAGAGCAGCTTTTTGTGCTCCTCCCCTCCAGGCCCTGCTTTACTCCCTCCTGCCCCCAGCAGCCAGGACTCACCGTGTCCGTGTGCCCTGAGGCACAGGGAGGTGGAGATGGATCTCCTCCCGACCAGGCTGAACACTCTGGAAGCCAACATCCTGCAAGGGCAGGCTACAACAGTCAGGGCCCAAGGTGAAATAAGAACACTTCCCACGAGTTTATATTAAAAATATATATATATATATACAGTCTAAAGATGTACTGCTTTCTCCAGGGGGCAGCACATCACTCCATGCTGAAAAGGATATTAGTGGGATATTCTCCCACTTGGACTTGGATGAGCCTTTCTCTCCCTGTTTTTAACCCGAGCCTCCTGCACTCAGAGCAAAGGACATTCCTTTACTTAAATCACCCTTCTAGAACCCCGTAATTCCAAACTAAACCATTCCTGGGCAGATTCCAGCAGCGCCAAGCAAGCCGAGCCCAAGCACATCCTGCAGCGACCCCTCAGCAGGGAGCACACCCAGGGAAGGGATTCCCACCCACACGGGAGCCGAGCTCCCAAAGCCGCCCCAGCTGCCGCAGGGAGCCGCTGTCTGCCCCTGACCTTGCCCTCCCTGACTGTCACCTCGGTCCCGCCCGCCATGTCGCGACACGGGGGACAGAGCCCCGCACAGACACGCTGGAACCCGCGGGAGGGGTCGCGGCGCTCCCCCCTCACGGCGCTCCCCGCGTGCCCCGAGCCCCGCAAGCCCCGCCAGCCCAGGCAAGGACAGGGATGCCGCGGGGGCTCCATCCTCCCTCCCAGCCCGCTGCCAGCCCCCTCCCGGGCTCCTCCCGGCCCGGCCCGGCCCCGCGACCTGGCGACCGTCCTCTACGGCGGCGGGACCGGAAGGAGCGGCGGGCGGAAGCGCCGGGCACGCCGGGAGCGCGGGCAGCGAGCGGCCCGCGCGGGGGCTCACGGGATACGGGCGGACCGCCCCTGGAGGCCTAGCCCGGATTCCCAAAATCCCAAAATGTTTGAGGTGGGAAAGGGCTGCGAGGTCACCGAGTGCAATCTGTGCCCAATCCCCACCGTGTCACCAGTGCCACCTCCAGGGATGGGCACACAAACCTCCCTGGGCACTGCCAACCCCTGAGCCCCTTTCCAGGGGGAAATTTATCAATTACCACACAGGGATTTAACTAGAGTGGGTTTAATTATGTATTTCCCCTTATTTAGGTTCATGTTTTTTCCTTATTTTACGTGTTCTGGTTTATACAAACTCCAAAACTTCTGTGACTAACACGAATCATTTCTCAATTATCACACAGGGACTTAAACAGAGTGGGTTTATAATCTATTTCCCTTTACCTAGCTCCATGTTCTTTCCTTATTTTACGTGTTCTGGTTCATACAAACTCCAAAACTTCTGTGATTAACACGAATCATTTATCAATTATCACAGTGGGAAGTCTGATTTTTAGCAGATAGTTTGTCATTGATCACGCAGAGGCAGGAAATCTGATTCTGGAAAAAACCTTTTAAGCTTATGGAAAACCATTTTTTTTTCTCTTTTACAAACTGATATACACAATATTCATAACAGGGGGATTTAAACGGAGTGGGTTTATCATATATTTCCCTTTATTTAGCTCCATGTTCTTCTCTTACTTTAAGTATCCTGGTTTATACAAACTCCAAAACTTCTGTGATTAACACCAATCATTTATCAATTATCACACAGGGATTTAACCAGAGCGGGTTTCATCATATATTTCCCTTTATCTAGGTGCATATTCTTCCCTTATTTTAAGTGTTCTGCTTCATACAAACTCCAAAACTTCTGCGATTAACACGAATCATTTCTGAATATAATTTCCGAATTGCGGCCCGCGCCGCGGCCCCGGCCCGCTGTCGCAAACGCGGGCGCGCTTGGCGGCGCCGCGCGGCACTCGGCGCGCTCGGCGGCGGGCGCGGGGCGGCGTGAGGCGGCGGCGGGGCCGCACCGGGCCGGGACCGGCGGCGGCACCGCGACAGCGGCGCCATGAAGCTGACAACGCAGGCTTACTGCAAGATGGTTCTGCACGGCGCCAAGTACCCGCACTGCGCCGTCAACGGGCTGCTGGTGGCCGAGCGGCCGCCCGCGGCGCGGCCGGCGCAGCCCGCGCTGTTCGTGGATTGCATCCCGCTGTTCCACGGCACGCTGGCGCTCGCTCCCATGCTGGAGGTGGCGCTGACCCTGGTGAGGGCTCCCCGCAGCGATGGGGCGCGCAGGGAGGGGTGGTGGCGGGGCTAGGGGGGAGAGGAGGGTGTGGAGATGCTGCAAAGGTATCAGCAAAATTTATATTGCTTTGTTTTATACAGACCGAGCGAGCAGCGCTGGGGAAACGTGAGGGGTCACTGCCCACTCCGTGCTCCACCCAACTTGGTTTGCAGCACCCTTTTTGTAGCATGGTTTTCCTTGTAGGAATCAATAATTGTTGTTGTTTTGTTGTAGTAATTCTGCAAGGTGAGCAGTGGTGGTCAAAGAAACTTCCAAACTCCCGTGGGACAGATCTTGGGACAATTGGTCATGGAACCATCTGGTCTTGGGAGATAAAAAACAGGAGAAGTGGGAATTCTGATCTTTAGCAGATAGTTTGGGATTGATCACACAAAGCCAGGAAATCGGATTCTGCAAAAAAACCTTTCAGGCTGTGGAAAACCCTTTTTTTTCTCTTTTACAAACTGGTATACACAATATTCATAACAGGGGGATTTAACCAGAATGGGTTTAATCATCTATTTCCCTTTATCTAGCTCCATGTTCTTCTCTTATTTTAAGTATCCTGGTTTATACAAACTCCAAAACTTCTGTGATTAACACGAATCACTTATCAATTATCACATAGGGACTTAAACAGAGTGAGTTTATAATCTATTTCCCTTTATCTAGTTCCATGTTCTTTCCTTATTTTAAGTATTCTGGTTTATACAAACTCCAAAACTTCTGTGATTAACACGAATCATTTATCAATTATCACACAGGGACTTAAACAGAGTGGGTTTATCATATATTTCCTTTTACCTAGCTCCATGTTCTTTCCTTATTTTAAGTATTCTGCTTTATACAAACTCCAAAACCTCTGTGATTAACACGAGTCATTTATCAATGATCACAAGTCTCTGGGAGAGCTGGAGAAGAGAAGGCTCCAGGGAGAGCTCAGAGCTTTTTCCAGTGCCTAAAGGGGCTCCAGGAGAGCTGGGGAGGGACAAGGGATGGAGGGACAGGACACAGGGAATGGTTTCCACTGCCAGAGAGTGGATTTAGGTGGGATATTGGGCAGGAATTGTTCCCTGTGATGATTCCCAGAGGAGCTGTGGCTGCCCCTGCACCCCTGGAATTTCCCAAAGCCAGGCTGGACAGGGCTTGGAGAAACCTGGGATGATGGAAATTGAAATGGGATGAGCCTTAGATCCCCTCCAACCACCCCATGATTATAGGATTGTGAGCACAAGAAGATCCATCCCTTTTTATTATCATTAAAAAACCAAATTTGTGGTTCCTCCAGACTCATCTTTAATGTTTCCCTCAGTCTTTTCTATCCCAATAAAAATTTTATTTGGAAACAAGTTCCAGTTACTCATAAATAAATTCCAGTTTTCTCCAGCTCAGATGATGCCATGGGAATGTTGACATCTTTGTGAAGCCTGGAAATGATGAAGTGAAGCCAGAGGCACAGGACAGGAGCTGAGCCTGAGCCCTGACCAGTTAATTTTACCATAAAACACAAAATTTATAATTTTCAGTATCTTTACAGCAGTGTAAGAGTAGCAGAACACTGTATTTTCATTAAATCTGGATTAAATGTCTTTCCACAGTGTTTCTGGCAGTGAATTTTGGTAAACTTTAGGCTTTCAGTGCAGCTTTTGAATATAGATCTTGCAGCAGGATCAGATATTAGGAAATAAATCCTGTTTCTTGCAACAGCTACAGGAAGAAAATTATCCTGGAGCCAAAGCAATGGCAGAATTTTTGGTACAAAAAGGTAAAGATTGGAAACTCTTGGTGTTTCCCACAATAATTAGGGTTTGGTACAGCTCAGTGTGGGTCACAGCTGCTCTAAAACACTGAATTTTACAAGAGCCTGGGCGCCTTTTGCTGCTGTTGTGGGTTTAAACAAAGCAAAAGAGTCAATAAATCCTGACAGAGCAGCAGTGAAAATTGGATTTTCTCATGGAAAAGGTTGGAAGGAGCTGATTGCACATCTGTACAACCTGGTGTGTGAATCCAGAATAAATCAGGGAGATCAAGGTGCTTAAACTCAACTTTTGTAGCAGAGCAGCTTCATTTCTAAAGGATTTAATGGGATCTGCTTCTTTCCAAGTCCAGTTATTGCTGATTCTTGGTCGAGGGTGGCATCTGGAAATGGAGGAGGCACTTCCAAACTTCCAGGCTTTGCCTCCTAAAATTTCAGGGATACAAGGGATCAAAAATCACCAAGCAAACCTCCAGAGGGAGGTCGGGCTCTGAATTGCCCAGGGAATGTTCCCATTCCCGAGGTTTCCAGCGCTGCCAGCACAGGGAGGGATTTTGGGGTGTCTGTGCAGGGCCAGGAGCTGGATTGATGATCCTGGAGAGTCTCTTTTCCCAGCTCAGGATATTCCAGGAGTCCCCGATTTCCCGAGATCCCTCGCTCCGGAGGGCGGAGCAGAAGCTCCCGTGTTTCATTTGCACTTTGAAATCCTTTTCCAAGCCAGAGTCGTTAAGAAAAAGTGAATCAAGTTGCACTCGAGCCTCTGAATTTCTCAGCTAATTGATGTGGTTTTACAGGCACAAAAAGAGAAACCAAGGAGCGTTTCCCTCCTGGAACAGCTCGCAGCTCCTCCTCCTTTTCCTCCTCCTCCTTTTCTTCCTCCTCTTCCTCCTCCTCCTTCTCATTTTCCTCCTCCTCCTTTTCTTGCTTTTCATCCTCCTTTATCTCCTCCTCCTCCTTTTCTTCCTCCTTTTCCTCCTTCTTTTCTTCCTCCTTCTTTTCCTCCTTTTCCTTTTCTTCCTCCTCCTTTTCCTCCTCCTCCTTTTCCTCCTTTTCCTCCTCCTCCTTTTCCTCCTCCTCCTTTTCCTCCTCCTCCTTTTCCTCCTCCTCCTTTTCTTCCTCCTTTTTCTCCTTCTCCTCCTTTTCCTCCTCCTCCTCCTCCTTCCAGGGTTTTCCAGCCCTGGTGGCTGCAGCAAAGCAAAGCCGCTTTAGATTTTTCCTTGGCAGGGCTGGACATGACTAAAAATATTTCTAATATTAAAATATTTCTGATATTAAAAACATTTCTAATAGGAGCTAATTGCTGTATGATACCTGTGAGGATAGTGCTGGGAATTACAGCTGAAACAGCTTTCATTCCAAAATTAGATTTATTTTTCCCTTTGTTTTATGCAGAAGCAATTTTTAATTACCAATTAGAAAAGTGAGAACTTAAAATAATTCTCTTCTTTCTTTTCAAGACAGTTTTTGGTATGGAACAAAAATGGATTTAGGACAATGCTGTTTAATTTTTAGATGGATGGAGGTGCTTTTATATTATTATTATTATTATTATTATTATTATTATTATTATTATTATTATTATTATTATTATTATTATTATTATTATTATTATTTTGCTGTCTGGGCTGCTGTCTCTAATGCCAAGCTTTCAAACCACAACAATTAAAACCAGAGTCCTAAGCCCTCAAAATGGGTTTGGAATTGAAACAGCAACTCTTGCAGGGCTGCAAAGCTTTTTTTTTTTTTTTAATCACTTAAATCCATGTCATCCCTTGGATTATTCACATGGCTGTGTTGTTTGGTTGATTCTGCAGCCTAATACAATAATTATTGCTGAAAATGAGATTGATTTGACTCCCAGGATGCGACAGGTCAGCACCAGATGTATTTTTGGAGTCCTTTTTAATAGAGCTGGGGAGGGTTTTTTGAGGCTGTGCTCTCTAGGGACTGCAAAGGAAAATTCGAGCTGCTTCCTCCCCTTCTGTCTTTGTGTTTTGCTGACTTGATACCCTCAATTCTAATAAAAAACATTATATATATATAGATATCATATATATAGATAGAGAGATATTTTCAAAGTCAGACTCAGCAGGAGGAATTGAGCTCCAGTTTAAAGCAGCAAGAACAGCAGTGTTTAAACTCATTCAATTAAAGAGCAACAACCAACAACCTGAGTTTTGTACTTGTGTAAATCAAAAATTGTATAAATTATGTGACAAAAATACATCTGTTTAGACATTTACATAGAGATGTTAAATCAGGACAAACTCTCAAAGGAAAACAATTTTATCTCAGTTGAAAAGCTGCTAAATGGGGCAAACTTGTGCCTCACATTTACCTTTCACCTCCAGATTTTATTTTCTGATGAAGGCCCCAAATGATTTCATTAGAAATGTGACATTAGAAATAAAACCTTTCTGCAAGGACAGGGCAGCCACACATCCATTCTCTAAAGTCCCTGACAGGTGAGCAGTGACAGAAAATTGTCCCAGCCATTGGTGGTGAGACCCAACCCCTCTCCAGGCTGAGTTTAATTGTTCTGTCACTTGGATTTAGGCCAGGCTTTGACTGAGACAGCTCCTTGCTCTTTTGCTCCATTTGATTAATACTTCCTATGATTCTCCAAATGCTCTGTTGAGTTTCTACATCCCAGCTAAATCAACCCAACTGTGAGCACACCCAGAATTAGACACAAATATTTCGAGATTTACTTCACATTTATTTCAAGAACCCCGTGGCAGAGATGGAGCAACACTGGCTTATTTACAGTTCAGCCATGAGATTTCCTTCATCCTGGGTTGGTTTTTTTTTTTGTTTGCTTTAATCCTGGAGGTTTTTTCCCCCCCTTAGGATTTATTGTTGCCATTGCTTTTCCAGATTGATTCCTGGTGCAAGGAGAACAGCTACGTGATAGCTGGATACTACCAGGCGAACGAACGCGTGAAAGATGCCAGGTGTGTTGGGCCAATATTTCCTTCTGTTTGCTCTTGAAGCTTGTACCTTGGACTCTGCCAGCAGCAATCATCCCCAGAAATCAGGAGTGTGTGATTCACTCTGACAACTGGCAGCTGCTTCCACATTGTCTCCGTGGGGCTGCGGGATGTGGCCTTTGGTCAGGTGCAGAAAGTCCAGGCTTTGCAGAATCCCTGCTCTCCTCCCGTGGCTGCTATAAAAGGCCACTCTTTGAACCAGTGCCAGCTTCTTCAGTTGCAGTTGTCAGGGAAAAAGCCAAAATCTGCAGAGTGTTTGCTCGTGCAGTATGGATCTTGGAAAGTCTGGCGACTCCCAGGATCTTATGGAAAGTCAGGAGTGACCTGATTCTTTTGAAATTTCTTAATCATCGCTGAGTTTTGTCAAAGCAGCTTTTTATGTGGTAAAAAAGTGGAAGATTATGTCAGTCAGGCAGTGATATCTCTTATTTATCACTTCTTTTCCTCAGGATTAGTCATTTTTTTTCCCTGCAGGCTGACTCAGATTACTCACTAAACAATGTGGTACCTTCCTGTGGAGCCACAGTTTAATTTTAGATCTGTGGATTCCATGTTTTCACCTCTATCTATTGGACAAATCCAGGATTGGGACTAATTAGAATAAGAACAACTAAAGTGTTATACCCCATTCCTGCAAGTGTCCAAGGTTGGATGGGGCTTGGAGCAGCCTGGGATAGTGGAAGGGGATGGAATGAGAGGATCTTTAAGGTCTCTCCAACCCAAACCACTCCATGGTGATCTGATTCCAGTTATTTGTTAATGTATATTCAGACTCAGTTATGTTTTTTAAGGAACACTTGTGACTTCTAAAGTATCTAACAGGGATAAAAGCATTATTTGTCCTTTCCTTATAAATCTACATTTTTAAGGAGAAGTTACAGTTTGTTCTCTTTGAGGTTTGAAGGAATATCAGAGGCTTGATGGTTTTTTAGAACTTTGGTTTGATTTCTGAAGATAAGTGGCACCACACAGAGATTGTCATTGGCACCGGATTGAGTGGCACTGCATAGAGATTGTCACCTTTGAAAGGTGGGAAAAGTTTTCAAAGGTTATCTGATTCTGAATGAGTTTTCAGTGCAGACTGGGAGAAAACTCAGTTTCTTTTTCAAATGCCTGCCAGAGCAGAGTCTTTGGTCTGGGGGAAGAAGATAGGAGGCCACAAAATGTTGATTCCCTGTCATTCCAAAGCCATTCCTAAACCCAGCTGAGCCCCAGTTCTCTGCTGCAGAGCCTTCCATCAGCTGTGCCATCAGCTCCTTTATCTTGTTCCTGTTTGCAAGCACCCAGAGTCACTCTCACATCTCTCTGTGCTCATTTCCTGCTGGTGTCAGCTGAAACCCGTGGCTGCCATCACTCAGTTCCTTTTCCCTTCTGCTCCAGCCCAAACCAGGTTGCAGAGAAAGTGGCCTCCCGGATTGCCGAGGGTTTCACGGACACTGCGCTCATCATGGTAAAGAACTTCCTTCCCCTCGCCCCTCTGTGCTCTGACCCTGCTGCTGGACCAGGGAAATTCTCTTCTCTGGCTCCTTCCATGAGGAATTCAGTTTCTCTTACCTTCCAAAATGTTCTGGGAAGGAGATGCAGCAAGCAGTGAAATGCAGAGTAAATCCACAGAGAGACTGTGGTGAGCTCTCTGCCACTTCTCTACATGTTTGGGCAGCAATTTCTGCCTCCAGCCCTCCTCATGCAACTTAAATTCTTATATTTAATAATATATTTATATATTATTATATAATTAATATTATTAATAATATTATATTATTTATATTTATTTGTATTATTTATATTTAATGTCACAAACAGGGTTTTGCCTTCTCACTCTGCAACAAAGCACACTGGCAGCTTAAATTTTGCAGTTTGAGGGTAAAACAGTGGATGGGTGTAAAATGCCCAGTTTTTACAAACTGATTTTTGGTTTATTTCATCTCTTGGGATGCTGAGGAGGAGACTGAGGTGGTGTTTCTGTGTCCCTCCCCAGGTTGACAACACCAAGTTCACCATGGAGTGTGTGGAGCCTGCCATCCACGTGTACGAGCTGCACGAGAACAAGTGGAGGTGCAAGGACCCACACGTGTGAGTGGAGGGAACTGGGGTGTTTGCTCCACTTCATCAATGCTTTGTCTCAAGTTTCTTCTGTCTGCACTCAGAGCCAGGAAGAAAAAACACAAAGGAAACAAATTTTAATTAATAATTGTCGTATTCGGGCTTGGTTGGTTATTAAATCTTACCTAAAGTACAGAGAGTTCAGCAGCACTTCTAGCTACCAGCTAAAAGTGAGCAAAGTGGAGACAGATCCAGCTGCTGCAAGGTCTCTTAAAGCTGAACAGTCCAATAGAGAGTTAACACCTATAATATTTATGCTTTTGACCCAATAACCAAATTCCTGTGACCTGCAGTCCAACCCAAACTCCTGCCTGAAATCATGAAGAAGATGGAGACAACACCCAAAATCCTCCATCTTGTCCCATACCTGTTACTATATTATAAAAAATTTAATTTTCATAAAACCCTTCACCTTGTGAAATTGCACACTTCTGTTTAACTACACACTCGTGGTTTTAACTCCATCACTCACTTTTGGAAGCTTTCTCCAAGGCCTCAGGTCAAAGGCAGTGTTTTCCTGAGGGTCAGTGCCAGAAAGCACAGAAACCTCAGGAATCCCAGGTTTCTGGGATCCAGCAAGTGAACTGGGAATTTTAGGGGATTTGGGGAAAAGCAGCTTGTCCGTGTGAGGACACTGCAGCATGACTTAATTTCCCAGAGTTTTTTTGTGGTGATTTCAATTGATGCCTGGTTCTTTTCCATGCCAGTGACTTCTGTGAAGATTGGACTGAAGCCCAGCGCATCGCTGCCTCCCTGCTGGACAGCAAATCCTACGAGACCCTGGTGGATTTCGATAATCACCTGGATGACATCCGCAACGACTGGACAAACCCCGAGATCAACAAAGCCGTGCTGCACCTGTGCTAGGAGGGATCCTCCTGGCTATCCATGGCCATCCCCACTCTGTACTGAAGAGAGAAAAACGCTATTTTTGAATGTAAATAGAATTAATATTCAGTACCTTGTGTGGAAAGCTGACTGATTAAAGAGGAGTGGCACGGTGCCGTGTCCCTAAAGCCAGGGACTGTTGGTGGTGGCATTCCCTGGAAGAGCTGCCAGCTGTCCTCGTGGACACCATCCCACTTGTAGTGAATGTTGCTATTCCTTGGAAACCAGAACTGCTTCTGCTTGGCCCCCACTGTTCCTATTCCAAAGTTTTGACTCCCAGCTTTTCTAATCTTTAGAGAGGTTACTTTTTAACGATTTCTGGAAATACCTTTCCAAAAAAAAAAAAAAAAAAGAAAAGAAAAAAATCAATCCTGTCCTCAGATGAGAGATTTTAAGGGTAAATAGATCAAATGGGAGGTGAATGGTTTTTTCTGGCCTGGGAATTGTAACTCTCTTGGCACAGTAAAAGGCAATCTGCTGAGGATGTTCCATGCTCATGTGTCACCTGTTTTGCAGTGCTTTAGCATGACAGAGAGTTTTAAAGCAGCATTCCCAAATAACCTGGTGGTTCCTGCACTCTGTGGGCTTGGCAAGCACAATTTCTGCTTGAATGTGTTCAAACCCAAAGTAAATGATTTATAAAAAGGACCGGAAGCACCTGCTGAGTTTGAATCCACAGTTGGAGTCTACAGTAGTGAGATACTTATTAATTATGTGTATGGGGGGAGGTGTTAATCAGCAGATCTCATTTTCCACATGATCCAAGTACATGGAATCAGGGAGCCTGGATACAGCCTAGTTCAGCTTGCCCTGTCTTTCCCATTAATATTTATTTCCAAGGGGAAGTTTCCTGGACAATGCAGCTTTATACCAGCCTGGAAGAGCTCTTTGTCAGCCCTTGTTGCCTCACTCCTCGTGGTTGTTTGACCAGCTGTAGTTAAACACAGCCTCAACCTGCAACAATTCCTCCAGAATTGTTCCTTCTCCAGCATTCCTTCTCTTCCTGCCCAGAAATGTTGTTACAAGGAAGATTCAAATATCCACAAAATGTCTGTCTGCCTGTCTCCAGTCTTGGTGTTACAATCACAGCCAAGTTTGGGTTGGAAGGGACTTAAGGATCATCTCATTCCATGGGCAGGGACACCTTCCCCATGACCAGGTTGCTCCAAGCCCCATCCAACCTCGGCTTATTTCAAACTGGAAATGTCAGAACCTCTAGATTTTGAGTCAATAAGCCCAGGTTTTACTCCTGGTCTTGGAGAGGGATGGGGCAAGGCTAAAATCCCACTCGCAGCAGGGAGTAGAGCCTGGATGCCCCCAGGCTGTGCAGTTCCCTCCAGGTGAGGTTCCACAGCGCTGTGCAGTGAGGTGAGGTCGGAGGGAGGAGAGGAAGCTTTGGACACTTTGTTTTTTATCTCCCTGCTGTGCATGGGTGAGGTGTGATTACCAAAGAGATTGGCACCAAGTCAAGAACCTTCCCTAGGCTGAGTCAGGCTTGCAGGAGAGGGAAATGTTTTCACTTGTTGACTGAAAACATCTATTTAGCTCCCAAAAGCAGCGAGATAACACATTCCAGTGGCTGCTCCACTCCACATCTGTAGGAAGAGATACCCTGGGAGCAGAATGCAAAGCCCCCAGGCTGCAGGAAGAGCACTTTGTACAAACTCCCAGGGAAATCCGAGGCATTGTTCCAGAGGCAGATCGTTATCTCCGCCAGATTCCTCGTGTGGGGCTGTCACAAGGAGCTGCAGCATCTCCTGAGCCACTGGAAATGGGAAATGTGTTTCTTGTTCTTTGTAACAGCATCTCCTAATCAAGCTTTGGTCATAAATATGCAAATTCAGGCTAATGCTGCTGCCCCTGTGAGGCAGAGCTTGTCTCCTCGGTGTAACCTGCTGGAATATTCCCTGTGACTAACCTGGGACACGGTGCTGGCAGGGGAGCAGCTTTTAGTGCTTTGTCTTCCCCTTTTTTTAATCTTCCCTTTGCTTTCAAATGAGGATTTTTTGCCACCAGCAGAAGCCCAGGCTGGCTTTAAGCAAAGAGGACAAACCTGCAGATCTTATCTCCCCTGGCCTATTTGCATTGAAGGCTGGACAAAAGCAGCAATTCCATAAATCCAGGCAGCCACCGTGGCTTTCCTGAAAGAATGAGGAAGCTGCAGGGCTCAGGGCAGGCCGTGTTCCCCTTCCCTGCTGATGTGTCCAGAGCAAATGCTGCTCTCCTGGCTGCTTGAGCCGCTGGATTCAGCACAGGAATTCAAGGTAATTCCTTTTAAAACTTCAGGGGGAGGAAATCTGGGGGAAGGCATCTCTTGCTGCAGCCCTGGGAAGGCAGCACTGAGAATGTGTGTCCTACTCTTTTTTGGTTTGTTAGCAATTAATGACTTTCAGGATTAACTTTTTTTCTCCCTATCCACCAAGATTTGGAGATTTGATATTTTCCTGCCCAGATGTTTTAACTCCCAGCTTTTTACTTCATCCACACGACCTGAAGCACTTGGAAAAAAGAATCCCTGAATGGTTTGGGATGGAAGGGACCTTAAAATCATCCCATTCCATCCACCCCCTTCCATAGGCAGGGACACCTTCCACTGTCCCAGGGTGCTCCAAGCCCTGTCCAGCCTGGCCTTGAACATTCCAGGGATCCAGGAGCAGCCACAGCTGCTCTGGGCACCTGTGCCAGGGCCTGCCCACCCCCACAGGGAACAATTCCTGCCCAATATCCCATCTAAGGGCAGTGGGAGCCATTCCCTGTGTCCTGTACCTCCATCCCTTGTCCCCAGTCCCTCTTTCAGCTCTCCTGGAGCCCCTTTAGGCTCTGAGCTCTCCCTGGATCCTTCTCCTCTCCAGGTGAGCACCCCCAGCTCTGCCAGCCTGTGGGATTCTCTTTTCCCCACTCCAGCTGATTTTTCAGAGCTGTGGCAAACAGCCCCACAAGCAGATGGATGACAGGAGCCACGGAATCCCTGCTCAGCTGTTCCTGGGGCACTCACGAGTGAGGTCTCTGTTCCCAGGGAATGCCAGGCCCCACATTCTCCCTGAGCTCATCACTCTCTGTGTGCATACGAGGGTTTGGGGAAGTTTTTTTTCCCCATCCAGCAAGCAAAGCAGCCTGCTGCTGGCATTTTCCCTCTTCCCATCTGCTCCTGGGATGTTCCCTCCCCGAGGAAAGTGAGCAGAGATGTAACAGCTCCAGCCCTTGGAGCTGATGTTGGACGGGGGAGCAGGTGAGCGGTTCAGACATCACCTGGCACAGCTGGAGCCAGCAGCAGACAGATGTGCAGAGCCCATCCCCAGCCGTGAGGGGCGGCCCCCTGCCCCCAAGAATTCCTTCTGCGAGTGGCGAGGCGGGGAGAGGTGACAGTGACAGATGCAGGCAGCAGTGCCGGGGCTCTCTGCTCGCTGGCTCGGCGCCTAATCGCTGCACTCTGCCATCGGGGAAGCGTCTGGAGATGCCGGTGGAGGAGGCACTGCCAGCGAGAGCCGCGATAATGCTAATGGAGGAGGCTCTTAGTGGGGTGGGCTTGCGGCTGAGTGCAGCCTGGAAAATGGCCTCGAGGGGAAATGCGCTCGGGTTGTGAGCTCTGCTTCTCGTTTGGGTGAAATTCAGCTCCTGGAGCCGAGCTGGAGCACCCACACACTGGTCCCTGCTGGGCTGCTCCCCTCCCATCCTGCCCAGGCCCTGCTATTCCCAGCTGGGATTGAACACCTCCACCCATCCCAGTCCTGCAGCACAACCCCGTCCTTGCCTCCCCCAGCGCCCTGACCCAGCCCTCCCGCAGCCAGCAGCGCTTTCTGTGCGCCCAAGGATCCGCTGAGGACTTTATCGATCTCCCTTTTGCTTTGTTTTTTTTCCACTGTCGCTTTTAGACCACATTTTCACCCAGCCTTCTCCTCCGAAAGTACACCCCAGCTGCATCCCTTCCTTTTGGTTTCGCGTGGAAAGCAGCAGAGGCAGATTCGGAGAGGACGGTGACAGGGGGCTGGCAGGGGGGACAGCGCTCCTGCGTGTGGCACTGCCAGCCTGCCGGAGCTGGGATGAGGGGAGCAGGGAATTCTGCTCTTAAAAACACCGGGTAGGTGGGCCGGGGGTCACTCGGGGAGCGCTCGCAGGCAGCGCCGCTCGGGCTGCAGCGCTTCAGCGGGATGCGGGCAGGAGCCGCGCCAGCACGGCCCGGGGAAACGACACGGCCCTTCCTAGAAATGCACCCTGGGGCTTAAGAGATGGACTAATTGAAAAAAAACTCCATCGAGGTTGTAGCAGCAGGGATAAAAGGGAAAGCTGGGCCCAGATTAACCTGGGCTCAGCGAGCGGGGAAGCGCGGCAGCCGCGGCCGGGCCCCTGAGGCAATTCCCGGCGGAATCCATGCCGGGAGAGCGGGGCTCCGTGCTGGATGCGGGTCTCTGTGCCTCAGGTACGTGCTCGCTCCCCGCTGCGCTCCGACCCCTCCCAGCTCATCCCGCCGCGTTTTCTCCGGGGGCGCTTCCAGCCCACGCGGCTCCTGCTGCTCCTGCCAGCAGCCCGTGCTTGGGCAGGGCTGGAGCTGCTCCAGTTTCCCCAGAGCTGCATCCTCAGCTGCTCCTCGTGACATCCTGCTCCCTCCCCACGCCTGGCATCCCCTCCGGGGGCCGCTCGCCAGCCCTGGGTGACTCTGGATCTCCGGGAGGGAATTTCTTCTCTGCTCGCAGCACCGGTTGCCACTTTCCAGCTCCTGCAAGCCCTTTCTGGGGCAGGTCCAGAGCCAGGCGGGGAGCAGCCCCCTCCCCTGCTCGGGCCAGCAGGGGCCGGGGGCAGGAGGGGACAGGTGGCCTCGTTGCGGGGTTAGCACGGAGCCAGGGTGACGTGTCACCTGCGTGAGCAGACCCTGGCACTCGGTGACCCAGAAAGCTGCTTCCTCCCCCTCCCTGCTGAAAGGGGAGCCCAGCTGGTGTTTGCAGGAGCAGCTCCTGAAGGGAGCCAGCAGAGCCTCTCCGGGCTCTCCAGCCAAAGCTTTTCTTGTGGCCAGTGTTTGCACAACACGTCCCTTGTCCCTGCGGTTCCTCTGGCGCCTGGGAAGCATCAGCTCTCCCTGCCCTTCCCCCGAAGGGAATTTGGGAGGCTGCCCTCCATCCTCACCCTCTCACCAGGGCTTCCAGGCCCCGGGGCAGGATGGAGCAGGAGGGTTGGGAAGCAGCACAGCTGCCAAAGGGACGCAGCCAGGGCTGGAAACCAGCCAGTGACCACCCCAGGGGACAGCCAGGGGCTGGCCAGCTCTGGAATCTTCCCGCAGGGAGTGAAGGTGGCTCCATGCCCCCCACCCCCCGAGCCCACCCTCCTCCTCCCCTAGCCAGCTGGCTCTGCTGGGCTTTGGCCACTTGCCCTGGCGTGATGCTCACAGCTCAGAGCCTTGTGACAGGAATCAGGAGCTCCTGGAAGGGATGTGACCCTGCACTGGGCTGCTCCTGTTCCTGGCACTCAGCTCTCCCTACCCTGCTCACCCAGCAGTGACCACACCAGAGGGGCTGCAGTCACCTCAGAGTGGACAACCCCAGCTTCTAAACCTTCACAAAGGTTTTTGCTTTGCTCACCAGCCCCGGGGAGGGTGTTTGACGCTGTGTTTGTGCCTATCAGGTGTCAGCAGAGCAGCTGGAGCTCTGCTGCACCCGCAGAACTAACCACAGGTATTTTAGCAGCCTGGTGTTTATGTTTCCCACCCCTGCTGCAGCAAGACAATCACTTTCTGTCACTGTTGTAGCAACAACTGCTGTTCCAGGCCAGGCTAATTCTAGCCCTCGTGGGTTTGGGGCTGTTTGTTCTCACCCAGCAGCAGCAAACAGGTAGTTTTGGAGCCGGGCAGTGGAACAGCTCAAGGTGGAGGTGGGATGTGTGCTGCTCTGCTGGATTTGTGCTCCCAGGGAGTGATCCCTGGCTCCATGGGATGCTGCATGCTCTGAGTTTGGGATGGGATCTTGAAAGATCAAGTTTGTCAGGCTCTGGTTCAGGACTTGTTTCTAACTCTCAGACTTTGCAGCTGAACAGGGGAAATAAATCCACATAAACCACTTAATTTGTTATTTTCTGGGAGGAAAAAAAGGAGCTGTGGGTTGCAAACATCTCTGCCCAGGACAGTGCCTGCAGCTGGAGCTGCAGCCTTTCCCCTGTGGCACCCTTTGCAATAACTCAGTTATCTGACAAATCTGAGAGGTCAGATCGGGAAGGAAATCAGCTCTTCCCAGATTTCTGATTTTCATCAGACACGGCAGCACCAAGCCAGCAGAAAGTGGAGCAAAACCCCCCGTTCCATCTCCCTGCTGCCCCCCGTGCCCATCCCAGCCGGGCTCGGTGGGTGGCTCTGATCCCATCGGGGACCTCCCAAACTCCTGGCATCACTTCTCTCCCGGTGCCTGGGTGAGGTGCCAAGCTTCCCTTCCCTTCCCTTCCCCTCCATTCCCTGCCTCCCGCAGCCGGGGGGTGTTTAATGTGCGGCCGGCGTTCCCCGCAGGCCGGCGCCCTGCGATTTGAACCGATGCTTTTCAGCTCCGGCTGAAAAGGAGCCGGCGCGGGGCCTCGCCTCTTAATTGCGGAGGAGGGGGAACATGGAAAAGCCTCTGGCTGCTGCTAATGCAGGAGAAGGCGGCTGCTCCGGAGGCACAGCATCCTCCCGGCGGGGTGGGAGCCGAGCCGGAGCGCTCCTCCTGGGAATGGTGAGGAACCCGCCGCCTCCTGCCGCAGCTCCCGCTGCCAGGCTGGCTTTGGGGCTGGGAAGGGGAAAAGATCCTTCCTGCAAGCTGGAGAAGGTGGAGGTGCTGCCAGAGGTTGATGTCTGTTGGCACCAGGACCTCAGGGTCTCCCCGAGCCGGGTGTGGACGTTCACTGGCCCTTGGCGGGCACTCGGTAGCCCTCGGGCTGCTCGTAGGGGTGTTGGATGCCCGAGGGCTTTGCTGGCAGCCCAGGGCACTCCTTCCTCGCTGTCTCCCGGCTCTGGACTGGCTTGTGCAGCGGGGTGAGAGTAAAGCAGCGTTTCCTCATCACCCAAGGGCTTTGCTTGGGGTTGGAGAGGGGGCTGGATGGGAGGAGCCGGCGCTCCGCTAACCTGATTAACCAGGTTGCCAACCAAGCCGGCCAAACCCAAAGGCGGCCGGCGGCCACCTCCTGCACCCCTCCTGCGAGGGGAGCCCCCCGCCAGGCTCGGGGTGCGCTGCGAGGGGGGATGCGACCGCGGGCATCGGGTAAGTGCCACCCCCTCGGAGCTTTGTCCCTTTTCCCCCTCCCCAGTGCTCCCTCCGAGTGTCCCCCCTGCCCGGGCAGCCGGTCCCCGCTCCATGCCATGAGTGTCTGCGGGTTTTTGGAGCGTGAACTCGTCGGGATGCAAACATTCCTTTGGCCTGGCGCTGGCACACGGGAGCCCCGGCAGCGCGCAGCAGGAATCCCGCTGGGATGCTCCCAGGGGGAGTTCTCTACCCAAATTGTGGTGCTGGAACCCGGCTCTCAGCCGTGGGGTGGGGGCTGCTGAGATCTGCGAGGGTTTGGCCACAGGGGGTGATTTCAGAGCATCAGATCCCAGAGGAGACTCCCTGTGCACGGAGCTGGGTGTCCCCAGCGTGACCCTCCTCTGTCCCTGAGTGGTGTGAGCCACCAGCAGGTGCCCAAATCCACAGGGTTTGCCTCAAAACAGATTTCCTGATATCTGGGCAGCCTCCAGGAGAGCTGCAAAGTGACGTCCTGGGGAGGACTCCACTCCCCAGCCCTGGGAGGGGGTGTCACAGCTCAGGCTGCACCGGGGGAACTGATAAAAATACAGAATTAAAAGCAGAGAGAGCAAATTTTCACTTCCCCTTGCTGGCTGCTGCCAACCCACCTCAGGGCTTCTTGGAAAGGCAGAGGACGGGCAGGGGGAGCAGAGGTTTTCCTTGGCTCTTTGTGTGGCCCAGAGCTTGGAAGAGCCAAAATGAGTCACTGACCCTCATCCCAATAAGCTTTTCCCAGCAGTGGTGGGAGGAGGGGAGAAGATTTCCCAATAAAGGGGACTTTTTTCACAGAAGAATTTCCAGCATCTTTTAAAAAATGATGTCCTCCAGTGGGAATCCATCCGGAAGCTGCTGGGATATCAGGGATGCCCAAGAGGAGCAGGATGATGTGAATTCCAGCAGTGCATCCCAGCATCCCGAGGGAGGCAGCTCTGGGAGCTTCCCTCTCTTTCCCCGTGTGGGCTCGGGGTTTTCTCTGCAAGAACCAACCCAAAACCAACCCAGTTCCTCCTGCTCACAACCTTCTCATCCCGAAACGTTCTCAGCCCAGACCCCAGGAGTGGAGAAGCTGGGTCGGGACCCCTCACCCAGCAACAGGCTCCTTCTCCACCCTCCCAAAAAGTTCTTCCTGAGCCTCAGCGGGGCAGATTGAGTCACCGAGGTGCCGTGACATCAGCGGTGGTTTTGCGAGCGAGCAGCCGCGTTTCCTGTGGTGCCCGGGCTCCCGTAGACACAGACCCGCAGGGAGGGATGTGAGCTTTGAGCTCCTGCTCCTTCCTCCCTCCCAGGGTCGCTCCCCTCACCCCTCACCTCTCTCCCCCAGCGCCAGCGGCGAGGGCCGGCGGCGGAGCTGGAGAGCCGGATCCCGCTGAGAGGATGAAAACATGGGGCTCAAGCTATCCTGCCTGAAAGGTGAGCTGGGCGCGGGGCTCTGGCTGCTGCTGCTCTCTGAAGCGCCCGAGGCACGGTTGTACCTGGAGGGGATCTGGGTGTGCGCGGGGTTGGCGGAGTTTGGGAATGTGGTGGAATTTCTGCAGTCCTTCGGGTGACCTGTTGCACCTGGATCACCCCGGAGAGGATTTTCCCAGCTTTATTTTCCCCATTCCTGTGCTCGTTCTACACTCTTTGCTCTGGAGAGTCCATGGGTTAAGGGCAGCCCTCAAGAAATCAGGTGGGTTTCCTTGGAGGGAGGAACTCAGGGACACATGCTCAGGGTTCTGGCTCCCGGCCTTCCAGGCTGACCCCAAGCATCCCCCACTGCTCCACTCTCCCCAGGGATACTCCAGCCAGGAGCTTCTTCCCCAACTTTCATTTTCTTAATGGATTTAGGCCGGGAATGGCGTCAGGGATGTCTGCACTGGGGCAAAGAGGGAGCTTTTAGTGCTGCTGGCCCCGCAGGGCGAAGGCTGGAAATCGCATCTCCCATTAGCTCTGCATCCCTCTGACTCCTGGTAATCGTCCTTGGGGTCGTTAGGGATGGGACTTAATGAGGATCCCTCTCTAGGATGCAGAGCTGCCTCTTCCCTGGCTTTTCCTAAATTCTGTGGGATCCTGGTTGTGGTGGAGAGTTGGATGCATCACCCAAAAATGAGCTCTGCCCCTTCTCTGCGTCAGGGATGTTGGGTGGGAGTGGTCGGGGGGGGTTGGGGTCTCACAACCTTCCCTGTCCAACAAGGGATAACTGAAGAGGAGAAGCAAACAGCCAGGGAATCCCAATCCTGCCCCAAATCCAGGACAGAGCACCAAAATATTCCCCCAGGCCTCCAGACCCCTGAGATGAGCTTGGAGTCTGGAATAAAGAAAAGACCCTCCCCCTTTTCCAGCTTCCCTTACATAAGGCAGGGCTTTATCCTTAATTAAAAAGAGATTAAAAATATCAGTGTCTGTCCCCTCCGGGCATTTTCCTGCTTGGGAAGAGCTGAAACCTCCCTGGATGCCGCCTGTGCCGCACGGGGGCTTTTCTCCTGATTAAAAAAGCAGATTAAAGCGATCTGTTCCCCTCGGGGGGGTGGGCTGGGCAGGTGGTCGGGGGAAGGGGGAGATCCAGCTATGAAACCCCCCAAAATGCAAGGTGGATGCAGGGGAGGAGATGTGAGGATGCTGTGGGTTCTCCAAAGACACGGAGGAGGGCGGGGAGCTGGGGGATGCTGTTGCCCGGTGCCTGATCTCCTTTTATCCCCCCCCAAAAATGTCCCCAGGCTTGAAGATGTGTGTGAGCAGCGGGAACGGCAGCGAGGGGACCCCGACCTCGGGACAGAAGCACCTGCACGTGCCGTCCATCATCGTCACCCCCCCCACGCCCACGGGCGCCACGCTGTCCCGCGAGGGGCGGCGCGGGGAGGGACCCTCGCCCTGCAGCCAGTGCTGAACGGCGACGCGGGGGACACCCAGCCTGGCTGGGATGGAGCCACAGCCTGCAGGGAGCAGCTCCCAGGGACGCACGGGGCGGGTGTGGACCGTGAATAAAACCCCTGGGGCTCCACACCCCCGGTTTGGCTGTGTCACATGGGGGGTGCGTTGTGCCCCCCCGAAATACTCCAGAGCTGCCCTCGTGCCCGTGCGTGGCCAAAAGTGAGGCCCCCACTTCTCCAGCGGGGGTTGAAGAGTCTGTTCCAGCGGGAGGTGAAGTCGGCGTGGCCAGCGCGCCCCGGGGAGCGGGCGCGTCCCGCAGGGAGCCGGGGGCGAAGCTCCCGCGGAGCGGCGGCACCCGGAGCCGGCGGGAGAGGCGGGAGTGTGAAAGCAGATGGAAATTTAATTTTTTAATGACAGCAGCAGATGGCAAAAGACACGCGAGGGGAGGCGCAGCGTGGGGGAGACGCTCCTGGAGCGCCCAGCGGGAGCCGGCGGCACCGGGGCTGCTCCGGGAACGGGGGTGGGGACCCTCCGCGTGGTGGGGGTGGGGTGGGGGTCACCAAAGCTTGGATCACAGCCCAGGATGGGGGCAACGCTCATGCCAGGGGTTGTGGTTGCTCCATGGGTGGTGCCCGAGGTGGTTTGGGAGAGGGACTGGGGAGAGGTGGATTTGTCTGGTGAGGGGGAATTTTCATGGGGACTTGCAAAGGGGATGTAGCCCCCAAAAATCATCCAGAAGTCACTTGGCTGAGCTGGGTGTGGGGAGGGGGTGGATCGAGGGATGGATGGGTGGATGGATAATGGATGGATGGATGGATGGATGGATGGATGGATGGATGGATGGATGGATGGATGGATGGATGGATGGATGGATGGATGGATGGATGGATGGATGATGGATGGATGGATGGATGGATGGATGGATGATGGATGGATGATGGATGGATGGATGGATGGATGGATGGATGGATGGATGGATGGATGGATGGATGATGGATGGATGATGGATGGATGATGGATGGATGATGGATGGATGGATGGATGGATGGATGGATGGATGGATGGATGGATGGATGGATGAAGGTGTGGCTGGACAGATGGATGATGGATGGATGGATGGATGGATGGATGGATGGATGAAGGTGTGGCTGGACAGATGGATGATGGATGATGGATGGATGGATGGATGGATGGATGGATGGGCGGATGGATGGATGGATGGACGTGGATGGATGTGGAACAGAGGAAAGGGACAGGCAAGTGATGACAGGTGCCTGAGTGTTGGTGTCTGCACAGGGGCCACTGAACAGACAGACAGACAGACAGACAGACAGACAGACACTGCTGCTGGTCTGTGCACATGAGGGCGGCTGCTGAGGCCTGGGCACAGCCCAGGGACAGCCACGCACAGCCCATGTTTCCCATCTCAGTCCGTGTCACCCATCCCAGCCCATGTCACCCATCCCAGCCCGTGTCACCCATCCCAGCCCGTGTCACCCATCCCAGCCCATGTCACCCATCCCAGCCCGGTGTCACCCATCCCAGCCCGTGTCACCATCCCAGCGGTGTCACCCATCCCAGCCCGTGTGACCCATCCCAGCCCATGTCACCCATCCCAGCCGGTGTCACCCATCCCAGCCCGTGTCACCCATCCCAGCCGGTGTCACCCATCCCAGCCCGTGTCACCCATCCCAGCGCGTTCCCGCGGGGCGCTGCCGCTCCCGCCCGCCAGGGGGCAGCAGCGTCGGGCGCGCCACTCCCGCGGCGCCCCGGCAACAAGTGCCGCGCGCTGATTGGCCGAGCGCCCGCGGGGAGCGCCGCGATTGGTCCCCGTGCCCCATCCGGGCCTCCCCCCGCGGGGCGGGGCGCGGAGCAGGGCAGCCAATCAGAGAAGCGCGCGCCACGGCAACAGCGGGGAACAGCCAATCAGCGCGCGCCGCGCCGAGCTAGCCCCGCCTCCTGCCGGAGACCGCGAAAACGCGCCAGGAGGCGGGAGCGGGGCGGGGTGGGCGGGGCCTGGGGGCTGCGCAGCCAATAGGGAGCGAGGGCGCGCGGCGGGCTCGGCACCCGCCCGGAACCGATTCGACCCCGGTCCGGCCCCGGTCTGATCCCGGTTCGACCTCGGTGCGATCCCGGTCTGATCCCGGTCTGATCCCGGTCTGATCCCGGTTCGACCTCGGTGCGATCCCGGTCTGATCCCGGTTCGACCTCGGCGCGATCCCGGTCTGATCCCGGTCTGATCCCGGTTCGACCTCGGTGCGATCCCGGTCTGATCCCGGTCTGATCCCGGTTCGACCTCGGTGCGATCCCGGTCGGATCTCGGTACCATCCCGGTCCGATCTCAGTCCGATCCCGGTGCGATCCCGGTCCGATCCCGGTCCGATCCCGGTCTGATCCCAGTCTGATCCCGGTCCGGTCCCGGTCCGATCCCGGTCCGGCGCCCCCGGGCCCATGGAGCCGGCCGAGGTGGAGTTCCTGGCCGAGAAGGAGCTGGTGACCATCGTGCCCAACTTCAGCCTGGACCGGATTCACCTGATCGGGGTCTGCGGGGGCCGGGCTGGGCAGGGACCGGGGCTGGGGACACGGCGTGGGGCGCCCGAGGACAAATTTGGGGGTTCGTGGGGCAGGGTCTGGGTGGTGCTGGGGGGTTAGGTCTGGGGAACTGGGTTTAAGGGTTTGGGATTGAAGTGCTGGGTCTGGGGGCATTAGGATGGGTCGGGGGTGTTTGGGAACAGGGGGGAGGAGATGGGGAAGGATCGGGGTGGATTTGGGGTGCTGGGATGGAGAGTTGAAGGGGTTCGGGGATGGCAGGCAGGGGGTTGGGAGAAGAGGCACTGCAGCCCCCCAGGAGCTTTGGGAGGGGGCTGTGCTGTCCCCACATCTTTGGGGGGTCTGTGCCGCCCCCGAGCCCTGGCTGGGAGTGTCCGGCTGTCCTGGATGCTGACCAGAACCTGGCCGTGTCCAGGGAGGTGGGATGTGTGGCTGTAACTCCTGTGAAACACCTGGAAATAGAAAACGCCCTGGAAACGTTGGTTATTCCTTCTTGGGGGAGATGAGGAAAAGTGTGAGCAGGAATTCTGGGAAGCCAGAGGAGGAAATGCAGGATCAAATGTTTGACTCAGGCTTTTCCAAATCCTCTGGAAACTCTCACCACATTAGCAGCAAGTTCTGTGCAGTCCAGGCCTTGGTTGTTGCCTGCCTCTCATGCCCTAATTTGTTTTCCAGGGAGATCTGGGTCCCTTCAACCCTGGCTTGCCAGTGGAAGTGCCTGTGTGGTTGGCCATTAATCTGAAGCAGAGGCAGAAGTGTCGGCTCATCCCCCCAGAATGGATGGATGTTGGTGAGGATTGAGGCTCTGGCTTCAGCTCTGGCCTTCAGTGGCTGCAGTGGAAACTTGAAATTAAAAATAATCCATTTTTCACCATTAGTGGGGAGCTTAATTCAAAAACACAAAGCAACTGAGAGAGAAGGATCTCATGTTCCACCGCTGGAATTCTTTATTTAGTCTGAGGGTGGTGGGGCTTGTTCAGAAGCAGCTTTAGGGATTTTAGGTCACAGAATCCCTGAATGTTTTTTAAGTTGGAAAAGACCTCCAACCTCATCAAGTCCAACTTGTGCCCAACTCAGAGCACTGAGTGCCACATCCAGCCATTGCTTGGGCAGCTCCAGGGATGGGGGACTCCAAACCTCCCTGGGTTAAACACCTTCCAGTGTTTAATCACCCTTTCAGTCCAGGAATTCCTTCTGATGTCCAACCTGAACTTCCCCTGGCACAGCTTGAGGCTGTCAAAAATTCCCTGGGAAAATCTCTGTGAGGAGGGAGAGCTTGGAGGTGTCCATGGGTTGTGTGCCTTTTCCTGCCCTCACATCACTGGACCCTGAGCTGATCCTACAGAAACAACGTGGCTTTTCCTGGGGAGGGGGAAAAACACACCTGGCAAAACCTGAGCATCCCTGGATGTATTTTTTCAGGGAAACTGGAGGAAATCCGGGATCAGGAGCGGAAAGAGGACACCTTCACTCCAATGCCCAGCCCCTACTACATGGAACTCACCAAGCTGCTGCTGAACTAGTGAGTAGGAGCTGAGCTGAGCCTTTCCCACCCGCCTCCTGCGAGCACGGATGGTTTCTCAAGCTCTGCTTGGCAGCAGCCCCGCAGGGCGGTGGGGAGAGGGAGAGTTGAGGGAGGTTTATCCCCTCAGCCTGCCAAGATTTCACAGCAGCACTTCCCTGGTGGTAGCTCTGCCTCTCAGGAACTTGGGGCTCGCTGGTTCCGTGGCCTCCTGATTGGGGCTGTGCCGCTTTGTTGAGCAGCAGCTCGGTGTGGAGGCCTGGAGGAGCCACAGCACAATCTGTTCAGCAGCCTCCAGGCTTCTTCCTTGGCTCTCCTTCAGGAGGAAAGCTCCTCTCTCCTCAGCCTGGGAAGCAGGAGGCCGGGGATATTCCGAGCCTGAGCTCCTGCCTGCTGAGGCATTTCACTTGTAAAATGTGCTGGCTGGTATTTGTCTCAGCGAGGGCTCTGCTGACTTTTTAAGCCCTCGATTAAGCAGGGTGGGCATTCCAGCTCTGGTTTTTCCTCTGGAGAGGAGGCTCCTGGCGTGCTGCTCCTTCCCAGCACGCTCCAGCAGCCCTGACAGCTCTGTCTGTGTGCATTGATTGCATCTCCAGCTCCTTATGGCAGCGCTGAATGGCCTTAATGGGGTGATGTGGCACATCCCATCCAGCCCTTCCAGCTTAATTCTCCCTGATAGAGCCCCAGGAGCCCCGAGCTGGGGATTTCATTGTGCCTGAGCCCTTGGTTTCCCCAGCTGGCCGTGACTTTGGCCAGGTTTGGGGCCCTCCGTGCACCTTGTACCAGCTGGGCAATTAAAGAGCAGAAGGATTCTAGTGACAACCAGCTGCTGCACTGGGGCTGAGCATTCCTGGGGAAGGAAACCATCCCAGAAATCCCAGCAGGGACAAGGAGCAGAGAGGATTTTAATGTGGAGTAGCAGGTTTTTAGCAAACTGTGCTGCGAGCTCCTCAGGCTGGGAGGGGAGGGGGGCGAGATGGTGACAGCACCACTGAGTGACACAACCACAGATAACCCCTCAGAGCCTGCCCTGACCCTGCCCTGCCCTTCCCTGTGGCAGTGCCTCCGACAACATCCCCAGGGCGGACGAGATCCGGACGCTGGTGAAGGACACGTGGGACACGCGCGTGGCCAAGCTGCGCCTGTCCGCCGACAGCTTCGTGCGCCAGCAGGAGGCTCACGCCAAGGTCCGCCTGCCCCGGGGGCTCGGGGATGAGGGAGGAGCCGCTGGGAAGAGGCTGGCTCGGGCCGTGCTCGTCCTGGCCTGTGGGAGCGTCCCCGGAGCTGTGGGTTGCAGCTCGTGGGTCGGGGCGGCACTTTGTGGGAGGGTGAAGAGCCGTGGGATGGTTTGGGTTGGGTCTTGGAGATCTCATTCCACCCCCTTCCACTGGAGCAGGCAGCTCCAAGCCCTCTGACCACTCCCAGGAATGGGGAATGCTCCTGAAATGGTGCTGAGGGTGCTTCTCTTGACCAGGGCTGGCAGCTGGTCAGTCCCTCGGGGTGTCACCAAAGGGAGCTGTGAGCTGCTTCCTGCTGCCTCCTCCTCTCTGACCCTGTTCTTCCTCTTTCAGCTGGATAATTTAACCCTGATGGAGATCAACACCACCGGCACTTTCCTCACCCAAGCCTTGGATCAAATGTACAAGCTCCGGACTAACCTGCAGCCTGGAGAGAGCTCCCACTCCCAGGATTTCTGACTGGAGCAGCTCCCACCTCCCTGCAGGGACCTCCCAGCCCTCCAGTCTCCCCTCGGGGCTGGCTGGGAATTGCTCCAGAGCATCCCAGAGCCTCGGTGACTCGCTGGGCGGATCTCTCGGGTTGTACTTCAGCAAGGGAACTTCTGAGGGCAGCACAGGCCACACGCTGCCTTGAAAGCCATAAATTTCGAGGCGGTGCTTCCATGGATTTTCTCAGAGCCTTAGGGAAAAAAAAAAAAAAAAAAAAAAAAAAAAAAGGAAGATGTGCTGGCAATGAGGTGTCTGCTGGGGAGATCAGCTGGGAAGCAGATCCATCTGCTCTTTGGAGGACAAAAGAAAATGGTTTTCCCTCTCAGATACCAGGCTGTGGGGAAATACCAGAATATCATGCATCTTTATTTTTGTAATGTTTGGGGTTTTACTCTGAAACTCGTCTGTAAAAAAATAACGTAATAAAAAAAATAATCGCGGCTGAAGAGCAGCATCAAATTAATCCTGGGCTGTGTCACAAACAGTGCTTGGAAAATCCTGCAGTTCTCCTTTGGCTCTGGCCCCGTTTCCTGCAGCAGAGTGACAGGCAAGGAAGGGCAGGATCCAGGCAGGATCAAAATGGGATTCAGGGCAGGATCAAGGTGGGATCCAGGGCCAGGATCCAGAGTAGGATCCAGCCAGGATCAAGATGGGATTCAGGGCAGAATTTAGGCAGAATCCAGGGCAGGATTCAGTCAGAATCCAGGGCAGGATCCCAGCAGGATCAAGATGGCATCCAGGGCAGAATTTAGGCAGGATCCAGGCAGAATCCAGATGGGATTCAGAGCAGAATTCAGGCAGGATCCAGGGCAGAATTTAGGCAGGATCCAGGGAAGAAGTCAGGCAGAATCCAAGTAGGATCCAGGGCAGAATTTAGGCAGGATCCAGGCAGGATCCAAAGATGGGATCCAGGGCAGAATTTAGGCAGGATCCAGGGCAGAATTTAGGCAGGATCCAAGAAGGATCCAGGGCAGAATTTAGGCAGGATCCAGGGCAGAATTTGGGCAGAATCCAGGGCAGGATGCAGGCAGGATCCAGATGGGATTTAGAGCAGAATTTAGGCAGGATCCAGGGCAGGATCCAAGCAGAATTCAGGCAGGATCCAGGCGGGATGCAGGCAGGATCCAGATGGGATTTAGAGCAGAATTCAGGCAGGATCCAAGCAGGATCCAGGGCAGAATTCAGGCAGAATTTAGGCAGGATCCAGGACAGAATTTAGACAGGATCCAGGCAGGATCCAGATGGGATTTAGAGCAGAATTCAGGCAGGATCCAAGCAGGATCCAGGGCAGGATCCAGGCAGGATCCAGATGGGATTTAGAGCAGAATTTAGGCAGGATGCAGGCGGGATCCAGGACAGAATTCAGGCAGGATCCAGGCGGGATGCAGGCGGGATCCAGGTGGGATTTAGAGCAGAATTCAGGCAGGATCCAGGGCAGGATTCAGGCAGGATCCAAGCAGGATGCAGGCGGGATCCAGGTGGGATTTAGAGCAGAATTCAGGCAGGATCCAAGCAGGATCCAGGGCAGAATTCAGGCAGAATTTAGGCAGGATCCAGAACAGAATTTAGACAGGATCCAGGCAGGATCCAGATGGGATTTAGAGCAGAATTCAGGCAGGATGCAGGCGGGATCCAGGAGGGATCCAGGTGGGATTTAGAGCAGAATTCAGGCGGGATGCAGGCGGGATCCAGATGGGATTTAGAGCAGAATTTAGACAGGATCCAGGCGGGATCCAGGTGGGATTTAGAGCAGAATTCAGGCGGGATGCAGGCGGGCTCTGGCCGGCAGGGCTGTGTTCAGCAGCTGTCATTGCCGCGGGTGCCAGCGCTGCCCTGCCCAGCACCCGGGCCAGGCTCCCGCTGCCACCCGTGCCCTGCCCTGCCCTGCCTGCCCCCGGGCTGTGCCCCCGGGCTGTGCCCCCGGGCTGTGCCCCCCAGGGACGGCAGGAGCTGCCGGGAGTGCTGGGCAGGGCTGCGTTCCCAATGGAGAAAGGATTCCTTGCCGTCATTAAGGAAGAGTTTATTTTGGGGATTTTTTTGTTTTTGGGGATGTTTTCAGGAATTACAGCAATATATTCATAAATACCTAATTACTACATTCAACAAATAATATATTACATTACAATTAATTCTGACAAAGTACACTTTGAACATGTTTAGGGTTGGGTTTTTCTCCTTTTTTGGGTTTTTTTTTTCTTTTGTTTGTTTTCTTTCCAACCTGCTCCCAGCAGGCTCTGCCTTCCTCTCCTTCCTCCTTCCAGGCTCTGGCACAGCTGCTCCAGCAATTCTGCACGGACACAAAATTGGTCCAAAAACCAAAATCCAGGCTGATGATGAGGCTGCGTCCCAGCATGGTGAGGGATAAATTCCCAATGATTTTCCACCCCTGGCTTCCCCCTCCCTCTGCCACGGCACACAGGAAGGGAAAGGAGCAGAGCCACGAGTGAATTTCACCCTGATAAAATTCCCTTCCGAGCCCAGAGCTGGCAGTGGCGAGGCCAGAGGCTGGCGAGGCAATTGGGGATTTAAAAAAGATTAAACTAATTTCTGTCACAAGGGCATTCTGCTTTTTAATCTCGCCCAGCTTTTTTTTTTATTTGGTGAAGCCAATGAGAGAGCAGGGAGCAGGGGGGGTTTAGTGCTTTTCTTTGCCAGTGCAACGAGGGAATTTAAAGCAGGAAGCAGAGGTCACCTTTTCCCAGAGATGTGAGCTGGTCTCGTGGCGAATTAAAAACAATTTCTAATAAATAATTTAAAAATAACAATCAAATAAAAAGGCTCCCCTTTGAGGAGGGGAGGCAGGGTATGAACTGGTTTTTAGCAGGTTTTTTTTTTAGCTAAAAATGGCACCAAGCCTGACCCTGGTGGCACCAGGACATCCCTGCCTGCCTGCAGGCACAGCTCCACATGGATTGTCCCCAAAGTGCCACCAAGAGACCCCACAAAACCCCCTCTCCCTGTGCCCAAACTGCCGTAGAGCTGCTCTGATTGTCTTGGTATTTTTTGGGGGGGTGGGGACAAGGACACCCCAATGCCACCCATCCCTCAACCCTCCACCCTCTCAGCACAATTCCTTGGGACTTTTCCTTTGGCAGACAGAGCCTGGGCAAGGCCCAGACACCACCCAGCACTGTGACACCCCCAACTACCCAGCTGGAGCAGAAAAAGCCCCAGAAAGCAAAGAAAAAGGATAAAAATTAAAATTAAAATTAAAATTAAAATTAAAATTAAAAAAAAAGGAGGGTGGAAGGGCTCAGCTTCCTAAGGGACTGGTGGTGGGATAGGGGAAAAGGGGATTTATTTTTCCTGGGTTTCAATTCTTTTTAAAACATTTCAGTATCTTTCCTGGCCCGACCAGCAGCAGTACAAACACTAAAAAGTGAGTTAATCCTTTTGCCAAAAGAAAAGAACACCAAAAAAACAAACCAGAAAGAAAATAAAAACCAGAGAGGTAGAAAGAGGGGGGGAAAAAATGGGAAAAAAAAAAGCAGAAACACCTTAAAAAAAAAGGCAAGCTTTTTATAACAATAATTAAAGCAATAAAAACATACAAAACTTTGTTGTTTTTTAATATATATACACAGTACAAGGCTGAAGCACCTTTTTTTTCTTTTTTTTCCACCTGTTCCATCCCAAAGCCGGGGTGACAAAGTGACCCCGCGCGTGTCCCTGCCCCTTCCCCGCCAACCAGGAACAAAAAGGGACCTTCAACCAGTTTATTGACTTTATTTTTTGATAGCCAAGTGCATTTCCAGGGGAAGCCCCGGGCTGGGGGTGCCGTGCTGGGAGCAGGAATCCAGCAGCACCCACGGGGCCCCCCGGGTTTAGTGTTGTGGAGTTTTTCATTGTCTTCTCTATTTATTTTTTTTTTTTTTGAGAAAAAAAGAAGAACCAACAAAAAAGTGTGGGTGGGTGGAGGGGGGGGCGCTTCAGAGCTGTGGCCCCCCGAGGAGGGGACAGGAGGGGACATGCCAGGGGCTGCTGGCCGTGGGGGTGGGCTCCCGGCTCCTCCCAGCTCCCCTTTGCTTCATGCATGGCACATTCTCCATTTATTTATTTCTTTTTTTTTTTTTTAAATTTTTTTTTTGCTCTCTTCCTTTTATTATTAACGATTCCGTCGTCGCGGTTTCGTTCTGTTGTTTTTTTTTCTTTTTCGTCTCGCTTTTTTTTTTTTTTTTTAATTTTATTATTTTAGCTTCAAACCTCCCAGTGAAAAATATTAAATATTCAAGGTAATAAAATAGATTATTATTTCTAGACTATATGTTCGGCCTGGCCCAAGGAGCGTCACCTGGGGTACCCCTTGAAATAACCCCTAGACCACTGCATGGCAGGCAAGGCAAGGCACTTCCGCAGGTGATCCAGCTCGGCTTGCAGGCGCTCCCGCTCCGACACCATCTTCTGCTTCTGGCTCCTCAGCTCCTGCAGGCAGCCAGGGAACGGGAGGGCGGCGGTCAGCCAGGCACAGGACAGCCCGCGGGGTGGGGGAATGTGGGGGAGTAAGGTGGGGGTGGGAATGGGGACTGCAGGGGATGGGGACTGCAGGGAATGGGATAAAAGAGAGAAGGGATGGGGGCAGTCTGCAGGGGGATGGGGCAGTGCAGGGGATGGGGGCAGTGCAGGGGATGGGGCAGTGCAGGGGATGGGGGCAGTGCAGGGAATGGGGCAGTGCAGGGGAATGGGGACTGCAGGGGATGGGGCAGTGCAGGGAATGGGATAAAGAGAGAGAAGGGATGGGGCAGTGCAGGGGATGGGGCACTGCAGGGAATGGGAGCAGTGAAGGGAATGGGGACTGCAGGGGATGGGATACAAAGAGAGAAGGGATGGGGCAGTGCAGGGGAATGGGGCAGTGCAGGGAATGGGGGCAGTGCAGGGAATGGGGCAGTGCAGGGAATGGGGCAGTGAAGGGAATGGGATAAAAGAGAGAAGGGGATGGGGCAGTGCAGGGAATGGGGCAGTGAAGGGGTTTGGGATACAAGAGAGAAGGGAATGGGGGCAGTGCAGGGGATGGGGCAGTGCAGGGAATGGGATAAAAGAGAGAAGGGATGGGGCAGTGAAGGGGATGGGGCACTGCAGGGAATGGGGCAGTGAAGGGAATGGGGACTGCGGGGGATGGGATATAAGAGAGAAGGGATGGGGCAGTGCAGGGGATGGGGCAGGGAAGGGAATGGGGCAGTGAAAGGGGATGGGGCAGTGCAGGGAATGGGGCAGTGAAGGGAATGGGATACAAGAGAGAAGGGATGGGGCAGTGCAGGGAATGGGGCAGTGAAGGGTTTGGGATACAAGAGAGAAGGAATGGGGCAGTGCAGGGAATGGGGCAGTGCAGGGAATGGGATAAAAGAGAAGGGATGGGGCAGTGCAGGGGATGGGGCAGTGCAGGGTTTGGGATACAAGAGAGAAGGGATGGGGCACTGCAGGGAATGGGTGCTGCAGGGTTTGGGATACAGCAGGGTTTGGGATATAGCAGGGGATGGACAGTGCAGGGAATGGGATATAGCAGGGGATAGCACTGCAGGGTTTGGGATATAGCAGGGGATGGGCACTGCAGGAAATGAGGCACTACAGGGTTTGGGATATAGCAGGGGATAGCACTGCAGGGTTTGGGATATAGCAGGGGTTTGGGATATAGCAGGGGTTGGGCACTGCAGGAAATGGGCACTACTGGGAATGGGATCCCCTGTGAGATTCTGAGCTCACCCAGATGCTCTCATGAGGGATGTGTGGGTGCCTGAGAAATAGCAAGGGGAATAGGGTGGGGGGCAAGGAATAGGCACTGCAGGGTTTAGGATACAGCAGGGAAAGGGGGAACCACAGGGAACAGGCACTGCAGGGAATGGGCACTGCAGGGAATGGGCACTGCAGGGAATGGGCACTGCACAGGATGGGTACAATATGTAAATGGGTGTGCTGTGGGAGGATTGGGTGCCTCGAGGTCAGATCCCAGGAAGGCTGGGTACCCAGGAGGGCTGGATGCCCAGGGGATGAATGCCCACAGAGCCTGGTGCCCAGGGGATGAATGCCCAGGGAATGGGTGTCGAGGTAATGGGGTATCCAGGGGATGAGTGCCCAGGGGATGGGTGCCCAGGGGATGGGTGCCCAGGGAATGAATGAGGGATGGAATGCCCAGGGGATGGATGCTGAGATAATGCAGGGTATCCAGGGGATGAGTGCCCAGGGCATGGGTGCCCAGGGGATGAATGCCCAGGGATGAGTGCCCAGGGATTGTGTGCCCAGGGTATCCAGGGGATGAATGCCCAGGGGATGAGTGCCCAGGGATTGTGTGCCCAGGGTATCCAGGGGATGAATGCCCAGGGGATGGGTGCCCAGGGAATGAGTGCCCAGGGGATGAATGCTGAGATAATGGGGTATCCAGGGGATGGGTGCCCAGCTGGTGGGTGCCCAGGTGACGTGTGCTGTCCCCACTCACCGCCATGCTGTGTGACAGCTGCTCAGCTGTCAGGCTCAGGGTGTAGTGCTGGGCCTCCAGCCGCCGGCACTGCGTCTGCAGCACCTGGCGCTCCAGGTTTTGTTCTGCAACACCCAAAGGACAAGGGCTGAGCACCAGCTCCTCCCACGGAGGGTGCCAACCCTGCTCCAGGCTCTGCCCAGCACACAGTGATAGCCCCCAGCATCCCAGAACATTCCCAACCCTGGCACTGCCTGTGGGGCAACCTTTAGGTCCCACTGGAAGGACATTGGGCAGCTGTGAATACACAGATTTTTCATGCATACATTAATTCTTGCAAAAAACAACAACAGTGCCTGTTGCTTTCATACTTCTCCTGCACTGCTGGAGATCCCCCAGTGCTTCCCCAGCCCATCCCAGCAGCAACCTCCCACGGGAAACTAAAGCACAAACTTGCACTGTACCCTCCCTGCACCCCCTTACCTTCTATATGCTCCTGGTAAGCTTCAAAAATTGCCTCGATCCCTTGCCACTTGGGCCTGGGGTAGTCCTCCTCCTCCTCCTCCTCCTCTTCCTCCTCCTCCTCCTCGTCCTCAGAGGCAGAGTCCCGGGGCAGGGGGGGCAGTGGCCGCAGCGGCCCCTCGGCCGTGCCGTTGTGCGGGGGCCCGGCCAGGCGGCTGGACGCCTGCAGCTCCGGGATGTTGTAGTGGATGGACGTGTCCAGCTTGTGGTTCTGCTCCACTGTCCCCCCTGTGGGCGGCCACAGTCAGCCCCTGCCTGCTGCCCACGGCCCCTCAAGGCATTCATTCCCACCCTTCCCAGAGCTTTAGGGGGATTGCAACATCTTCTGCGGGTTTTTATCGCTCTCCGCGCGCTGGAGGGGTTTTATTTACTTCAGTCACTCGACTGAGTGAGTTTGGAGGCTTTGGAGCTGTATTATCCCGAATTTTTAGCTTCAGCAATGAGCTCATGGGATGCTCCAGCAGTGAGGCTGCCAGTGTCAAACCCTGGTGGGGGTGATATCCCAAGACCCAACCAGCCTCCTGCATCCCTGCTTCACTTTCTGGACATCAGGGGAATTTCTTGATTGGCAGGGTTGTTAAACACTGGAAGGAGCTGCTCTGAGAGACGATGGAGTTCCCCATCCCTGGAGGGGTTCAAGGACTCAGTGTGGCACTCAGTGCAGAATATTACTCTCCTGGATTCTTAAGTACTTTAGATTTGTATGTTAGGCATGTAAAGAAGTTATTGTTGTGTGCAATAGTAAATTCTATATGAATTGATGCTAAATTGTTTAAGTTATCAATTAAGTTAAAATGCTGTTCAGTTTAAGTTAAGTGCTGTTGGGCCTTTAAACATAACCTGTTGATCAAGTCCAGGCTCAGTTTAGCACATGGTTTATTCTCAACTTGTGACTCAACAGGAGAGTCTTCCATATTCCATTTTGTCCTTATCCTTTCCTATCCTTTTGTTTCCCCCTCACTCCAGCCTCCACACAGATTATTTGGGGGTTTATTTATTGACTTTGGATTTTTGTTTGCTTTTCCTCAGAGTGCTTTAACCACCTAATAAAAAACAGGAGACTGAACCTTGCCAACGAACTTTGTCGTGATACTGGCGTTACACCAAACCCGGTTTTACTGATACTTTTGCTGACGATTCAAGTGACTTCAAAATATAATTCCAACAACTCCCAGTTACCTTTGTGCTTCTGCAGCGCCTTCTGCGTGGACTGCAGCACCGACTCATGGAACTGGTGAGCAAACTCCTCGGCAATGAAGGGCTCCCAGGGCTTGCTCTTGCCGTTCATGCTGTGGGACAGCGGCACCGGGATGTCCTTGGGGAGGGGCCCCCTGACGTAGCTGAGGATGCTCAGAGCCTTCTTCCCAGGGTGCCCATCGCTCAGCCGGGGCTTCTCCGACTCCTTGGGCCTCGCTGGCTCCTGGGCTCTCAGCTGCTCCAGCCTGGAGGCTTCTGCTGCCTTCGGCCCCTCCGGCACGGAGACGGCGATGCCCACAGGGTTTATCCAGGTCCAGCAGGAGCGGCGGCACCGGCGGCTCTTTGGGAAGAGGAGCAGCTGTTGGTTGCAACCAGGACTCTGCACCCCTCAAGGCAAAGCTGTGCCCCCCAACCCAAGGCCCAGGGAAGGACTTGGGGCGCTTACCAGTGCTGGGGGCACCGGGGCTGTCCCGCGGGGAGCTCTTCACCACCACGGCAGCCGGCGTGGTCTTCTGCTTCATGGCCTGCAGCATCTCCACCAGCTTCTCCTTGTCTGCAGCATGGGAAGCTGAGCTTTAGTGTAGCCTCTGCTCCGCAGAGCCAGCTCAGGGCCCCAGGCAGGTCCCCCAGGGCACCCCCAGACCCGCGCGTGCGCGGGCGTGGCTGTTACCTTTCCTCTTCTCGGCGCTGATGTGCGTGAGGTTGAAGATGGTGAGGAAGCGCTTCTTCTCCTCCAGGTTGGGGCTGTTGTTCATCTCGTCGGGGCTGTAGCGCGTGGAGAGCGGGAGGCGCGGCGAGGGCGTGCGGCGCTTGCTCTGCACCGTGGGCGGGGACGGGCTGCGCTCCCGCAGCATCCGCCGCCGCTTGCGCCGCTTCTGGCTCAGCAGTTCCTCCTTCTGCTGCTGCGTGGTCAGCCCGAAGAGCTGCAGGAACTCCAGCTTCTGGGGCGGCCAGGGGGAGAGCAGAGCAGGGTCATGCCTCGTCCTGGTCTTCAGCCCCATGCCCATTGTCCCATCTTCATTCCTATTCCCATCCTCATGCCCACCCTCACCCCTGTTGTGATCCCCATCTCCATTCCCATCCCCATTCTCATCCTCATTCCCCTCATCTTCATTCCTCATCCTCATCCCACCCCATTCCCATTCCATGCTCACCCTTACCACCATCCCCATTTCCATCCCCATTTCCATTACCCATCTCCCTCCCCTTCCTCATCACCCCATCTCCAACTCCCTGGTTCCTCTGCAGATATGTGGTGATGGTGGCCGTATTGGGCACTGAGAACTGGTGTAAAGGAGGGGGCTGCTCCCCCAGGGGACAGGGAGGGGACAGGGGTGCCCCCAGTACCTCAGAGGACGTGTCCAGCTTCAGCGGGGGCTGCTCAGCCACGCAGCGGAGATGGGCCCGCACCTCCTCCTCGTCGCTGTCATCACAGGAGTCATCCAGGTCGTAGTAGTACCCTGGGCATGGGGAGAGGCTGGCATGAGGCTGGGGACACCTTGGGAATCTTCTGGGACACAGGGGAATGCCACTGGGGATGGGGGTGCAGCAGGGCAGGATGTCAGAAGGGATGTGGGTCCAATACGGGGCCCAGCAGGGTGGGGGGAGCCCTGTCCCCTCCCCAACAGCTGTGGGACCTTGGAAGGGATGGCCCATCCCTGCGTGCCCTCCTGGGGTCAGTGGGGCACAGGCTGAGCCCCCATCCCTCCGGAGTGGTGACAACAATTCCAGCCCCTCCCAGCTTTCCATCTCCTCCTCACCGCTGCTCCCATCCCTGCTCCAGCAGCCCCATCAATATTTAAAACCCTCTTATTAGCTCCAGCTCATCATTTATGAATGGGGCTCGTCTGGAGCGCAGGGTTTACCGGAGCGCTGGGATGTGGGAACGTCGGCATTCCTGGGAGACCCCAGGCAGGCCCCGCTGCCAGGGGGGAAATCCTGCTGCCCACCTTTCTCCCGGGCCTCCCGCCGCCGGCGCTCCTCCAGGTCCAGCTTGCTGACCAGCCTGCGGTGCTGCTGCACGAACTCGTCGTAGATGTACATGGGGTCCTGGGCGCGGGGCTGGGGGGGCCGGTAGGGCGAGCTGGGCTTGCTGGGCTCGGGGAACGGGGTGGCCGGGGCTCTCTGCTGGCTCAGGATGCTCTGAGTGGACTTCTCCAGCTCAGCCAGGAAGGGGGTGTGGGTGAAGGCCCCGTGCTCCGGGGCGCCGGGCTCCCGTCCCGGGGGGTATTTCTCCAGAGTGTCCCTCTTCCTCGGCCCCTCCTCCAGCTTCTCGGGGCAGAAGACCCTCTCCACCTTCACCAGGGGGATGCCCTGGCGGCCGGGCTCGAAGGGTGCTGGGTGGCTGTGGAGGGCGTGGGGCTCGGGGAGGCGCCGGGGAGGGTCGGGGGGGCTCTCCATCAGCGAGACGGGGTTCCAGAGGGACGTGGTGACGGGGTGGTGCTGGGGTTTGGGGGAGATGAGGGGTGGGGGCCCGCCAAAGTGCTGCCCTGGCTCCCGGCTGCTCGGCTCGTGGCGGCTCGATCCCAACCTGCAGGGAGAGGAGAAGTGAGGCGCTGGCACTGCCACCGGAGAGCTGGCAGCACTCCAGCCCCGGGGGATTTTGGGGTGAGGAACACCCAGAGGGGTTTGTGCACGTGGGGCTGCCACATTTGTCCCCTCCCTGCCACGAACCTGAGGGATGGGGGCAGAGTTAAGGCTGTGCATGGGTGGGATGGGCAGGGATGCGGCTGCATCCCAAGAGCTGGAGACCCCAGCCTTGACCCCTGCACGGGGACAAGCGAGCCACCAGCCCTGCCACAGCCCTGTGGCCAGGGCAGCACCCCAGTGCAGCCCTCCTCTGACAGCCAGAGCCGGAGCCAGCCCGTTTGCATGATAAATATTTCATGTGCCCAAGCTGTGCATTTAACACTTTTCCGCTCCAGCGCCCCGGAGCTCCGCTTCAGCTCGGCGCCGCCACCGAGTCACCACGGGCGGGGAGCACAGCCTGCCTGCCCCTGGGATGCAGGAGAAGGATGGACCATCCCCAGCTGCAGGTGTTTCAGGGTGACCTTGCTGTCTCCTCTCCGCTTTGGGGTGGGAGGAGCGGATGGGGAAGGGAGCCTGCGGCGGGCGCTCGCCTTTGTGCCGCCCCGTGATCCGCTCCTTATTATCCTCCATGAGCCGTGCTAATCCCCTGGATACCCAAAAATAACAAAGGGAGCAGGCGGCAGAGCTGCCTGGATGAGCCTGCACCGCTTAAGTGCTCAGCCACGGGGGCCAGCAAGGCTCTGTCAATCACTCCAGGGGTGTGGGCACGCTCTGCTGCCCCCCAAACCGCCCAGGCTCAGCGCAGGTGCCCCCCCAAATGAGGCATCCAATGCCCAGCCCCACTGCCTGGGAGGGGGGAGCTGCAATTAGCAGTGCTGGTGGCTGGGCAGCACCTGGCCGCTCGCCGCTGGCCCCCAGCCACCTCCCGGGCTCGGCGCCTGCCGCCGCGCAGATGTCGGGCACCGGGAGGGCCTGGCACTGCCAGCACAGCCGGCCCGGCTGGCACCGCGCGCCACGACCCTGCTGGCACCGGCCGGGCACTGCGGTTTGTGTGAGGGGCACGGCCGTGGCGTGCTGGGCGCTTCGTGCGGGGCAGAGCTGGGTCATAGGGCAGGCACAGCCACAGGCTTGGGGGAAATCCTATAAATCATCGTATTATGGCATCGTGGATTGGTGTGCGGAGAAGGGACCTTAAGTATCACCCTGTCAGGGATAATTTCCACTAGACCAGATTGCTCCAAGCACCGTCCAGCCTGGCCTTGGACACTTCCAGGGATTCAGCCACAGCTTCTCTGGACACCCTGTGCCAGAGTCTCAGCACCCTAACAGGTTAGAATGTCTTCCCACTATCCCATCTAACCCTGCCCTCTTTCTACATAAAGACATTCCCACTGTGCTATCACTCCTTTCCCTTGTCCAAAATCCCTCTCCAGGGATATTCCAGCAACATGGGCAAAACACAGCTCAGTTTTGGGGCAAAGCTCCATCCCTGGCACGGGGGCTGGCAGCATCCCTACCTGGGGTGCTCGGGCCGGTGCTCGGGCTCAGCTTGGCTTGGGGCACGCCCTATGTCCAGGTGCTGCTCCAACACTTGCTGCCGGAACTCCGAGACCTGGGACTGGCGATCCTCCTTCTCCTGGCGCAGCCGGCGCTGCCGGGCCAGCCACTTCTCCTCCTCGTTGGTGCGGTGGATGAGCAGCGCCGTGGCCGCGCTGCTGCCGGCCAGGGGGAACACGCTGTGGTTGGGGATGAGGCTGGGCACGGGGTGGTGGGAGCCCGGTGGGGGGTGCAGAGGGTGCTGGATGGGCTTTGGCGTGGGCAGCACCGAGTCCTTGAGTTTGTCTGCGGTGGGAAAAGGGGTGATGGAGAGTCAGGGTGTGTATTTTGTGGGGTCAGAGCTCAGCGCAGGGGGCTGCCAGCCCAGCTGCCTGGCACGCACAGGGCACGGTGCCAGCCCTGCCCCAGTCAGATGGCACCGGCGCCGCGCCGCCGCTCCGAGCTGCCGCAGCTGGGCTGCTGGCAAAGCGATCTGGCAGCCAGGCCCGCCCATCCCCGTCCCCAGCCACCTCCCGGGACACTGACCCCCTCAGCTTTGCCATCTGGAGGGGACAGGGGATCAAGACAAGCTCTGGAAGGCGGCGTCACCTGCTCTGCTGGGCGCCAGCGGCTCCACCGGCTTGCCCCGCTCCTCGGCCGGGTGGCCCCGCAGCCCGTGCAGCTCTGCCACGGGGAGGAAGGGCCCCTCCATGGCTTTGACCATGCTCAGCTCCTTCTCCCGGGCGCGCTCCCGCTGCCTCTCCAGCTCCCGCTCCCGCTCCTTCTCCCGCTCGCGCTCCAGCTCCTTCTCGCGCTCCCGCTCGCGCTCCCGCTCCTTCTCCCGCTCCCGGTCGGCTTCTCGCTCCCGCTCCTTCTCCCGCTCCCTCTCCCGCTCCCTCTGCCGCAGCTCCTCGTCCATCTGCAGCCTGCTGAGAAAAAAATCAAAAAGAAAAGCACCAACCCCAAACATCCCCCTAAAATCAACCCCGGCTGTCAGTCAGCATCCCCTGGAACAGCCTTGAACCTATAAAGCACCCCCAAACAATTCCTGGGCACCTGGCAGCATCCTCTGCAGCACTCCCAAATCCCCAGTCACCTCTCAGCATTCCTAGAGCACCCCAAAACCACCCCAATCCTCTGTCAGCACCCTCTGCAGCACTCCCAAATCCCCAGTAACCTCTCAGCATTCCTAGAGCACCCCAAAACCACCCCAATCCTCTGTCAGCACCCTCTGCAGCACTCCCAAATCCCCAGTAACCTCTCAGCATTCCTAGAGCACCCCAAAACCACCCCAATCCTCTGTCAGCACCCTCTGGAGCATCCCCCCAGCACCCATCAGCCCCCCGTACCTCTCGGCGGCGAGGCTGGAGATGCGCTCGGACTGCAGGGCGGAGAGGGAGGAGTGGGAGAGCTCGGGGGGGTACCGGACCCCCGAGAGGTGCAGGTGCATGGCCGAGGGGTGCAGGGGGGGCAGCGAGCCCGGCGCTGGCAGCGGGTAGAAGGGGGACCTCAGTGCCGACAGGCAGTATGACTCATCCATCCTGGGGAGACAGGGATGCTCAGACGGGCAAAGAACCCCCCAGTCCCCCTCCCAGGAGCCAGGTGGGGGCTGCCTTCTACAGGGAGAGCCCCCAAAACGCTCTCAGCGCATCATGCCCCCACCTCCCAACACCCCAAAGCTCAGCCAGGGGTGCCCCAAGGCTGGGAGGTGCCCACCTGAAGGCGGGGTGAGGGAAGGGGTGGTGTGCCAGGTAGCTGGGGTGGTAGTAGGCGGCGGCGGCGGCCGGGTCGAGGCCGAGGGGCGGCAGCGAGGACATGCGCAGCTCCTCGGCCGTGTGGTAGGGACGGAAGCTCCGCAGGTAATCCTCGGTCACGGCGCTGGGAGGCACCACGTGGTGCACCGGCCGCTGCAGGCTGGGGGGCAAGGAGAGGGTCAGCACCCCTCCCTGCGCCCCTCGAGGAGGTGCCACCTCCCCCAGGGCGGGGAGCAGAGCAGGCAGGGGACACCCACACCCCGCAAAGCCCCGCGGACTCACTTGAGAGGCGGGAAGCGGGAGTCCTGCACCACGGAGCTGGGGGGCAGCCCGAAGGAGTAGGGGGTCCCCAGGAGGTGGGAGGGCACAGTGGGACCCCCTGCCTTCTCCTGGGCGAGGGGGGGCTCCGAGATGAGGCGCTCGCGGCCGGCGCTGCTGCTGCTGCCTCGAGAGCCTGCTTCCTGCTGCAAGGCAAAGGGGCAGCAATGCCAGCTGGGGGACGGCATTCCTGCTGAGTCCCCACCCCAAAACCCTCAGCAGGTCCCCAGCGTGCCCTGGGTAGCAGCAGCACCCACGGAAGGATTCATCCACCAGGGCATCTCCTGCCTCCAGCGTTGGAAGGGCAGCTGGAGGATGGGAGGGTCTGGGAGGCTACACTGGGGGGGCCCCAGTGGGAAAGGAGGTGCTGAAGCCAGGGCAGAGCTGAGGGCAAGACACCCATTACCTGCCTGGAGATTTATGGCTGCTTTGTTCTCCCCAGCTATTAATCAGGCAGGGAGGAGTGACACGGCCAGGGGGAAATCCAGGCAGCCTTTGATAAGGGCCATAACCCAGGGGTCAGCCCACAGTGCCCCGGCATCAGCACCCTCCCACGGGGCCTCAGAGCCGCCTTCCATCAGCTTCCACCCCCGTGTCAGGATGCAGGTCACTCCCTCCAGCTGGGGAGGGACCCTCAGCACAGGGGGAACAACCTGGGGTGACAAGAGACCCCACAGATCTGACAGTGAAGCCCCAGCAAGGCAAGTTTTGGTTTAAAAATTATTATTTTGCATTGCACCTTCTCCTTTTAGCAGCTCAGGAGGAGGATGGTGGCACCCACAGCATCCCCCTCCTCACCCCATCCCATCCAGGGCAGGGCCAGCCCCAAGGTCGCCACAAAGGGTTCGGTGTCCCCCCCTGGCAGCCACTCCTGCACGGAGCTCATTGTGTGCCAGCCTCTGCTCTAATCACCTCCCGTCTCGGGTTGTCTGCCAGACAATCAGCACGCTCGGTTAACCCCCACCCCGGGGGGCACACGGGGGTGACACCGGGCTGGGGAGCTCCGGGACACCCCACGCACCCCTCTGAGCTCCTGGGGATCACTGCTCCATTTATTTTTTCCACGCCACCCCTGCCCCCAGCGTTTCTCATCCCCTAGCCTCGCCTCTCCGCTTTGTGGTTTAATTAGTCTTTCCAAGTGGCATAATCCCCCCGGGAATCTGCTTGTAGCATGCGGAGGAGAGGAGAACCACTAACGATGCTTCTTAATTAGCTGCTCTCCCCCCCTCCTCACCCCCCTCCTCCTCCTCCTCCTTCCTCACACTCCCCTCCGGATGGCAGCCCGGGGATGCTGCCGGCAGGGGACGGCGGTGACACAGCAGGGACGGAATGCGGGCAGCCCAGCGATCCGTGCTCGCTGTCCCACACCCTCCACCCCCCAGACAATCCGTACCTGCCTGCCCTCGCTCCTCCACACCCCGTTGACCGTCTTGGTGGGGGCGATGGTGACGACGGGCGGCGTGCTGGGCACGCTGTGCCCCCCCGGGGGGACGATGATGGGGCCCATGGGGCCACGTTTGGGGGTGCTGGCAGGGGAGCTGTGGTTGGTGGCCGGGGAGGACACTGGGGACGACTCGCTGCTCAGTGAGGACCCTGGAATTAGATCAGAAATTGTCATCAGAATGAGTTAGGAGAACAGCAGCCAAGTGGATGAAACCACCCTGTGGAGGAGCTGGAGCCATTCCTGCCAGGATGCCTCGCTGCAGGGAGCAGGGCTGGGGCACTGGGATGCACTCAGGGTGTGCAGCATCCTGCCAGACTCCCAAACTGCACCCACATCCTCCCACCCCAGAAGCTCCCAGTGGTGCTAAAGGCTCCACCCAGCACGGTGGGATGATGGGGCAGCTCCTGCTCCCACCTAGCAGGGACTGTCAAACCCCCAGCCCCACAAAGCCCCCTGGCACAAGTGACACAGATTTGATGCCAGCCCCAGCCAGCCACATCTTCCCAAGGCAAACCCAGAGACTCCACAGCCCAGCTGCAGAAGTTGTCACAGACAAGCCAGGGCCTCTGGAGACACTGGGATGAAGGAGTGACTCCCTGAAACCCTTGGGCAAGGCTTTGGTTTCATTTGCATAATACATCTGTACTTTAACTTATCCCCACCCCAGGGATGCTGGCCATATTTCCAAAGGAAAAATAAAAATGGAGAACAGGAAAAGCAGAGAAATACAAATTCCACATTAACCACAGAACAGGGAGCCTGATGTCTGATCCAAAGAACACTTTCCACTCCCCAAGCCCAGCTGGGCAGCCTGGGGGGGCTCTGAACCCCCAGACTCTGCTCCCTCTACTCCAGAGCGTGGGTCAGAGGGAGATTCCAAAACTCCAGGAGGGATCAGCTGCTGGAGAGTGAGGAGTGGGCATGGAGAGAGGCACGGGTGTGCAGGGTGTCCCCTCACTCCCCTGAGTGTGCAAGGGCACTGCCCTGAGCGTGCCAGCCAGCTCCTGTCCCGTGGGCACAGCAGGACACCCTGCACCCCACCCTGCACCCCACCCTGCACCCCACCCTGCACCCCACCTCCATCCCCTCACACCACACACCCAGGGGCAGCAGGAGGGGTGCTGGGGGGAAGGATGCTCCAGAGGGATGCTCTGTGGGAAGGATGCTCAGCAGAGCAGAGGCCAAGCAGAGCATCCCGCCGCCGGCCGCCCTCCCTGATTAATTATTCCCGAGTCGCTCCGAATCGCTTTCACTTGAAGAGCAGCGAGGCTGGGGGAAGGAGAAAGGCTGTCCCCGACAAAGGAGGCCGATTTGACACCCACTGAAGTCTATCTTGTCAGCGCAAGGCCAACAACAATTAGCAGCCTAATCCCCTCTGAGCTGGGAAGCCATTACTCACCACGCGATAGCGTTAACAATCAATACCATCACAATGAGCCCGGCAATTAATGAAGCTAAAGTCTTACTTCAGAACCTTAATTCTCGCTGTGTGGCTTTAAACGGGAGGGTTTGTGATCGTTATAATTAACTGGTGGTATTCAGCCAGGAGTTAGTCAATGAAACTAATCTGGATTGGAGATGACAAGAGGCACAGTGTGATGGTGTCACCTTTGTTTTCTGACCTCCCGCTTCCCGCTCGGCGATAGCAGATTAGCAGCCCGGGCTGACAGGCAAATGTAATTAACAGCTGAGACCCTGACGGAGAACTGGGGAAAAAAAAGAAGGGAAGGAGGGGTGGAATAAAACCCACCCTGCAGACAGCCCCGGGCAGGACAAGAGGCAGCAGCCCCCGGGCAGGCAATGGCTTTGTGGGGCTTTGCTGGGAAGGGGTCAGTCAGGATGAGCCTTGACAGTTTGGGACGCTGTGGAGCAGCAGGATATCCCTAGGGATGTGCCAGCACACCTGTGAGCCCATAAAGCTGGAAAAAACACAGTGATCCTGCATGGATCTGGCATCTGCCACAGCAGAGCATCTCCCGAGGTGGGAAGGGCAGTGGAGTGAGCATCTCCTGGTGTGGGAAGTGGGTGAGGGTTTGAGGGAAAAGCAATTCGTTTCCTGGTGCTAAAAACCATAGCAAGGAGAAAAACCCCCTTCCCAACACACACCCAAACCCACACGGATCAAAAACCTCTGGGATTATGGGCCACTTGAGGCACCCAAATGGGCAAGGGAGGGGTTTTTGCAAATAAACTGTGCAAGTGTTAAGGGGAAATCCAAAGGGAATGTGGCTGCTTCTCTCCAGTGCCATAAAATCCATGCCCAAACCCTTGGGATGGGCTGAGCAGCACAGGGAGGCCACAAGCTGTGGGGTGCAAAGGGAAAAAAAAGCAAAATAATTCCCCAAACTCAATCAACAGCTCCAAAGGAAGCAGATGGTCTCCAGAGGAAGCAGCTGAGAAAAACCAGGAGCTTCCAGTGAGGATGAAGCATCACCAAGACCTGGTTCCCTCAGAGTTACAGAGAACTGTTTCCTTGGGAGCAGCTGATGCTTCAGGTCATGGATGTGCCAGAGATTTTCAGGCTGCAAGGAGGGTCTTGTAGATCCAAAAGGGATTTTCCAAAAAGAACCTTGCAAAAGGGGTCTTGGGAAAAGGATTGTGCCAAAAGGGCCTCTTAAATAGGGTCTTCCAAAAAGACTTTGCAAAAAAACATCTTGTGAAAGGGATGGGTGTCTTTACCAGGGAGCAAAGTGCTCAGGCAGTGGGCAGTGATCCAAGTGGGATGCATCCCACTGATGCAAATAGCAGGGATAAAGACTATTTCATCCCAAATTAATGATACCAGCAGTCTCCTAAACACTTCCCAGCCCTGGGGACTGCCTGCCTCCCCATCTGGGTGTGGGAGCCCTGGCAATTCCCATGGGATACACTCCATGAGGCAGGGGGGACCTCGGGGTGCTCCAGAATCCCACATCCAAACTGAGGGAGGAGGGTGTCATGGAGGATGTGGCTGACAAGAGCTGGGCCGTTCAGGTGGGAAATTCAGCTGGGGAAACAGAAAATTTTGGGGAACCCCTGGCAAAAGCAGCGTGGTGGAGGGAGGGCACAGCGAGCGATACAGCCCTCGCATTATTTCAGATGAGCTCAACTCCCAAACTGCTCCCTCAAACACAACACCAGGAGAAGGCATAGCTGGGAAACAGCAGGAAAAGCAGCTCGTGGGGAAGCAGCAGTGTTTGTCCCCAGGCTGTCCCTGTCCCCACCTCGGGGCTCCTCGGCTTGCTTGGCGAGCTTGCGGAGGGCGGCGGCGAAGCTGGAGGAAGGTGCTGCCTGGACGGACAAAGTGCTGCTGGAGGCGGGGCTGCCATTGGGGACGATGGAGCCGTTCAGGGGGGACGGGGTCAGCGGGCTGACGGTGGCAGTGGTGCGGGTGGCCGTGGAGAGCATTCCTAGGGACGGCGACTTCGGCTCATGGCTCATGCCTGTTGGGGAGAAACACCGGGTTAGACACCCCCAGCGCCTTTCCTCTAGCTCCACCCTCCTAAAGTGCACCCCGAGTTCAGGCAGTGGGGGGAAGCACATCTCAGCATCCCAGTGAATGGCTGGGTAATGGAGGAGGGCTCAGCAGAGCTCTGCAGGAATGGACAGGGTGATTTGGGGGGACACAGGGACTTCAGCATCCTGATGGGAGAGGCGCAGTCCCCTGAATTGCATGGTGCTGCCAAAACCCAAAGCAGCACTGCTGCACCCCAAATGCCATTATTACACCCCCAAATTCCAGACATTGCACACTCAAATCCCCACCACTGCACCCCTAAATCCCCAATATTACATCCCTGGGTCCCCAGCACAGCACCCCCAGCTCTCCCACACTGCACCCTCAAATCCCCACCACTGTACCCCTAAATCCCCAATATTGCATCCCTGGATCCCCAGCACAGCACCCCCAAACTCCCACTGCTGCATCCCTGGATTAATAATATTTAATCCCTGGATCTTCAGCACTGCACCCTCAAATCCTCAAGATCCCCAGAACTGCAGCCTGAAATCCCCACCACTGCACCCCCAAAACCCCAATATTACATCCCTGGGTCCCCAGCACAGCACCCCCAGCTCCCCACACTGCACCCTCAAATCCCCACCACTGTACCCCTAAATCCCCAATATTGCATCCCTGGATTCCCAGCACTGCGCCCCCAAACTCCCACTGCTGCATCCCTGGATTAATAACATTTAATCCCTGGGTCTTCAGCACTGCACCCTCAAATCCCCAGTAACACATCCCTGGATCCCCAGAACTGCACCCTGAAACCCCCACCACTGCACCCCCAAAACCCCAATATTACATCCCTGGGTCCCCAGCACAGCACCCCCAGCTCCCCACACTGCACCTTCAAATCCTCACGCCCCAAACCCCCAAAGCCCCGAGGTGCTGCAGGGCACAGTGACCCCAAAAGTGAGGTTCAGGTGCTGAGCAGGAGGGTGCAGCCCTCCCCGAGCTCCCCCAGCTGTCACACCAATTGCTCCAGGGCTCTCCACCTCCCAAAACAGCAACTGCTGATGTCAGGGGCCCTTAAAATAGACTTCACCCAGCAGCTTCATTAACACCAGCCTAAAATTAGCCCTGCTCCCAGGTGGGCAGGAGGACAGGGGGGTCGCGGGGCAGCCCCCAACTCTCAGCAGGCCTGGAGGCAGCTGCAGGCATTGAGCACCTGGAGCATCCTCTGCAGAGAGGGCGGATGGAGCAGCCCCGGAGCATCCCTTGGACGGGCAGGCAGCAGGGCGGGCGCCGCGGGAGCCGGGGGGGCACGGGGGGCACTCAGCGTTGATTAATCTTTGCCCCCCGGCCCCAGGAGAGGCGGCCGGCGCGGCGGCGCGCTCCCCTCTGCCCTCATTATACAAGCATTTATTAACTCCGCTGCTCTCAGCCATTGACTGCCGCCTTGTCGACACGCTCGGCTCATGTAAATTCATTACCAGAACAGCTGGGAAGCCAACCCGCCACGCCAGCCTGGCCCCGGCACCCCGGGCTCTGTGCTGGCACCCCCGGGCTCTGCTCCAGCCCCGGTGAGGGCTCGGTGCTCCCCCGAGAGAGGGGCACCGGCATCTGCCTGCAGCACCAGGCGCCCACGCACCATCCAAAGGGGACACGGCACTCCAGGCACAGCTTGCAGCTCCCATGCCCCACTGAGCATTGCCTCACACCCACCAGGAACTGCCCCACATCCACTGGGCACTGCCCCACATTCCCCAGGCACTGCCTGGCATCCCCCTGGCACAGCCCTGCATCCCCCAGGCACTGCCCCACATCCACCAGGCACTGCCTGGCATCCCCCAGGCACAGCCCTGCATCCTCCCAGCACTGCCCCACATCCCCCAGGCACTGCCCCACATCCACCAGGCACTGCCTGGCATCCACCAGGCACAATCCTGCATCCCCAGGCACAGCCCTGCATCCTCCCAGCACTGCCCTACATCCCCCAGGCACTGCCCTGTACCCACCAGGCACAATCCTGCATCCCTCAGGCACAATCCTGCATCACCCAGGCACAGCCCTGCATCATCCCAGCACAGCCCCACATCCCCTAGGCACTGCCCCACATCCACCAAGCACAGTCCTGCATCCCCTTGGCACTACCTGGCATCCTCCCAGCACTGCCCCACATCCCCCAGGCACTGCCCTGTACCCACCAGGCACAATCCTGCATCCCCAGGCACTGCCTGGCATCCCCCTGGCACAGCACTCCATCCTCCCAGCACTGCCCCACATCCCCCAGGCACTGCCCTATATACACCAGGCACAATCCTGCATCCCCAGGCACTGCCTGGCATCCCTAGGCACAGCTCTGCCTCTTCCCAGCACTGCCCCACATCCCCCAGGCACTGCCCTATACCCACCAGGCACAATCCTGCATCCCCAGGCACTGCCTGGCATCCCCCTGGCACAGCTCTGCATCCTCCCAGCACTGCCCCACAGCCTCCAGACAAAGCCCCAAACACTTCCCAGTGCCCCCAGCTCCTCCCCACCTATTAACCCCAACATAACCCCGCACTTCCAGCCCCAGTCCAGGTCTGGAGACGCTTTCCCAACCACGCGGTGGGATCAGCAGGCTGGCACACGGGCACGGGGCTGGCAGCAGGGCATCACCGTGTGATGCTCAGCTGATCCCCAAACCCGTCCCGGCCAGCTCCCGATCCCAGCGCGATTTGCCGGGCAGCGTGCGGGGCTGAGCTGTGCCGCTGCCCCAGCCGCGCTCCAAACCGGTTCTGCCGCTCCCTCCCGGTGATAAAATCGGCGCCTCCGCCCCGGCTGGGGCCCGAGCAGCGCCGCTCACCCGCCGTGCCCCGCCGGCGCTGGCGTCCGTCTGTCCGGGCGGCCCTGGGCTGCTCCGCGGGACAGCCGCCAGCTGGGGAAACTGAGGCACGGAGAGCTGGCTGGGCGGGAGCATCCTCACTGGGATGGGATAATGGGATGGGATGGGATGGGATGGGATAAGATAATGGGATGGGATGCGGGGCTGCCACGCTGCATCCCCCCCATCCCTCCGCCATCCCATCCCCGGCACGGCGTGGGTGCCACTCACCCCTGCGGGTGGCTGGGGACGCCGTGACGCCCCACGGTGAGGTGGGGCCCCCCCTCAGCTCTGCCCCTCCCCGGCTGCTTCTGTCAGCAGGCAGATCCGTGCGGAAAAACAGGTCAAGTTTGGTGCCTGGAGCAGCCCGGGGTCATGGCAGCAGCTGCCTCAGCAGGGCGGGGAGATGAACCCCGAAACGGGACAGCCTGTCCCTCTGCTGTCCCCAGCCCTGTGCGGGTACAGGGCTGGCACTCCCAGGGAAAACTGATGCCTGTACCCCACACACCAAGGCAGGGGGGCTGTGGGGGCCACAGGACACCTGGATCCCCCGCTGAGGCCACAGGGGAGGTTGGGGAGCGGGCGATGTGTCACCGTGTCCCCGTCCCTCCCCCAGCATGTGCCCGGGCACAGCAGCACAGGGAGTGTCTGGCATTCCCGGTGCCCGCTGGCTGCCCGCCCGGCACAGGAGGAGGAGGAGCGGGGACGGCAGGGTCACCGCCACGCTCCCCTCACCCCATGAGGGCTCCCACACGTGTCACCCGCCGCGGGGCTGCCATCAGCACCCCAAAGCCCTGACTCCTGGAGCGGCGCTGCCGCCCCCCCGAGCCCCCGCACCCCCGGCGCAGGGCTGGGAGCCGCGAGCTGGGAGCGTGCCATGTTCTCTCCATCTGCTCCTGATGATGCTGGCGGGTTTTTTGGCAGCGGGAGCCTCCTCCGGCAGCGAGAGCAGAACCAGTCTGGCTGCCTGGTGGGGCTGGAGACAAATAAAACCCCTTGGCAGGCGCTGCGGGCAGGCTGGAGCGGGCAGCGAGGGGCAGGGATGGGCTCCCAGCGCCCTGAAATCCCCGGGCACGGCGTTCTGCTGTCGGGAAACGGGAAGTGGGCAGGTTTAGCACCTTGGCTCCCGACTGCCCCCTTCCCAGCACCTCGAAAGGCCTCTAATGAGCGTGGAGTGCCCTTGGGAGCAGATTGCCATTGAACTCGACCTGCACCAGCCGCCCGCTCTTACAGCAGCTATTTTGAGCTGCCGGGCTCCCAAGTGCTGGAACTAATAATTTATTACCAAATACGATCAGGCAGCAGCTCCAGCCCCTGGCAAATGGAGCGGAAAAAAACCCAGTGCGGTGGGAGGCCGAGGGAGCGGGGAGAGACGAGCATCCTGCATCCTCCTCCCCGGGGACGGATCCGCACCCACCCCGCAGCGCCGCAGCTGGGACGGAGCCCACTCGGCCAAACCCTCTGGAAAGCTCCACCACGCTCGCTGCTGATGGCTCCCCAAGGGATTTGGGGTGATGAGGTCCCCCCTCAGCCTCTCCCCCCCTCTCTCGGCGCCTCTGCTCCCGCTGCTGAGCCGAATCCAGCTGCACGCTCCAAGCAGGAACAGCTGCTCTCGCGCGGATTTTCAATGCTAATGGCCTCGCTTTGTCAGCCCCCCCTTCCCCGGGCCTGAACGCAGCCAGGATGGAGGGCAGGGGGCCAGGGCCAGCACGTGCCCATCGTCCCCCTGTCACACACCCCGCCACCCCCTGGGGCAGGGGACAGGCAGAGGGGACAGCTCCTCTCCCAGCCATGTCCTGCCGAGCCGCCGCACGTTTTCCACCCCTCACTAAAGCAGCTCTGCTGCTGCACCTCCAGCACGCTCCATTAATTAATTAATTGATCCATCGCAGCTCCTGCCCTCCCTCCCCACTTCCCAGCACGCAGTGAAATGAAGGGAGATGGCCAGCATTGGTGTCCCAAGTGTCCCCAGGCACAGAGGGACGCGGGCACAGCCTCTGTCCAATTCTAGGGTGCCCAGGGCAGAGCACAGGACCCATCCTGGGAACATCCCCCATTCCCTTGGAGGGGCTGGAAGGGCTCCCCGTGCTCAGGAGCACCTTGGTGGGAAAGGCTGGGATTTGGGGCTCCCCGTGGAGCCCAGCACGGCGCCGAGCATGCAGCACTATTACCCGGCCGGGCCTCCATCGATCACTCCTCCATGGACCATTGATCTGGCAAACGACAACAAGCAAACTAATAAGAGCTCGTTTGGAGGGCGCAGCGCTGGGGATGGAGCCGATGCTGGGTGGCTTTCTCTCCCTTCCTGGGCCCAGCCAAGCAGCCCTGGGAGCCTCTTCAGCCCTCAGGACATTGAGCCAGGGCAAGATTGACTTCAAAGCAACTTTTCTACCCTGTTTCTGCCCCGTTTTGAAGCTGGGAAGTTGGAAAATCAAGCCCCTGTGCCCCAAGGGTGCTGCTGGGCCCTGAACTCCCCTCTGCAGTTTAAAGGTTGGGTTGACAGCTCCTCTTGGATCCTGATGCCCAGATCCAAGTGCCAGCTGTCTCCTGAGGATCCCTCCGCTTTGGGGGAAGGGGGGGTACAGCCCTCAACCCTTCATACTGGTGTCTTCTGGGGCTCAGTGTCTTTGTGGGGTACCCCATGGGACTGCCAGGCATCACCTGGGAGAGACTGGGCATTGCACTGGGATACTGGGAATTGCCTGGGGAAGAGTGGGCACCGCACTGGGATGCTGAGAATTGTCTGGGGGAGAGTGGGCATTGCACTGGGATGCTGAGAATTGTCTGGGGGAGAGTGGGCATTGCACTGGGATACTGGGAATTGCCTGGGGAAGAGTGGGCATTGCACTGGGATACTGGGAATTGCCTGGGAAAGACTGGGCAGTGCACTGGGATACTGGGAATTGCCTGGGGGAGAGTGGGCATTGTACTGGGATACTGGGAATTGCCTGAGAGAGACTGGGTAGTGCACTGGGATACTGGGAATTGTCTGGGGGAGAGTGGGCATTGCACTGAGATACTGGGAATTGCCTGGGAGAGACTGGGCATTGCACTGGGATACTGGGAATTGCCTGGGGAAGAGTGGGCATTGCACTGAGATACTGGGAATTGCCTGGGAGAGACTGGGCAGTGCACTGGGATGCTGGGAATTGCCTGGGAGAGACTGGGCATTGCACTGAGATACTGGGAATTTCCTGGGAGAGACTGGGCAGTGCACTGGGATACTGGGAATTGCCTGGGGGAGATTTGGGAATTACACTGGGATGCTGGGAATTGCCTGGGGAAGAGTGGGCACTGCACTGGGATACTGGGAATTGCCTGGGGGAGACTGGGCATTGCACTGGGATACTGGGAATTGCCTGGGAGAGACTGGGCATTGCACTGGGATACTGGGAATTGCCTGGGGAAGAGTGGGCACTGCACTGAGATACTGGGAATTGCCTGGGGGAGATTTGGGAATTACACTGGGATGCTAGGTATGGTCTGCACTGCACCGAAGGACACTTAATGGCATTGCCAGGCACAGCTTGGTGCTGCCAGGCACTGCACTCTGGCATTAAATGGGCATTCCCTGGAGGCACTGAGCATTGCACAGTGGCACTGGGCATCCCATGGAGGCAGCACTGGGCATTCCCAGGTGCCACTGGGCATTGCACAGCAGCACTGGGCAACAGCTGGGTGGGAGCCAGGTGCCAAACCTTGCAGGGCACTAGCAGCCCAGGAGCAGCAGTGCCTGGCACATCCAGGCTGCCCTCCCATGCCCACAGCCCGTGCCCCCCGTGCCCCCCGTCCCCAGGGCCCCAGGCTGCAGGCGTGCAGCAGAGGCAGTGCATTGTTTTGGGCGCAGGATCCCTTGCCCAGCAGATGGCAGGTATAACAAAGCAGCTTGCTGCGGCCAAGCCAATTATTTATCTAATTATGATTTACCACTTAACCACATGATCTTTCTGCAGAGTTGTAGGCAATTAAAACCAGGGTGATTATGTGGATTATGCAAATCGGCTGGAGCCGAGCGAATAAAATTGGAGATTAGAGTTTCACGCAGGCTGGATCCTGTGTGGGGCAGGTCCTGGAGGGGCAGGGGCAGGGCAGGGGGGTGCAGAGAGGGGCAGGGGGCTGCAGGCAGGGCAGGGGGAGGCAGGGCCAGGGGGCTGCAGGCAGGGCAGGGAGCCAGGACTCAGCCAAGGAAAGGGGCTGCAGGACACAGCTGGGAAGTGCCAGGACAAGGTGAGCAGATGCCTCGTGCCATCCCCCCTGCAGCACTGCAAAAAAACTGCCAAAATCTGCCCCCATCATGGGGTGGGGATCCCTGCAGCTGATGGGGGACTGCTGGCACCAGGGACTCCCCAGCATCCACCCCACCCCAAAAAGCTGAGAGAGGTTCCACGAGTGCAGCCCCCATCCCTCACCCCACGGAGCAGCTCATGCCAGGCTTCAGGGGCAATTAATAACAGGTATTACTGCCGAGTACTAATAAGGGGCATTAATAAGGAGCATTAATAAGGAGCATTAATAACGCTGCCTGGCAGATTACGCCGATGTGAGATTTATGGATGGCTCGAAGTCCGGAAACACGGGAGTATTAATGGTAATTCCTCGTGTCCTAGCAAAGGTCACAGGCAATCCCCATCAATCCTGCCGCAGAGCTGGGGGTCTGGCCAGGATGGGGGGCTCTGGGCAGGACAGGGGGGTCCCCTCTTCACCCCCCCAGCCGTTTCTGGTGGTGCAGATGGGCCAGAGCACAGGTTTTACCTTGGGATAAGGAATTATCCCTGGCAAAGCAGTGAATTTGCTGCGTGGATTTTCATTTTCCCAATGCCAACGCCATCTGCTCCCAATGGGTGCCCCAGCTTTGAGCTATGAGATGTTGTGGAGGTCTAGGGAAGACCTTGGATTTCTCCAAGCCTGGCAGCACCTGCAGTGTCACCAGGGCTGCCTTGATGGGTGTTTCTCTTTAAAAAAAATTAGGCAGGTTTGAAGGAGCAGAGATGTCCCTGGAGCCAGACTCTGCTGGGAGCCACACTCAGCACTGGTGGGACAGATCCAGCACGTTCCTCATTGCAAGGAAGATCAACCAAAACCCCAGCAAGGGGAGCAGACCCCTCTTCTCTTCCCACGCCAGGATTTAGGGTGATTAACACCAGTGATCCCCCGTGCCAGTGCTGGGAAGGCTGGCCCGTGCCCCCACGAGCAGCATCTTCCCTTTTCGCCTACAGTAATCCTCAGCCTTTCCAGCAAATTATTAAAATTCACTTATATTTAATCTGCCTGCTGGAATTAATTGAATTTTTACGCTTGGCAAATGTCAGTGGGTGCACGCTGCCTCCCAACGGGGACCCGGCTGCAGGTGCAGCGGGCACAGCCCACGGCTCTCAGCACCCTCCAGGGATAAATCCCACCCTGGAGCAGGGGACTGGCTGCCCACAGGCCCCACTGGCGAGGGTGGTGGGATGCCAGGGTGCCCAGCACCCTCCCAGCTCTGCAGGAATGCTCAGTGACACCAGGCGTGCATCCCCCAAATCCCACGGGATTCCAACTGTGCTGGCACGGAGGGGACATGGGGACCCCCTTCTCTCCCTTTCCCACACTCGTGCTGGAGATGCCAGCGCCCTGCCTGGCATTGTGGTCACCCCTTCCTCCCCTCCCCATCCTCCTCCTCCTCCTCGCAAATTGCCAAAGCATCTAATTTGCCCGCCGGGAAGGCCGAGGGAAAAGAGCCGCTATTTTGCCGGTAATAAGCCCTCCAGACAAAGGCGGGATGAGCCATTCAGAGCCGGCAAGGGGGAAGGGTCCGGCCCCGCGCCGGAGCGCTGCCAGGGGCTTGGGGGAAGCGACAGATTCCCTCCTCATCGGGGGAGGGACGCACAGACAGGATGGGACATCACCCCACGATGACCCTGGGACGGCACACACCAGCGCTGGGACACCCCAGCCCGTCAAACTGACCCCAAATCCCAATCCCAGCTCGCTGCTGCCCCCGGAACAGCCCCGCTCCCTGCTCCGGGATGCTCCTCTCCCCAGTGGAGAAGTTCACGGTCGAACGTGGAGTTCACGGCCGGCAGCAGCCACGGGGGACCCCGGGCAACTTCCAAACTTGACTGGCGCTCGCCCCCCTCTCCACCGCCCGCCCGGGATTATCATAAATTAAGACGTAATTACTCCATGGAAATTTACAGCACAAAGCTGCGGCGCTAACAAGTGTGTTTGGCGGCACCGGGGGGAGATACAAAGCGCTATTGTCTGGCAGGCGCCAAAAAAGCTGCTCTGCCCCCAAACCCACACATCCCGGGGACAGGGATGAGGGTGGGGATGGCGATGGAGCCGCAGCACGGCAGCAGCGCAGGGAACGCGTTTGTTTGACACGGAGCTCCAAAAGGAGGGTCCCAGCAGGGAGGGGGGGGTGAAGGCTGCCCAGGGTGATGGGTGCCCTCCAAGCAGGTGCCACGGCTCTGCTCCCCGACAAAGACATCTCCTTTATTCCATTAAATAACTCTCAGCTCCCAGCCATGGGTGCTGCACCCAGCAAACCCCCCCTTTAAACCCTTCTGCCCAACTCCAGCACACACGGGGTTAAAACTAAACCCCCTGGGGACCTGGAAAGGGGGGAGACATGGGGATCAGTGCCAGCACTGGCGTGTGTCCCCCCCTCTAGTGCTGCCACATTCCCCCAGCCGTCACACGCATTAAAAAATAATAATCATCAACGTGGCAAAAAAAACCCCGAAAAAAAAAAAACCAACAACAACCGAACCCAACAAAACAGTGCGAAAAAATTCAGGCGGCTAAAACAAATCAGCAATAAAGGAGCTGGGATCCTCGGAAAGCTGGCTGTGCAATTAAGCAGTTTTCTGCTGTATGCCGATAATCACCTAATTATACTATTAATGACAGTTCAACCTGCTCGGAAATAAAAGGACATTCTTCCATAACAGGATGCCAGCTGTTTGTTACAGATGTCAAACATCTTTAAAGCATTATTATTAAAAGAAGGGGGGAAGGAGGAAGCTTCGGGATGCTGAAGCACAGCCGTCTTTTCCCCTCAAAGCATCTTGCAAGGCATGTAGGGGGGGTTTTGGAGCATCACCCCCACTTGGAATCCGGGAGAAGAATCTGTCAGAGGGGTTTTTTTTTTCGGCGGGGGTCGATGTTTTGGAGTCATAAATCCCCCACGTCGGGCTCGCGGCGAGAGGCGCCTGGGTTTAATTAAGCGCAGCGTTTGGGAAATAAAAGTTAAAAATCAGTCATAAAATTAGAGGGAGGGGATGCTCCTGCTGCCAGGCTCGGGGCAGGGCTGGCCCCGCTCTCCCCCTCCCCGGCTGCCGCCGGCGGTGCCCGCGCACGTGCCGCCGTGCCGTGCCAGGAGCGTCCCGGCAGGTGCCGGCAGCCGCTGCCAAGGCGAGGGAAAGGGGGGGACACGCCAGAAGAGAAAGGCAGCACCTGCTCCCCCTCAAAACCCCGCGGCGCGCCGGGAGGTTCGGAGGTGAGCGGCGCCCGGGGTTTGGGGTGCGGCGGTGCCAAGGAAAGGGCGGCAGGGATTGCGGCGGGGGTGCCCCAAATCGCCACCGAATTCCTGCTGGGGTGATTCCATCTCTGCCACGGCAGTTCTGTGGCTTCGTGCTGGCACAGGGGTCTCGGGGGGCAGCCGGGTGCCCACCCGCCGTGGGGTGATGCCCAGCCAGCCAGACACCCGGCTTTGCACCCTGTCCTATATAGCTGCTGGCAAATCTGCCTGTAAAACCGTCAGGAACCAGGTTTAGCCTGGGAATAAAGAGATTATGGGGGGCGGGGGGAAGAAGGAAGGAGGAAGGGAAAAGGGGGTGTTTAATTCACCCTGCTCCCGGCTGTGTGCTACTGATATCCTGGGTGCCTGCAGGGCCACGGCATGAGCAGGATGGCTGCAGAAAGGCAGTGGGTTTTGGGGGGGCCCATCCACCCACTCAGAGCTGGGGGGCTGTGAGGGAGACCCCTACCCAGGCCAGGACCCCCTTGGCACGCGCTGGGCTGGCACTGGCCCCACTTTCCAGACAGGATCCAGCAGGAAAAAACCATCTGGGAAGCGTCCCCCCGAGCTCCGAGCAATGCCCCCAGTCCCCCCTTCCCCTGGCTTCCCTTTCCCCCCCCTCCCCTCCTCAAACCATCACGGGGAAGCTGGAAAGTGGTTGACATGGTTGCCATGGCGACCGAATTTAGGACTGGCGAGAGGAGGAGGAGGAGGAGGATGGTGGGGTGGGCAAGGGAGGAAGGCAGGAGGACTTCCCGGCACCCCAACACGGCTTGAAAACCCCCGGCATCACCCAGCCCCCCCTCAGCACCCCAGCAACACCTCGTGCGCCCCTCGACCCCACACGAGGCGAGGATGAGGAAGGGTATCCCCAAACCCCAGATCCAGCTGGGGGGATGCCAAGAGTGGGGCTCAGCCCCCAGCACCCCAAACCCAGCCTGGGGGCGACTGTGCCCGCCCAGCGCTGCCGAGAGCCGCCGGTGACTCACACCTCGCACCGGCGGCACCCGCCGAGCGGGTGTTTACGCGGCATCACCCAGCTCCTTCCATCTGCTTTGATCCAGGGGCTAAATATTCCCGGCCCCGGCATAAAAATAGGAACCATTTGGGAAGGTCCTGAGTCAGCAGCATCCGCTGCCGGCACCCACCGCCATCCTCCCCGGCATGCCAGGCACCCGCCGGGGAGCCCCTCCGGCACCTGGGGGATTTGCCGGATTTGGGGACACCCATAGGGAGGGGGAGCCCCCAAAAAGCTGTGCGTATGCAGGTGCCACCCTCGTGCCTGCTGGAGCAAACAGCCAGGCCCTCCGGGGATGCGCTGTGTCCCCGAGGGGTGCCGCTGTCCCCAAAGGAGGGTGGTGTCCCCAGAGGAGGGTGGTGTCCCCGAGGGACGCTGACACCGGCCGCAGGGTGACAACTGCACCCACGTTATCTCAGGGGAGATCAGTCTGAGCATGGTTCCCATACGGAGCCGCAGGGAATGGGGTCCCTTCCCTGTCCCCTGGCTCTCAGTGCCGCCTCATGGCACGTCCCCGCAGCGCCCAGTGTCCCCTTGCAGGCGGCTGAGCCCTGAGGCACAAATACAGAGGGACAGAGGGACCACAGGGATAAAGGGGGACAGAAGCATCAGTGACCAGTGAGACAGAGGTGACAGGAGCATTGGTGAGGTGACCAGAGGGATAAAAGGGGACAGCAGCATTGGTGACAACAGGGACACAAGCTCCAGCGACCAGAGAGATACAGAGGATAGGAGGATTAGTGACCAGAGGGATACAGGGGACAGGAGCACCAGTGACACGAGGGGACAGGAGCACTGGTGACCAGAGGCACGAGGAGACACGGAGGAGCCGGCTGGATCCTGGGCCAGCCAAGCTCGGGGCAACAAGCCACCGCGGAGCAGCAGCGTGTGACACGGGCCACGGCCAGGCAGTCCCCGAGGCGGTGACAGTCCCCGAGGCGGTGACAGTCCCCAGCAGGACTCGCGCCGCTGAGTCACCGCCACCAGCCCCGCGCTGCTGAAACCCCCGCGAGCCCGGGGCGGGGGGAAGGCTCCTGTCTCCATCTGCTCCCACCCGACCTGGCCCACCGGCATCTCCCAGCGCCCGGCAGCGATCCCGCTGCGTGCCAGCGCCTCCAGCATCATTCCCCCTAATTGCTTTAAACCTCGCAGCCTGACACTTCCATGTTCCTCTCCGTCTTGCTTTTCTCCTCCGCTTTTATTATTCCCCCTCCTCCGAGGTGCTTGAGGAGCCGGCCGGAGCAGGGTTTTCCAGGGCGCAGGAATTAGCGCATCAGCCACAACGGCAAAACCAGAAGTTTCACGCAACAGGAGCTGCCGCCGGGAACCCCGGCTCGACCGGCGCGTGCTAAATATGGAATTTAAGGGGGGAAAAAGCCAACCCCAAACCCGTCTCCCTGCACCTGCAGCCCCCGGAGGAGTCTCCACCGCAAGGGACGGCTCTGAGGCCGGGCAGGAATCTCCCGGAGCTGCTGCAGGCGGTGGGGAAGAGCGAGGAGCAGGCGAGGTGTTTTTTGGGGGAACACGGGGAGCGGGACCCCCACAGCCGGCTCGGAGGAGGGCGCAGGGCGGGAGCAGGGTGGGAGCACTCATGGTGCCACAGGAAAGCAGGTCACCCACGTCCCCAGCGCGGCACAGCGCTGGCAGGGGGTGTCACACACGAGCGGGGGGACCCCCATTTGGACCCCGGTGCCCCCGGCTGCCCTTCCCGGCTCGCCTCCGTGTGCGGAGCGCAGGCGCGCCGGGAGAGCCGCCGGCTCCGGTGAGAACGGCCACATGCCAAAGCCATTTCCTGAAACAAACAACCATCCACCGGGGAACGGCCACGCGTGGGCACCGAGCCCCGCGAGGGAGGGCCCTGCCACTGCTCCCCAACTCCGGGACAGCGCCCCGAGCTGCACCCCAAAAGCGCCCCGAGTTCACGGCCGCGGCTCCCAGCCCCAGGCTGCATCCGGAGGCTGCACCCCGAGATCACACCCTGAGTGTGCACCCCAACCACGCACCCCAGAGCAGCTCAGCTCCCACCCCTAAGCACCCCAAAGCCCCCCCCAAAACACACCCCAACCCCACCGGTGCTCCCCAAACCCCGCCGGGGATCCCCCTCCCTCGCCGGCTGCCGCGGGGTGGCACAGCAAACTTTGGTGCCCCAAATCGCCGTGCCCTCGCAGCGACGAGGCTGGCACCCCAAAACACAGCACACCCCGCATTTCTCCCCATGCCCATCCTCGCCAGAGCGCCCCCGGCTCCTCGGGGACAGGGAGAAACCCCCAGGGTGAGGGAGTGGCAGCAGGAGGAGAGAGGGGGATCCAAGCACCCCAAAACACCGCAGTGCCGTGCCAGGGCTCTCTGCTCCCCCCTCTCCCCCTTCCTCCCGACACCAAAACCTCTTATAAGGCGCTGGAAAAAAGTAAGTTCACCCCCAAATTGCCCTTGGCTGCCGCTGGCTGGGGCGGACAAAGGGGAGTCCCCGGGTTGGGGGGGACCCCAGGGGGACACCCCGGAGTGGGGCGAGAGGGAGTGCAGAGGGCTGGCGGCAGCATCGCTCGGTGCCTTACCTGGTAAGTAATAGAGAGGTGGTTTCAACCCAAACATGATTTATGTTACAGTTCCATTGCAGCCAGGAAAAAAAAAATATTTAAAAATAAAAATAAAAGAGCCAACGTGAGGAGGATGTGTCAGGAAGCAAGAAAAAAAAAGAAAAAAAGAAAAAACCCCAAAAATTAGCACCAAGCCACACGGAGGGGGTTGGAAAAATAAACCAGAGGCGAAAAAATACGGTGGAGCGGGGAGGAGGAGAAGGAGGAGGAGGAGGAGGAGGAGGAGGAGGAGGAGCGGGGGAATCAAGTGCTTGGGGGGAGGAGGAAAAATAAAAATTGAAATAGCAGCGAGCCCAGGGCGCCGGCGGAGGGTGGCGGTGGCGGCTGTCACCGGCGGGGCCAGGGCAGGAGCCTGGCTGCCACGCGTGACGCCTTCCCGGGGGTTTTCCTGCCGCTGAGCCCCCAGCTGCCAACCGCAGGCACACAAAAAGCCAGCGACGAGGAGGAGGAGGAGGAGGATGAAGAGGCGGTGGGACCCTCGGCGGCGGGGAACGCACCCCCTGAGCAATGCAGTGGGGTTCCCCCCACGCTGGGGAGGGTGCTGGGGGGCGTGGGGCGGCTGATCCACGCGGGGGTTGCGAGCCGTGTGTCCGTCCGTCCGTCCGTCCGTCCGTGCGTGCGGCCGGAAAAGCCCCGTCTCCGCGGGCTGCGCCAAGGCGGGCGGGCGAGAGGCGGCAGACTTGCCCCTCGATCAATTTTCATGCAAGAATCATTATCGGTAAATTGGAAATCTGGCTCCTTGACAGCAGATTTGTCTCCCCTAATGACGGGGAGCGGGCAGGAGGGCGGCCGGCAGCTGCTCGCCCCAGCACCCTCCGCCCACCGCCCGCGTCCCCCGGGCTCCAGCCTTTGGCCCCGGCGCTTTCGGGGGGAGGGGGTGAACCCCCGGGGCGCCCCGGGGAGCAGCCTCCGTCCCCCTCAACCCCCCGCTCCTCCTCCTCGCCTACAGACGGAATCATTTTAAATTTTTCTTTCTTGCCTTTTTCTGTTTTCAAACAGCTGCCGATGCGGCGGGCGGAGGGGAGGTGGAGGGGGGTGACAGATATATGTAAAATAAAAATAGGAAATCGAGCCCCCCTACCACCCCCTCCCCAGTCGCTTCAGGAGGGAAAATAAGGAAATAAAACAATAAATAACCCAACTTTCCTGCCTGCCGGGAGCTGCCTGCTGCTTCACAAAAGGCAGGCGAGCAAAGCCGCCGCGGCTGGGGCTGGGGGTGAGCTCCTGCTGCCCCCCCAAATCCCCTCTGAGCCCCTCAATCCCCCCTTGCCGGCCTCGCTGGGCGTCGGGGGCTGTAATGAGCCGCCCGATAGGATCTCCCCCATCCCCTGTCCGCTGATGCATTAGCAGATCCGGGAAGACATGCTTGCAGGCAAATAGGGCTAATAAATGCTATTACGGGAGCGCGAGGGAGGCTGGAGATCCTGGCTGCACCATAGTAACGAGGGCCCGGCTTAATTTGCTTTAAGCAAACGATCAGCCAAGGCGGGGTGGAGAAAGGAGGGGACGGGGTGGGGAGGGGGGGAGCGTCGCTGGCTCCGGGCGCGCCTCCAGCGGGCACGCGCCTCCAGCGGGAGCGCGCCCCAGGCCGGTACATGTGCGTCTGAACCCCCCCTCCCCTCCCAGCGCGCCCCCGTCCTTCTCTTCCCAAACTGGTTTTAACACCAAAGTTCACAAGGGCGACGTGTGATATCTCGCCCCTGCAAGAGAAGCCACATCCTGTATGATAATGACCAGCCCTTCAAACAGTTTAAAGATACAGAGGCCATTCCCAGGCGCCCGCTGCCTGCCCCCGCCTCACCGGAGCGCGGGGACAGGGGGCACGGAGGTCACCGTGTCACCCCAAACCCATCCCAGCCATTCCCAGGTGGCCCCTGCCTGCCTGCACTGGGTGTGGGGATGGGAGGGCATGGGGGTCACGGTGTCACCCCAAATCCATCCAGGAGTTCCCAGGAGATCACTGCCTGCTCCAGAGCGTGGGGGCAGAGGGACGTGGGGGTCACGGTGTCACCCCAAATCCATCTAGGAGTTCCCAGGAGATCACTGCCTGCACTGGGGATGGGGATGGGAAGGCATGGGGGTCACGGTGTCACCCCAAACCCATCCAGCCATTCCCAGGTGGCCCCTGCCTGCACTGGGTGTGGGGATGGGAGGGCATGGGGGTCACAGCGTCACCCCAAATCCATCCAGCCGTTCCCAGGAAGCCACTGCCTGAATTGGGGATGGGGGGGCATGGGGGTCACGGTGTCACCCCAAATCCATCCAGCCGTTCCCAGGAAGCCACTGCCTGAATTGGGGATGGGGGGGCATGGGGGTCACAGTGTCACCCCAAATCCAGCTCGCCATGCCCAGGCACCCACTGCCTGCCCTACCTTCAGCAGAGCGTGGGCACAAGGGGGAGAAGGGGGTCACAGTGTCACCCCAAACCTCTCCAGCCCCATGGCTGGGCACGGATGGTTGGAAGGTGTCTGTCAGAGGTCCTCTGGTTGCAAATGCAGAGAGGTATCCCTGCCCTCCCACCCTGCCAGCCCTGCTCCCCAAAATCCCACTCGGCAGAGACAGAGCCTGTGCAAACCTGCACCTTCCTCCTGCCCCCCTCTCCCCCCCGTTAAAATATTGCTTTCCCGATTCCAGGTCGGGGGATTATTATTATTATTATGTCTTCTCTTCCTTCCTAACCTACATCTGTCAAGATCGGCGCTGGGAGTATTTCTGGCCCGTCCCCTGAGTCATCGTCGCTCGCGTCCCGCTCCCTCCCAGGCAGCTCCCCCGTGTCACCGTGCTCCGTGGGGCGCTGGCAGCTGGGGCTCCCACCCACGGGGTGCTGCTCCCACCCACGGGGTGCTGCTCCACCGTGTCCCCCACCCCGGCCAAACCCCCCATCACACCCCACCGGTGCACCCTACAGTGGCACTGATGGGGTGACACACCTGGGGGTGCCCCAAACCCAATGCCCCCCCTGCGTGGGTGCAGTGGGGACCCCCCGCTTAAGGCTGGGAAAGTCACCACGTCACCCAAATCCCACCCAATTCCCACTTGGCTTGCGGAGGGGCTGGATTTGCCGGGTTCAGGCAAGCACCGGGGGACCCCTCCCCTGTTCCCCCCCCCACGGCAGGAGCCGTAAAAATTAATTTGCAAACATGTCATTACACAATAGCTGTGCAGGCAATAAACCTGTAATTACAGGCGGCTCGGGGAGCGGGCAGGCAGGGAGGGGAGGCCAGGGAGGGGAGGGAGGGCAGACCTGCCTGCCAGCTCCGGTTTTGGGGTTTCGCCCCCTCTCCCCCACCCCCCCCTCCCTCCGCTCCCTTTATTCATTATGCAAACGAGAATTGCTTCACTCCTGGAAGTTGGGCTCCACTTCAAAGGGGCGCCCTGCCTGCGCTCCCCGCCCTGCCTCCCAAAACCCCCGCACCCCAAAAAACCAGGAGCACCCGTTGCTTGGCCGGCATGGGGAAACCGAGCTACAAGCGGCTGGTTTCCCCGTTGGGAAACCCTTTGCGACATCGGCCCAACCGAATTATCCGCCACCCTCCCGAGCTGTCCCCTCTCTGCGGGCAGGGCGACCACCGTGCCTCAGTTTACCCACTTACCACCCCGCGGGCCAGCGAGCCACCCGCCCGGGCCACCCCAGCAGCCGGCTGGGCCACGCCGCGCCTCGCCCCTCGTTAGCGGGAGAGCCTGACGAGCCTGACCCACTTCCCCGAGCGCCGGGAGGATTAATTGGTTCCTTTGCTCGCGCGAAGCCGCCGGGAGCTGGGGCAGGTGCCAGGCGGGATTAGCAAAGCATGAGAGCGCGGCTCGCGGGGCCAGCCCTGCCCACGCCCGATCGCCACCGGGACAGCCCTCCCTGCGGATGCTCGGCCTCCCCGTGGGTTCCCCCACGGACTGGGATGCGGCCGTGCCGGGGACATCCACCCCAAGCGGGATGCTCACCCTAAGGGATGCCCCGCTCTAGGGAAACTGAGTCGCATTCCCGGCCCCCCTGGAAGCATCCAGCAGTGGGGACACGGGATCAAGAGGAGCGAGCGGTCGCCTCCCATCGTAAATAAGCAGCTCAGCGATGATTTCCTGCTCTTGTTGACCTTTGACTATGCAGAATAAAGACATAAATCCATATTTTAAACCCATCTGAGCGCCAGCCAGGCCCACAAAGCCATTTACAGCCTGCGATTTGGACGGGGCAGTGAGCAGGAAAGCGATGGTTTCTCGAGGTGACATTCCCCAGGAGGGAAATGAAGTGTTTTATTTGCAGATATATAGGGCACGGTCGTTCCTCTGCTTCCCCTTCCCTCCGCCCTCGGCTCATAAATAAAACATACGGCCGTGTAACCGGCTAATTACGGGAGGATGGCAAAACCCCGCCGGTCGCTGGGAAAAGAAATCAGCTTTTTAATCAGCCCACTTTGCTCCTCATCTGACTTAAGGAGAAACGGGCATTTCGGGTGCTGGGATGGAGCCGAGACTCTCCGGCGGCTCGCAGGTTCCCTCTGGGGTTCTGCACCCCGATCCCTCGGGGCAGGTTTGGGGTTGCTTTGGATTGGGGAGGGTTCAAGCTGCTTCTGGTGTTGTGTTTTTTTTTTCCCCTGGCTGGGAAAAGGATGTCTTTGAAAAGTCTAATTGTTCCTTACACATTAGATACATTAATGAGGTCTCTGATCAAGCGGCTGGCTCTCCGGCAAGGAGGCTTCAAGTAGCAATTTTCCATTTGTGTTTCAAATTTTAATGAATGTTCCTGTCTCCGGCTGCGATGCGCGGTGATAATCCGTACGGCTCGGGTCAGCGCCGGAGCAGGGGCTGCCGCACGGGAGGGCTTGTACAAGGGTTTGATTTCTTTGGGGAATAGTTCATACAAAAAATGGTAATGGCAGAAGACAGTCTTCCTTCCCCCTCGGTTGCCAGAGCCCAAGAGCTACAAATCAGAGGGTTATTATTTCTTTCCGATGTCCCTAAAGTATCCTATATCTTTAGCGGGAGAGTAAAGTTCAGCCCTGATAAGATTGCGGCGCTGGCTGAGACGCGCTTTGCCTTTCCTCCTGCCTTGTTTTTTCTTCCTGCCACCTCCATCTCCTTCTCCCTCTATCCCTGAGCAGGCCACTGGGGTGTCCCCAGGGCCACCAGCCCACCCCAGCACCCCACATCCCGGGGCCGGATCCGGAACCCACCCCGCCAGGACAAGATTTGTATAACCTTGTTTTGGCATGCCTGCCATTAACTTAATTTAACATCCATATTGCCGCTACTTAATTAAATAGATGAACTCATTTTACATTTGCAAGTCTTAATTCATCCTGAACAAAATTGGCCATGTTTCGTTCTTTCTACGCTACCAGCTCCCCGGAACAAATGACTGCCTTTTGTAGTTAACTGCTAGTACAGGTTAAAAGCTAATTAGCAGCCCGGGTTGGGTGTTAACTTCCTTATTTATCACCCGGCGCCACTCGGTGAGCGAGGGGGCGCGGGCTGGCACTTCCAGCTTCCTGCGTGGGCCCCGCTCCCGTGGGGTGAGGGATGCACAGGGGGCTCAGGGCACAGCGCCTGGCCGTGGGGCTCCTGATGCACAGAGTGCTCGCTTCCAGGGGCCTGGCACATCAGCCAGCTGTGTGGGATCTGTGGGGTTTGGCGTGGGGGTCATGCACAGCACGGGTTGGATGCACCGTTTTCAGTGCATGATGCCTGGCACACCGTGTGTGGGGTTCACACACCGTGCCCACGAGTGGAGTGGCACATGGACACGTGGATGATGCACAGGCCGTGACACTCAGCGCACACGGGTCAGTGAGTGGGCTTTGACACGCGTGGCCCCTGTCACGGTGGTGCTCAGCGCATCACACAGCACCCAAACATCTCCCTGGAGAGCACCCCTCCGCCTCACCACCCCGCCGTGCCCACCACAACCTCCCCGGAGGTATCAGGGGAGAGGCACCGAAGCAAGCACCACCCCGGTTTTCCAAGCACGCTCCCACTCAGGCTGTTCTGGGGGTGCCCACGCCAAGTGGAGATGCTGGAGGCTGCTGAGCCTCCCCACATCCCACCCACGCCCCCTCCACGTGGCTCTGGCTGCGGTGGAGGGCACAGCAGGGCTGGGGGACACGGGGACCCCACAGCAGGGCAGCCAGGCTGCGCTGAGCCTGGCAGGAAGCCGCTCCAGGAAGGCTCATCTGGTTTGACTAACAAATCGCTAACTGCTTCCCCCGAGGCAGGTGGAAGGAAACAAGCTCCGCGGCTGTAAACAACCCCCCCGGCCCCCTGCTTCCCACCCACGGCCCTCCACAGCCCTCCCCAAGCACTGGCCAGGGGCAGGTTGAGACAGAAAGCACTTGTGCAACACCCCCTGCATGCTCTGATGCAAGCCCTGCCATGGGGGACAGCCCCCCAGCCCTGCCAGGCGCCCAGGGACGCTGGCACCCCGGGCAGGGTGTGGGGTGACGCAGAGCTTGCGCCAGCCCAGGCTGGCCCTGCAGGACAACACCTCGCCGGCGCCTGTGTGACGTCCCAGCTGCTGGTGTGACTCAAGGGGACGAGCTGAGATGGTGGCACGGGGCAGCCATAGCAGAGCCCACCATGCTGGTGACACTGCCAGCACCCCAAAGAGCAGCGTGCCCAGGAGAGGCGACCATCGGTGATGGCAGCTGTCATCACCGGCGATGTCCAGCCCTGCTAACGGGGACGTGGCGGAGGTGGCGCGGGGACAAAGCGGCGGGAGGGGACTGATAGGATCTCCCTGGCCTTGTAAACCGATCTGCCCCCACCCGCTGAAATAACAGCGAGGGGAGGCAGCTCTGGTTACCGGCAGTGCCGGGGGCCGGCTGGGTGCCAGCGCCCTTGGCCGAGGGCCAGGCAGCTCGGCGGGCACCGAGCGGGGACCCCCCGTTCTCCCGCTTGCCCCAGGCACCGCACGGAGCTGCTCGTCCCGCTCCCCGGCGTCACCGCCCCGCCTGCTCCCTCCCCGCCCGGTATTTCAGGTCTGGCACCCGAGCCGGCGCCTTCAGGAACCAGCGGTCCCGCAGGGACATCACCCCTGCCCGGGGCCACCGCCGCGGGCGCGACACCAGCCACGCCGCGTAGGAGCAGGAATCCTTCTCCAGGTTATCCCGAGCGGTTTTGGCACTGAGAGGGGTCAAAGCATCCGGCAGCACCACGGCCAAAAATGCAAAGCCTGCTGGCTGGATCCAGCCCCTCTGGGAGGAGGGATGAGCGCTGCCGGGTCCCCCTGCTCCCCCCAGGCCCCAGCAGGACCCCATCCCAAATCCCTGCCATCAGCAGAGGCGAAGGAGCGGGGCCGAACGGAGCGAGGGCTGATAGATAACAGCCCTCTGTGCCGGCGAGATAAATAGCCCCAGCAGCGCCAAGCTGTACTCGGCCAGAAGCTAATAGGGGCTGTCAGGGCGGTTTAGAGGAGCAGAGCATCGTTTCGGGCCCGGCTGGGAGGACGCCGAGGGGAAGTGACAAGGAAGCTGAGCAGAAAGCGACAGGCAGTACACAAAGAGCATGTCCTCTGTAAGTGGTGATAAACCTTGGAAAAAAAAGAGAAAAGCTAAATCAGTTGTTTAGCCGATGTACCACATGCTGACAGGGCAAATGTGAAGGCTTTTATGGCCACATGGGTTTTCATTTGCAGTTATTCATAGCGGAGCCGGGCGCTTTATCTCACTTTACATTATGTGCAACCACAATGCAGACACTTGCACCGCAACGCATTGCCTCCCTGGAAAATATTAATATGTAAATGTCAGGCTCAGAGGGCAGCGAGGGAACGGCAGGCAGGGAGCAGGCCGGGAGATAAACCTGCCCTGGGAGGGAGGGGGCCAGCAGGACCCCCAGCCCGCACCCTGGGGTGCGCAGGAAGGGGGAGGCACAGCTGGGATGGAGCGCAGAGGGGAGCCTGGTGTGCATCTGTGCGTGGGCACGCGTGTGTGCACCGTGCACAGCCTCAGCTGAGAGGGATGTGTGCACAAACACGTGTGCACAGCAGAGAAACACCGATTTCTGTGCGTGCACTCATGCTCCTTTGCAGCACGGCGCATCACCTCTGCAGGAGGACAGGCAGCCTCGGTGACCCGCCACGTGTCACAGTCCCGTGGACAAACCCCACACCACGCACACCTGAGCACCCCCACACCCCCACGGGGAGCCCACGGGCCGCCAGGCCAGGCTGGGAGCAGCCCCGGCCGGGCAGAGCGCCGGCGCGGCGTGCCAGCGCCTGCACAGCCCGGCGGGCAGCGCTCCAGCCATGCCTGCTGTTCCCGGGCTCCATTCCTCTCCGAGAGCCTCCAGCCCCGGGGTAGTGCCAGACTGACAGCCTGGAGGCTATTTATTCGCAGGCAGAGGCAGCGGGAGCTGCTGGCGGATGCAGCCGCCTTTGTCCTGCAGGGAAGTTTGCTCCCTGCCTCCTGCCTGCCCTCCATCTCCCCCGGTTTTCCACCTCCACGCCCCGATGCACCACCCAAGCTGCAGGGAGGCATTTGGGCAAGTTCCCAGCCCGGGGTTCCCAGCCCTGATGCCCACTGTGCCATGGCAGGACTGGCCACAAAGCTCCTGGCACACAGAGACGCACCGGGCAGCTGCCACGCTTCCCTCTGCCCCAGCAGCTCTCAGCGTCACCCAGTCAGGCCAAGGCGCTGGAGGTGGCACCCCAAAGCTGGCGGGGGTAGGAGGAGGGGGGCACCCACCCCTGGGCTTTGCTCCTTGGCACGGTGCCTGCCAGGGTGGGGGCACCTCGGCCGTTACCAGGAGAATCGCTGGCAGCCGGCGCTGGCACGGGGGGACAAGCCTGGGAGGGAGGTGGCCCCCCAGCACCTCAGGGAAGGGAACAATCCCTGGGCATTTCTTTTTTGGCAGGCCCCGGGTGCCCCTCCTCTGCACCCCCCGTCCTCCTCCCGCGCTCGGGCGCGGGGACACAATTAAATCAGTGTTCTGCTAACAATCTGCCAGCTAATAAGACATTTTCCTCCCTCTCCCTCCTCCCCCCCACTCCACCCCAATCCGTGTGTGATGGGAGCGCTTTGATATGAGAGTGGACTCTAATGGGTTCGGTGTAAGGGAGCCTTAATTTATTACGTGCCTGTAATTGATGTTTGTATAAAGTAGCTCTTACAGCTCCTCAGAGCGGGAGATGAAAAGCAATCAGTCAGCCATTTGCCTCCAAAGGAAGGAGAGAGGAGAAGACAGACAGCGAGAAAGAACCAGACATACTCATCAAGCCTGGAGAAAAACCCAGAAAACGAGGGAACAAACAAAATCACCCCCACGCAGCCTCACCAGCAGCTGGAGATCACCACCAGCATCCCTGGGTACCACCACCAGCATCTCTGGATATCACTGCCAGCATCCCTGGGTATCAGCATCAACATCCCTGGGTAGTGCTGCCAGCACCCCTGGGTACCACTGCCAGCATCCCTGGGTTCCCTTCCAGCATCCCTGGGTGCTGCTGGCAGTCTCTGAGTACCCCCAACAGCATCCCTGGGTACCAACATCAGCATCCCTGGGTACCACCCTGAGCACCAGCTGCCACAATCCTGGCTACCTCACCACCCCACCATTCCCAGGGCTGGATCCTGGTGGGAATGCCGGGGGCAGGGCAGGATGAGGCCCCTTCCCATGCCAGCCAGGGCTGATTAGGCTGCAGCAGCCGGTGCTGAGCTGCTCTAATGACGGCGGGCGCTGGGGAGTCACGTGCTGCCCAGCGCCGGCTGGGGAGCCGTACGTCACCGGCCCCGGCAAAAAATCGGTGCTAAATTGAATCAATCCATCTTGGAAATGGCTCTTGTCAGCCAGTGTCAGGGAGAGCGTCTGCAGGAGAGGGATCAGGCGGGGGCAGGCCGGCGAGGGCCAGGCGGGCGGCACCGCTGCCGGGTGTCTCCTGACCCCCACGTGTGGTGGGTATGGGGGGTCCAGAGGGGGGGCAGAGCAGGATGGCATCCTCATGCACCCAGCAGGAAAAGCAGAGCCTGGAGCAGACTGCACGCCTCAGTTTCCCCACACTCTGTGCCCCTCTGTGTGGTGCAGGAGGGCAGCTCCACATCAGGTAAAACGCCAGGAGGGTTGGAGACCCCCCCAGTGCCCACGTGCCTCCCAACACCGTGCCCAGGGCAGAGTGTGCCAAGCTGGGAAGGACGATTCTGCACCAGGGAGACAAAGACGCCGGCACTTGACACAAATATAGATGGATCCTCGGAGTACGGACCCTGCAGCCTGGCAAATTAAAACGTAGCGCGAAAGGGGGAAGGAAACAGCCCTGGTGATTGATTTTCCATCCAGACATTCAAACCAACCGAATATGTCACCCAGACAAGCCCTCGGAAAGCGGCGGCAAGCCCAGATTTATCCTCCACTTGGACCGGAGACCATCAATCCCTATCCAGCCCTGGGAAATGGCTTCAGGCCCTGCCTTCCCACCACGGGGCCCATCCCATGGCCGGGCCGGCAGCTGGGATGGGCACCACGATGGGAAGATGGGGCACAGGAGCCGTCACCGTGCCAGGAAAGAGGATCCAGGCACAGGGACACATACCCAGGCTGCTAACGAAGGCAATTAGAGGGGAAAGCATCCCTCGCACCGCTTCTCCTAATTAAGAACCATCCAATTCCCCAACCCGCCTGTTCCCCGGCTCCGGTACAGCCTGTTATTTACCTGCAGCTAATAGGTTGGGCGCAGCTAATGATAGTCTTGTATCAAATGGCTGGATCTTGGCTTCTGACAGCTTTAAAGACCCGTCTCGGGGACACGAGGGTTTCTAATTACGGGGTTCGTCACGGGAAGGCTGGGTTCAACGCCAGTCACTCTCCCCGGGTGACATTTCTGCCCGGATTGGAAATCTAAACACAGCCCAGCCAGTTAAGGTTAAAAATACGGCGCTTGACAAGACAAGGGATCATAATTTGGGTCACCGCCGGGTTTAATTAATTGGAATGGAGCAATCAAAGCACAGCGTGCGGTAATTACAGCCCCGGTTGGGGCAGGGCTGGGGGAGGCGGCTGAAGGGATGGGGGGATGCTCCCCAGCGTGGGGACGGGCAGGCAGGCATCGCCCTGGCCCCGGGGTGCAGGCAGGCATCGCGTGCAAGGAGCGGGCAGGGCAGGCAGGGAGAGGCCAAGGAAAGCGAGCTGGGAGCTTCCAAGCACGCCATTCCCAGCGGATCCAGCCCCAGCAGGAACCCCGGCCAGGCCAAGCGGGTTCCATCCCCAGCGTCCCCATCCTGCCTGCAGCCCAGGCTCCCAGGCACCACCGCGGCTCCGCGCCGAGTGATTTATTTTCACCAATTACCAGGGCACTTTTCCCTTCGCCTGGACCACGCTTAATTGATTGGAACCTATTGAAAACAAATTAACCGGCACCGGGGCGCAGGGACCTGTTTATGGCTCCTCCGTGGGGCAGCGGGGAGGGCACGTGAGTGGCTCTGACACGTGGGTGATGCACGGTGGGATCAGAGGAGGAAGATGGAACAACCCAAATATCCCCCTAAATATCCCCCAGCGCTGCTCTCTGGCTCCTCTGCCATGGTTAATGCTGATGTGCAGGGGGAAACTGAGGCATGGAGCAGCACGGAGCTCACATCCTGGCACTTCCTCGCTGGAAGAACTCTCCGTGGCACGGACAGGACCGAAATGTTCCTCCCCACCGCAGCGCCCCGGCGGAGGGATGCTCACAACGGTGACCCCATTACGCAAACCCAGCTAGCATTAATTTGACCCCATCCGCCGCGCGCTAATCAGCTGTAACCGTGGCACCCAGCTCAATCCAAATTGATTTACCGAGCCTGGAAATGGATACAAATGTGATTAAAGGCTTTTTATTTTCCATAGGTCCTCTCTAAAATGATTTAAATCAATTGCTACGTGCAGGGTCCTCTTCCTCCTCCCCGGCCGACCCCGCGGCGCCGCGCTGTCGGCCGGGGTTGGGGCGGGGCGGGGGGGAGAACAACACCCCACTTTCCACAAGCGCCCCACAAAACCCACCCAGAGGGGAGCAGCACCCCGAATTCCCCCGCTGACCCACCCCTGGCCCCCTGACACCCTTCACGGGCGGGATGCCGGCGCGCCGGGCGGCCCTGGCGAGCGATCAAAGCCCATTAGGCTGAGCGCCGATGCGCGCCCGTTGTTCGTCAATTATTCAAACAATAATTGCACCCTTATTTAAAGTCTAGTCTTGCGTGCGCGGCACTGCAGGCTGCCAAGGCCCACGTTAGATTTACACCCCCGGCGCGCTCCCGCCGCCAATTAATTAAGCAAACACATTCCTCCGCACGCTCTCAGGTGTGCAACCTGCCCGGCTCAGGTTCAGCCCGGCAGCGCTGACACAGCCCCACCTGGGCGAGGGGTCACAGCCCCTGGGGGGCCCTACTGGGGCTCCCTGGTTTTTAGGATTTCCCTCAGGATGGCTGCTCTAGCCCTGCTCCAAAGCTGATTAAAGATTAAGCAGTCGCCTCATCTTCCTCCCCACAAATTTTCCCAAATTTGGGGAGAAAAAAAGCAAGGAGGAGGGGATTGACACCAGCATCCATTGTTGGGGCCCCCCTTGTCCCCAGCAGTCCCTAACGAGGGGGGAGGCTGGCAGTGACAGTCACCAAGAGGTCAATTCATTCATCTGGCCATGTTATTACAAGTCCAAATTTATTGTCACCGGGCCACATTAGCGCTGGCACGGAGGACGCGAGGTTGCACCCCTACTGAATAAGCAGATAAATGAAAGACATCTGGAGAGCAGAATGAAGGGGCAGATTATTAATGCTGAAATTTAGAAGCCAAGGTCTAAGCCACGAATCCATCAGCGCAACCAGTTATGTCCAATAAATTAGGAGAGATAAGGATTGAAGGATGGTATATTAAAGGCAACATTCATTTCTGAACTGGCACGAGGGCTTGCAGGCATCCTGCCTCTGCAGGGTTAACCCTTGGTGGGCAGGGATGTGGAGTGTGGGATGTGGCAGGGCTGGGGAGGCCGATGGTGCCTGCACAGAGCTGCCTGATGTGGGGCTGTCCCCAGTGCTCACAAGGGGGTGTGAAGGAGGGGGCACCACAGTGGAATGGGCAGGGTGACAGTGGAGAGGCTGGCACTGGAGCAGCACAGGGCATCCCATAACCACTGGGCAGGGAGCACAGAGAACCTTTCCTGCAGCACATCCATCCTCCCCAATTAAGGGAGGCCTGGGGGTCTGCTTGGCTCCTCACAGCATCTGTGACCTCTGTCCCTGGGCTGGGGCTCAGCTGGCCCTGAAGGTTCTTTGGGACCCATTGCCACGGGCGACAGGTAAGGACTGAGGGGACAGAGCCTGGACAGCTTGTCACAGGAATTGTCTCTCTACTCCTCCTCCTTTGGCTGCCTCCCACCCACAGCCCCATCCCACCCCACCCCACAGGTCCCACCACACCAGCACCTCCCAGTTGTGCCTGCCTCAGTTTCCCTAATGGCATCACAACAGGATGGCAGGATCTGGCTACCTGAGAACACTTTGGTCCCTATGCTGCTGACGTGAGGCTGCAGCCTGGCACCTCCAGGACACGTTTTTCCCTGGGGAAAGCAAGGGGACACAGCAGGCCAGGGACCCATGACCTCCTCAGTGGCACAGCCCCGGGGATGTGTGAGCACCTCCATGTCATGATGCCTGGAAGGGGAAAAATCAGGATTTTTTTCTCCCCAGCACACAGTTTGGCTGGGTGACTGCTCAGCAGTCAGGTCACCCACCTGTGTCTCCCCTTGGCACCCCACAAGTGGAATTTTGGAGGACAGACGTGCAGAAATGGGGAGATGATGGTGAAACAGAGGACCCCCTGATGCTGGTCCCTCCTGGCCCAGCAGCAAAGGGATGTGGGGCAGGAAGGCACACGGGGGCCCCAGCACTGGCCTGGCCCCCACACCACCAGCTGAGCCCCCTGCCCAGTCCCAAACCCCCCCTGCCCACACAGCTCCCACCGGCTTCAGCATCTCTCCCCCTCCCAAGCAAATTTCAACCAGCCTCATCTGGCATCTGAGGGATTTGGGATTTGTTTAAGCTCTTTTCACCCGCCGGACTTTAATCGGCGCGTTTGCCTGACCTCCAGCCTCCGGGGCAACCCCGGCGGTGCCGCCCGAGGGTCCCGGCTCGGGGCCATTCCCAGCTCCAAAGCCCGGGGCTGCCCCCGGGATAGCTGGGATTAGCTATCAAATAACTCTGCATTTAAACCCTTTCTAACAGGGCTGGAGGTCGGGAGGGCAGGGCAGAGGTTAAGCCTGGCCGCGGCCGGGCGCTGACCCCGCGGCCGGGGACGCCGGAGAGGGGACGGGGCGGCGCACGGGGCTGGGGGCGTGGGACCCCTCCCACACCTCCCCTTGCACTGGGGGACCGGGAAGGGGGTGTCACCACAGCAGAGGGTGTCCCCAAAGGAGGGGTGTCCCCACAGCCCCCAGCTTTGCCACCCCCATCACTTACTGAGGCTCTGCAGCAAAGACGACCAGCTCTTCATCTCCAGCATGGTGGGGGTCCCGTGCCCCCCTCCCCAGGCTGGCTCTCAGGCTGCTGGGGGGGCGCAGGATCGCTCCCACACCCCGGCAGTGGGAGGCAGAGCCCTGGTGCTGAGCCGCCGGGTGACAGCGACCATTTTACTGCCTTTTAACTCTGCCTGCGCGGCTCCGGCACGCTCATCCTCCCCCTCCCCGCTTCCCTGGCTGGTCCTGGAGTTGGGGAGCTTTGCTTTTCGCTCCCTTCCCTCCTCCTCCCTCCTTGCACTTGATAGCAGCCTTGTCAGGAGCGCCGAGCTGCGCTGACCCCTGCCCCGGCGCTGCTAATTAAGGCGGCACAGTGACAGCCCCAGCGCCACGGCACCGCCGCTCCTAATTGGAGACGCTCTGCAGCTCTCAAAAACCTCCCACTCGGGGCCGGGGGTCCTGGGGGGGTCCTGCACCCATGCCAGCAGGGGGATGCAGCGCCCAGCCTGCACCCATCAGCGTCCTGGATACTGAGATGCCAGAAATTATTGAGAAGCCGATGCAAAAATTGGATGAAGTCAGGAGGAAAGTGGGACTGGGATGGGTGAAGGTGAGCAATTCCCTCGGGAACGTCCCCTGCATGAGGGGCACCCCGTGCTGGGGCCTCCCGAGGTATTTTTGGATGGTGAGGAGTGAGGGCACCGGGCATGGCAGGCAGCCAGGACACGGGGCTGTATCTCCCTGCGGCAGAGCAGGGGCTGGCAGGGGTATCAGCCGGGACACCTGGCTCCTGTCCCTGTCCCTCTGCTGAGACCCTGAACGCCCTGGGGAGCCCCAGCATGGCTGGGGGAGCCCGGAGGGGCACCCCAGCAGCCTCCCAGCCCCGGGGCCGTGTCCCCTGGCACGCCTGATGGATCTATTGTGTCGTGACAGACGAGCTGCTTTATCGCGGCCAGGCAGCCAGCGCCAGCCGTCAGGCTGACCCCGCCGGCGGGCTGAGGAGAAACAGAAGAGGGCTTGTATCATCCGGGGGGTCAGAGGGCACGGAGGCAGCCGGGCCCCCCCGCCCTCCCGAATTCCTGGGATGCACGCCCGGGCAGGCAGCTGCGTGCAGCCCCTGAGCCGCAGGTGGGGGGCTGGCAGGGTGTGGGGACAGACACATCCCCCTCAGCACCCCCCAAGTCCCTGTGCTGCCAGCCCAGCATCCCCTTGTCATCCCTGCAACGTGGGGATTGTGCCCTGACATCGTGTCCCCAAGCTGTCGTGTCCTGAATCATCCCTGGAGTCCCCAGTCTGTCCTGTCCCATCCCTGAAATGGTGTCCCCACCTGCCCCATCCCACTGCAGAAGGGGGACACAGATGGACAAGGATGCTCACAACCACCCCCAAGCCAAACCAGCCACCAGGGGGGTCACTGCTTTTCCCACAGCACCCCAAAATCCAGCGTCACCTCCATGTTAGGGCTCTAGAGGGACGGGCAGGGTGACATGAGTGATTGCAGCCATGACTCACATGGAATTAATTGGAAATCACATCCCTGAGGCTGGAGCAATGTCCCAGCACAGTGAGATAGGGATGTATGGTAGGACCCCACTTCCAGCACTAGGAATCTTGGACAAACAATGCTGCCCCCCCAAAACTGTCCCCAGGACTCACATCCCTGTGGGATCAATCCCACTGGGCTGACATCCCTGGCATCAGGCATGGCCAAGCTGTGGGGCACGATGGTGCCAGCCACGTGGGTCAGAGCCTGTCTTTGCCCCCTCACCCTGGCATCTGGGGGTCTGTATGGGCCAGTAGGGAGTGAATATCCCCTGGAACCTCTCTGAGCTCCCCATCCCTTCCTCCCCTCCCTTCCAGCAGCCTTTGTGCCGCCGCCGAGCCAGCACCTCCGGGGTGGACGCATTAAAGCAGCACAAAGCAGAGCCGAGAGGCATTTCGGGTGCAATTTTCCCTGCTCCATTATTGACAAACAAGCTGCTTTGTGCAGGTGATGCCGAGGCCAGCGCAGCAGCTGGGACACCGTGCCAAGCCGTGCCAGCTGGACGCCCCCACTCCTACAGCAGAGCCAGCCACGCTGCCCTCCCACCCGCCACATCACCAGCTCCATGTCACCAGGGGGGGAAGAGGCAGGGCAGCGCTCTGGGTTGAGCAGAGGTGCCCAGGCGGGCGCTGGCATCGCCGGCGGGCAGCGCCTTTCCCCCGGCCGGGGCGGGCGGGCACAGCGTGCGGCGAGTCTGTCGTTAGCGCCGCGCCAAACCCAAAGTGGCTGCTTCGGAACGACAATCCAATAAAAGTGCTACTTGTCTATTTATCATCCTCAGGGCTTTTTATCACAGTGCAGATGGCTGCTACCTTCGCAAGGCACAGCAGTGTGCTGGCACGCGCCCGCCGCACAGAAGCTCGGGCGCCGCGGAGTCTGTGCGCACACCTGCGAGGAGCCGGCGGCCGCCTGCTCCGGGGGAGCCGGGCAGCGCCACAGCGCCCCAGCACACGCCAGATCCCCGCCTGGGGGGTGTTTGCACCGGGCACTGGCACCAGGGATGGGCACTGGGCACTGGGCACTGGGCACTGGGCACTGGGCACTGGAACGGGGCACCTGCGCTGGGGATGTCCGCAGGGCGCTCGCACTGATCATCTGCACAAGGTGTTTGCATGCAGCATTTGCATCAGGGATGGGCACTGGGCATTCCTCATTCCTGGAAGTGCTCAAGGCCAGGCTGAACAGCGCTTGTTCTAGCATAAGGTGTCCCTGCCCAGGACAGGGCATTGAAACTAAGAGATCTTTAAGGTCTCTTCCAAGCCAAAGCATTCCACATCTCCATGATTTGCACTAGGGGTGTTCACGAGGTGTTGGCTGTTGCAGTGGGCACGTTCTGTGGGCACCTGCAGGGGGTGTTTGTTTGCACTGGGCACCTGCACCGGGCAATTGCACTGCGGGTTATTACGGGGCGTTCCACAGCCTGTCATTACCCAGCTGGGAGGGCTGTGGGCAGCAGCAGCAGCGGCAGCAGCGGGCACAGGGCGGTGGGTGGGAGCCGCTGGAGCAGGTGATTAAAGCTGTATTAAGTGTCTGTCTGCACGCGGGAGAAAACACACCTAATTATCCAGCGGAGTCAGCCGGGAGGGAGGAGCTGCCCCGATGGCAATCGCGTAATGAAGTGGAACGCAGGGCCAGGCCTGGCGCGGGCCGTAATTAAAAGGCAGCAAAGCCAGAATTGCAACGGTGGCGGGCAGCGGGCAGGGTCCCAAACCCGCAGCCTCTTGGGAAGAGGGAATGGCAGATCCGCGGGCACCCCTCCGTAGGGAGCCCACTCACATCCCCACTCCACGCCGCTCAAGCCCCGCGTGCTTGCGCCAAACCCCCGCTGTATGGCACAGCAGCGGCGCACTCCAGCAAAGCCAGCCCGGGTGCCAGGACGCGGTGCCAGCGCCCCCGCCCTGCCCGCGGGCACGGGGCAGGCACCGCCGCCGCACCGCTGCATGGGCGTCGAGCGCGGCCCGCTGCGCTGGGGCGATGCCGGGACACCGAGCCCCGGCGCCGCTGCAGCAGGCGGCGGCGAGGCGGCAGCGGCGGCCAGCCCCACCTCCTGCGCCGGAGCCAAAGCCGCCAAGCCACGCCAGCGCTCCCCGAGCGGGTCCGGCGGGTCAGGAGCGCCCCGGGGAGACGCCGTGTCGCCCTGCCTGTGCCCGGCGTCCGCAGCACCGCTGCAGGGACCCCACGCCCGCCGCCTCCCCCCGGCCCGGCTGCCCCAGCCGGTTGGGAAGCGGCCGGGCTTGCCTGGGAATGCCGCTTGCATCAGCCCCGGCCTGGCTGGCACCGCTGGCAGGCGGGGACGTGCAGTGCCGGCGGGCAGCACGCTGGGGTCAGGCCCTGGAGAGATGCAGCGGGGCAAGGGCATCCCCGGCAACACCACGGGGACCCCCACAGGGGACACTCAGAGGGGCAGTGACCGCCCATCCCATCTCCCTGCCATCCCAACTGCAGCACGCCGCGGTGCCAGCACTCACAGCCTCATCCATGGCACGGTGACAATCTCCACTACAACGGGTGGCACGGTGGCAGGCGGTGAGGACACGGGAGGATGTCCCCTCCTTCTCCCTCTCCCTGTCTTTTTCTCCTTCTAATTTTTTTTTCTCCAAGCTCTCCAGAACAAAGTACACACTCTACCTCTTCAAACCCACCACCATCTGTCCGTCCGTCTGAGCGCCGCAGCCCCGCCGCTCCGAGCGGCCGCCTCCGAGCAGATGGTGACAGGGGAAGGACAAGCCGCTGCCACACAGGGCCTGGACGGCAGCGGGTCACGGCGGCTCCATCGGCCCTGACCTCCCCATCCTGCCCGGCACGGTAATTACCCAAACAGCCTGCGCCGGGTCATTGTGCCCGACACCAACAAAGGGCGGCCGACGGCGGGACCTCCCGACCCCTGCCAGCCCTGGCGACCCCCGCCACCCCTGCCCTCCGCCAAAAGAGCAATAAATCAAAGAGATGGGACGGGGACAGGCTGGCAGGGGGGATGGGGACTCCCTCCCCACCAGCACGTGGGTGCACCCCCAGCACCTGGGCGATGAGCCCTGGCCGCTCCGCAGCCCCCCTGGATTAGCGAGGCCGTGCAAAGCACTGGGTCCATCCCCCTCCCTGGCCGAGGGGACAAGTCCCTGCTGCCCTTAGGGACACACACAGGCTGCGTGTGTTCCCAGGCTGAGCGCAGAGGAGTAAGGGATGCTTCCTCCCCCTCCGCCCTCCGGTCACAGGCAGTTAATGGGGAATTTCATGGGTGCGGCACAGCGGAGCGCGGCCGGGAACATGCCGGAGCCATCTGCTCGCAGGACCTGGGGCTGTCGAGCCGCCCTGACCCCGGCAAGGCAAACAATTTGCAGGAGCAGATGTCGCACCCTCCCTTCCCCCCGGGGCTGTGGGTGTGTCACCCCCTGGGCTCTGCACCCCCACAAACCTCTCGGCACCTCAGCACCGATCTGGGGGCACAACCAGAGAGGAAAGGCACATTGCAGAGACCTGGGAATCTCACCGCAGGAGTGACACCCCCCAAAACGCGGGGCCTTAGAGAATCTGGACGTGGCACAGCAGCACAGAGGATCCCCGCTCTCTCCTGGCACCCTGGGCACCACGGCCAGGTGCCACTCACAGGCTGCCACCCCCCTGTGCCCGCTGGCAAGGATTTGGAGAGCCGGCTGTGCCCACAGAGCTGATAGCCAGCAACCCCCGTGCCACGGCAGCAGCGCACAAAGGTGCCTGGCTCCGTCACCACCCGCACGTAGAACAGCTCGGCACGGGGGCAAAGGTGCAGGCGCGGCCGGAGCCAGGCGGGTTTCCCGCAGCTCCCCGGGAGTGGCTAGCACCGGTGTCTTTGGGACTGATTAAAATTCATTCTGCATGATTTAGGACCTAATCTCGGTGAAACTCCACAGCGCTTTATTAATAGCGCATTAGTGGATAATTCATGCGTTCGGATGAAAAATCAGCCCGTGTTATTCTCGGGGAGGGGGGGACACGCTGGTGGGGGGGGGATGACACGGGCGAGGGGAGGGGGGACCCCACTCGCCCGCACCTCCCTGCCGCCGCCGCATCCCGGCGAGGCAGCAGCCCTTCTGACAACTGCCACCACTCATTAATCTTGACGAGTTTTCTGCTGAATATTCTTCCACAGGCTTTCAAACCGTTCACTAATTGCAATTAATCACTTACCGAAACAGATGTCAGGAACAATGGAATTGGGAAGTCTGGAGGCTTGATAAAGCTGTCAGAGGAGCGCGCTCGTGTGGCAGCGGGTGCCAAAAGGCGCTGGCAACACCTTCCCCGAGCCATGTGCTGGGGGGACCCGGTGACCCCGTCCTGCCCGCGCGGCATCTGTCCACCCCGCAGAGGGAAAACGCACGGAGAGGGGGCACGGGGGGGCTCTGCGTCCCCATCAGCCACCAGCGCATGGCATGGGGATGTGGGAGCTGGTTTTTGGTGGCGGGAGTGGCACACCGGCAGGGATGCCATCAGCACAGCTTCACCCTGACACGGGGGCGGCTGGGGCTCTGCTCTCCATCAGGAAAGCCGCACGGAGCCCCGGCGGGGCGGCACGTCCGCCGAGCCTCGCGCAGGCGACGGCACGTTCCCCGTCCCTGCCAGACGCCGCTTTAGCACCAGCAGGGATCCAACAGCCTTCCCCGGCAGGCGCGCCACGCTGTTTACCCATCACACATGAAAGGTGCCGAGCTGACAGCTCCAGAGATGGGAGGGAGCTCCGGGAGACACTGACGGGGCCAAGCGCCCGCGCGCCTTCGCCTCCTGCCCGTGGAGACCCCACAGGTGACCCCAGCCAGAGGGCAGCCCCCGGGCTTCTGCTCCCTCTACAGCTTTACCAGCTGCACTCTGCACACCCCCACACCTCAGCTGCTCCCCCGGCTTGAAGACATCCTTTGGGAGCACGGTGGGGACAGGCTGGGACAGGGGAGCACTTTCCCAGTCGAGGCAGAGCATGCTGCACCAAGAGCAGTTTGCCCCGAGTTCCCCACGGTGGGGACACCACCGTGGGGACACCCACACCTCCGCAGCAGGGAGGACTGGAGCATCCTTCCGGGGCTGGCACAGCACGAGCCCAGCCCGGGGCTCATGACCGGCGCGGCCCCGACACATGTTACAATAAATATTCCGCACAGACACCGTTCCATATGTATGATCCGGTGGGGTGATGATTTTTCTACTGATCACTGGAAGTGACAGCTGTGCGGAGAGCAGGAGAAACAAAGGCACCGACTGCTCTCCCCGCTACACTCCGCTAGAGACACGATGGTGTGACACGGAGCGGCAGCATCTGGTGGCACAGGGACTGGCAAGCGGGACGGGACGCCTGTTAGCACCCGCCACAAAGGGGTGGCCACGGGGTGGGGACAGGAATGGGGTGGAAATAGGGATGGGGTGGAAATAAGGATGAAGTGGCCACAGGAATGAAGTGGCCGTGGGGATGGTGGCAAAGGAAATAAAGATGAGGTGTCAATGGGGACAGGGTGACAATAAGGATAGGGTGGCAGTAGGGATGATGTGGTCATGGGAATGAGGTGACCATAGGACAAGGGTGGAAATAAGGATGAAGTGGCAATGGGGAAGGGGTGGCCGTGGGGATGGAGTGGAAATGTGGATGGGGTGGCAATGGGGACAGGAATGGACACAGGATAGCAATGAGTGGTGGGTAGCAATGGGATGGGCATGGGACAGCAATGAGTATGAGGTGAAAAAAAGGATGGGGTGGCAACATGGTGACCATGGAAATAGGGTAGCAGAGGGTGACAATGCAAACAGGCTGGCCATTGCAATAGGATGGAAATAAGGATGGAATGGGAATGGCAACAGGGTGGCAATGATGACAGGATGGAAATGGGAATGGGGTGGAAATATGGAAAGGCATCAGTGTGAATGGGATGTCAGTAGGAATGGGGCAGAAATAAGGATGGGGTGGCCATGGGGATGGCTCCCATCAGCCCTCACATGTCCCACAGTAGCCCCCAGCCCCTCCATCCTGCCCTCCTGCCCCCACAGAGGCTGTGGGATGGCTACCAGGAGCACCCGGCCCAGGCAGGGTCAATATTTGCATTTGATTTGCAAGCGTTTCCTCCCCCCAGATAACGGCGGGGCTGCTGCACGTACAGGAGGGAGAAGCACTGGGTTGGGTTAATTATTAGTGAACATGCAAATTCCCCCTCCATGAGATAACAATAAACACCGTGATTTCAGCGAGATAAACAGGGCTTTAAATTTCCAGCAGCCTTTACTGGTGTAAAAATAAGCGTCCCTTATTTATTTAGCTCCTTTGAGAAACCACATCAGTCCCCAAACACAGTCTTTTACTGTCAAGCTACAGTAGAAGCCTTTATAGGCAGCGAAGATCCTGACAGCTACCCCTAGCACAACCATCTTTTATTCATGCTCATAATATAAACTGTATTGCCTCAGAAACAAAAGGATTTAACTCGCTGCTGGCCGGGTGGCAGCGGCCGAGCCGAGGTCCCTGCTGGGGGCACGTGGTTGGGATGGCTTTGCTCTGATATCCCACATCTCTTCATCCCTCAGGATGCCTCCTCCTAGGGACAGCGCCGAGACAGACCCCTGCTCTGATGCATCAGCACATCCACGGATAAAATAAGCCAAAATAACAATCCCCCCCCAACCTGGAGCCATCAGGCAAAGCCTCGGTGCTCTGCGGTTCCGAATCCCACCCTGCCTGCACAGACACAGGAAGAGCAGCGCTTACAAGAGTGGCTCGTGTTTAATAATGCAATTTATATTCCACTCTCAACATAAACTATTGTAAAGGCACACTAATGTAAAAATACATCTGGCTTGTCAATAGTTTATCTTCTGGATCTGCATCTAAATCCCTGGGCATTCTTGACTTATGGCTGCACCAGTGTCTAATGAATAAAAAGGTGCAAATTATAGGCCTTGCTTTAATGCTCATCATAAAATTAGATGATAGTTGCAAAAGCTGCATTCTCCTGCCCACAGTGCAGCAATGGTAAGCTATAAATAAAGTGTATTTAATGTATCCCAGCGCTGCGCAGAGCCAGGAAACAGTATGTTACTGCACAGCCTTCAATGGATCCGCCACCAGTTCAATGAAGTGATAACTGATCCATCATGTGAATTTATGTTAACTGTCTGCTCGCAAAGTCACGGCCCCAGCACTGTAAATAGCCCACAATCCTTCCAGCCCGGCCTGCCTGCCAATAAACCTGTCACCAGCAGCCTGGGAGCAGCCACCTTAGGACACCGCAGACAAACCATTACAGCTTGGGTTTCCTCCTGGTTTTTCCATTGCTGCCGTGCCTTGGTTTACCAGCAGCCCAGCACCCCCCTCCTCGGGGCTTCCCAACCCCGTGTGATGCTTTTCCACCTCCCTGGAGCTGTCACATCAGGGATGAGGGAAGTCCAGATGGGATCCAGGGGGGCTGCGGGTGTGTGGGTGGGACAGGCAGAGGATGGGAAGGGGGGCACAGGCTGGAAGTGGAGCCCCTCCTGTTGGAGCTCCTGCAACAGGATGGGATGCAGAGCCAGGACAGAAATGTAACTGCATCGTGACTGGAAAACATCCTCCTCTGGCAGAGATGTGTGTCCCAGGGCTGGCACCTGGGAAGGAGACAACCCTGGGAAAAAGTTCCTGGGAAGATGTGGTCACCAGGAAGAAGATGTGATCCCCAGGGAGCAAACATTCTCAAGAAGATGTTCCCAAGAAGCAGATGTCTTTAAGAAGGAGATGTCCCTGGGAAGATGCCATCCCCTGGAAGGAAACATCCCCAGCGAGGATGTCCCTGGTAAGATGATGTCCCAGGGCACATCCCCAGGTAGAGGATAACCCTGAGAAAATGTGGGCAGGAGATGTGTCCCCAGGGAGCAGATGTCTTTGGGAAGGAGATGTGCTCAGGAAGAAGACATCCCTGGAAGGAGATGTCCCCAGCAAGGGGACATCGCTGGGAAAGTGCCATGCACAGGAAGAAGATGTCTCTGGGAAGATATCATCCCCTGGAAGGAGGCATCCCCCGCAAGGATGTCCCTGGGAAGCTGTCATCCACAGGGAGGTGTCTCTGGAGAAGTGTCAGGAAGAGAATGTCCCTGGGAAGATGTGATACTCAGGAAGGAGATGTGTCTGTCTCCAGGAAGACACAGTCCTGGGGAAGATGTTCCCAGGAAGCAGACATATTTGGGAAGGAGATGTCCCCAGGTAGGAGACATCCCTGGGAAGATGTCATTCCCTGGAAGGTGACCTCCCCAGCATGGATGTCCTGGGGCAGGCGTCACTGCAGGGATGCATCACTGGGAAGAAGATGTCCCAGGGAAGAAGACAGAGCCCCAGCAGTGAGAGAGGAGACACAGTGATCCACAGGGAGCAAGGTGGCACCTGGAAGGACACGGGGGACACCGTGCCCACGGGAAGCAGCACTTGCCATCACCCTGCCCTCATTAACGTGGTGCTGAGCAGCCCCTAATAATAGCAACAGTAAATTCTCCAACCCAATTCGGGTCCATTTCTATAAATAATGTAGAATCTTTTTATTTACTGACAGGTTGTAAAAGTATCAGTGAGAATAATGTGAAATCAGGCGCTGCTGAATAATTCATGGCAGCAGCTCCGCTCCCCCCGTCCCCGCGCTCCCCTGGCCCCGGCGTTTACACGACAGCACCTTGTGCCTGGGTTTATCTCATAAAAACCAGGACTAACGACCTGGCACTAATTCTTTATCAACAGAGACTTTTACAGCGAGGGGAGGAGGAAGGAAATAGAAAGAAATAAAAATAACCCCCGGTGCACCCTATAAAAAATGCATGGGTCCATGTCCTCGCCTCCGCACGGAGCCGGCCATCCCCGGCTCCTCCCATCTGTAATTCCTCACAGACCCCACAGCCTCTCCAAAAATTAGTATTAATTAGTGCCCACGGCCCCACACTGGGGTAATGAGTGCAGAAGAGTGGCACAACCCTGCTGGGACATGGGGACACTAGCATGACCCATGGGAGCACCAGGAGGACTGATGGAGAGACTGGCAGGACCCGTGGGGATGGTGACAGGACCCATGGGAACATCAGGAGGACTGATGGAGAGACTGGCAGGAGCCGTGGGGACACTGGCAGGACCTGTGGGGATGATGACAGGACCCATGGGAATGATGGTAGGACCCTTGGGGACTCCAACAGACCCATGGGGATGGTGGCCAACACCAGGAAAGCCCACAGGGATGATGGCAGGACTCAGAGGGATGGTGACAGGACCCATGGGGGTGGTGACAGCACCCCTGGGAACACTGGCAGGGCCCACAGGGATAATGGCAGAACCCATGGGGACAATGGCATGATGCTCCCTGCCCCCATGCCACCCTCAAGGACGCCAGCCTGGGGCAGCAAACCCCTGCTGGGGGGCAGATGGGTTAAATTTGGGCAGAAAAAGCTGATCACTGGGGCAACTAATCCCTGTAACAACCTGATCTGGTGTCCCTCATCCCTCCTGCCACCGCTGAGGGTGATGGGGACAGTGGGGACCCCCCTGCAGCCGCCCCCATCCCCTCCCCAGAACAATACCTACCCGCCGCTGTTTTGATGTGCGGCACAAAGCCGGGAGAGCTTTCCATGTAACATGATAAAAGCAAGTCCCCAGCCAGCACAATTATTTGATAATTCTCCCTTAACACCCATCAAATTAAAGCAATGTCCAAGGGCTGCCTGAAGTGGCACTGATAGGTATTAAACTTTAATGAGATTTAATGGCACTGCCCTACTTTTTAAGCGCTCGGGCCTACATTTATGAACATTTAATTTCCCGGGCCCTGACCTCTTTTTTTTCCCCCCCTTTTCCCCGTGGCCCCCCCTGCACAGCTGGATTCTGTTAGTGCTGGCAGCCGCCCCGACCCGGGATGCTCGGGATGCTCGGCCAGCCCTGAGCCCATGCAAATCTCCAGGCACTGCAGGCTGAGATCTTGACTCCTGCAGGGAGCAGAGCAGGGAGGGGGAGCCCAGGGAAAAGCCAGGGGGGAAGGGGGGTGTGGATGTGATTCATCAAGAGTGAACGCAGCCAAATTTACGAAATGACTTAATTAATTTGCTCTTGGGATGGAATGACACTGCGGGTCCCAGGGGTTGGAGGGGCCTCATACTGCAATGGTTTTGTTTAAGCACCCCTGAAAAATAAGTGTGTCCCCGCTGCAAACCCACTGTACCAGGGATAATTTGGGGGGGTCAGACCCCTCGATGCCCCCAGGGACAGAGCACAGCCCACTGAGCCAGTTTGTTGCTGCCCTCTAGTGTGTAAGGGACAGCCCAGGCCTGCTGTCACTTGTTCCCCTCCCCACGTGTCCCCCTGGCCACTTGGCCACCAGGATGCTGCGTCTCAAGTGGGGACAGATGATGAGATGCTCAGAGCCCTGACAGACAGGGTTCCAGCGAGCACCAGCTCAGCACCCCAAAATCCCACTCATGCTGCACAGACTGATCACACCAGTGACACTGGGCACCACCTCCTGCCCCACGGCATGGCAAACCCAGGTTTGATGGGGCTTGGAGCAACCCGGACTAGTGGAAGGTGTTCCTGCCCAAGGCAGGAGGTTGGAATGAGAGGAGCTTTGAGGTCACTTCCAAGCCAAACTATCCTGTGATTCTATGGTCCTGGTGGGATACAGGATGCAGCATTTCCCTGCACTGGGAGTACCAACCATGAACAGGGGCTGCTGGCATGGGTGACCACTCCTGGCATGAGGGTTAGGGAAACTGAGGCACACACCAGGACAGCCAGGCTTCTGAGCTGGAAATGTCCCTCTCCCGCCTTCCCAGCAGCCACCTCCACCGCAGGGAGCCCAGCAGCAGGAATGCAAAGGCAGGGCAATAAAAGGGAGCGTTATCAAGCGCCAGCAGAGCTGACAGCTCAGGGAGGAGAACAGGCAGGGAGGGAAAGGAACAGAAAGAAAAAAAAACCACCCCACCCTTAACCCCGAGATCACTTATCATTCAGGCTGCATCACGCATCTAGAAAGTGCAGACACAAAAATGTAATGTCATAACATTCGCAGTTCAATAACCTTTGCTTCACGAGACGGCTTGAACTGTCAGAGGAGCTGGAAGGTAAATATTTCAGCGCCCAGGCACTGAATGTAAAGGCGTGGGGAGGGGGTCGGCCTCGGCTTCCCCCGGCTCGCCTCGACACGTTCAAATATCCCCCGCCGTAAATCCCGCCGGCGCTGGGGAAAGGCCGTGGCACGGATAAAATACGAGCAGATATAAAGCCAGACACCTTTATTGTTCGGCAAAGTCTTCCAACAAGTTATGAACCCGCAGCTTGACCCTAACCCATCATCTTGTTATACAGCGGAAACAAAGGCAGCGCCGGGAGCCGGGGCTGGAGCGGGGCAGGGTGCGGGTGGGAAGGAGGAAAACCCAGCCTGCCTCCTCCACGGGGGATATTTGGGTGTAATTCATCCCCAAACCCCACATCTACCACGCTCCAGGCTGCCTGTGGGGAGCAGACCCTGTGTCAGCCCCTCGCAAGGAAGGTTCAAGGGTACAGAATTCCCTCGGCCGGGGTTAACAGGAGCCAGCAAACTCCGATTAGCCAGGACGGCTCATGTGCCGTGCAGGCAGGAGGAAGGAGATTGCACAGCCGAGGAACAACGGCTGCGGGGGGGTGGCAAGCGGGAGCAGAGAGATTTCCCAATGGGGAAAACTCCTCCAACAGCACTGGCAAGGTGCAAAGGGACAGCATGGAACAGCGGGCAGCCCAAGGTGTCTGCACAGCACAGTGGGCAGCAGCCTGGCGTCCAAACCAGCTGCACGGCACAGCGGGCAACAGCAGTGCCGAGCAGCTTGCGTGGCACACTCTGCACAGCCCTCCCCGCCGCGTGGCACAGCTGGGGACAACCGGAGCCACCTGCCTGCAGCTGGGCTGGCACCCCAGCAGCAGCGCCGGAGCTCGCAGGGGAGCGGGACACGCAGAGCGCCGAGCGGGGAGGGTGTCAAAGGGGGCACGGCCGCGGTGAGGAACAGTTAAACGGCCCCCGCCCGCACGGGGCATGTGGCAACAGGCAGCAGCACACCCTGCCCAAACACCTGCTACCGCCGCGCTGGCACGGGGCAGCGCCCGGGGCGGGCACGGCGGCGGGGAGCACGCCAGGGCCCGCAGCGAGAGCGGCATGTCTGCGCTTGGCAGCACAACAGAGAGCAGGTGACAAGCGCGCCGGCGGTCGCTTTATTACAGGAAGCCAGCACGCAAGCATCTGACGCCGCGCTGCCCGGAGAGAAAATAAAACACCCCCCTCTCCCCTGCCATTAGCAATCCCTCTGCGGGTGCAGAAGGGCCCGGGGAGGAGGGGGGTGCGGGCCCTGCTGTAAAATGTGGCATCACTGCTCCTGCTCCCCCCCTGCACGGCTCCCAAGGCCAAGTAAATCCCAAGGGAGTAAAATTATGTGTGTGTGCACAAACATTTTTCCTCGGCAAACACTCCCCGAGACAACAAAATCAGCCGCCCCTGCGCCCGTTCCCGCGCCGCCCCGCTCCTCTGACCCAGCAATTAGAGGCAGGCATTAATATTTAAATATTGCCAGCTCGGGAGAAGGGAAATCAAATAAAACACGCCAGAGTGCCGGCAGCACATCCAGCTCCTGCTCCATCAGCCTCAAAGAGGGTGCACAGCAGCAGGCGGGTGCTGTGCCACACTGCTGGGGACACCGGGGTACTGATGTCACAAGGGGAACCCCCTCCTGGGCCAGATCAGGGTGGGCAAGCAGCAGTGGTGCTCTTGCCTTCTCAGCTGGGGGGTTTCAAAGGAACCCCAACCCCATGCTGGCCATGTTTTGGGGTCCCCACTCCCTCCCATCCACCTGCAGGGTGCTGGGGACACACACATTGAGGCTGTACCCTCCCCCCCCGAGTGTCACCCCCTGGTCCCGCGGGTGCTCGGAGGCGGCGCTGGCCCAGCAAAGAGGATTTACTGCTCAACGCAAGGGGCTTTAGAGGCAATAACTTTCCCTCCTCTTGACTTAAATGGATTTGAAACTTCAAAAAGGATCGAGGGGGCAGGCTGCCAAGCGGCCGCCCCCAGGGGCTGACCCCGCAGGGGCTGGGGGGCGCCGAGGGGGGGCTGCCAGCCCGGCCGTGGCCAACGGCCGTGGCAGATAAGGGCTGGGGGGCCAGGAGGCTCTGAGATAAGGCAGTGCCGTTACGGGAGTGGGAGCTCTGGGGCGCTTCCTCCCGCCCCACGGTGCAACCGCAGCGGGGTGCCGGGCTGGGGGGACGTGGGGCAGCCAGGGCATGAAGCACGAGGCGTGGCGAGGGCCAGTTCAAGGGCAATCCCCCTGGCAGCTTGCCCAGGCCAAGCTCTGTCCTGGCTGCTCCTTCCTGGGGCTCGGTGGGGCTGCCCCACAGCAGCCCACAGGTGGGTGAAGCACCCCAGCGCTGCCAGCACACGGCGGTCTGGGCTGGGTGTCCCCAGGGCTGTGGGGGCAGCGGCCATCTGCTGCTGCTCACAGTGACACCCAGGGACACAGCTCGGGGACAGAGGTGTGACCCATGGCACCGTGCCCTGGTGTGGGGGAGAGCACCACTGCCTTCCCCCAGGAACAGCCCCTCCAAGCCAGCCAGCAGGGCGAGGGAGAGGGCAGGGAGGAACAAACACAGGAGCAGCAATTAAAACTAACCCCCCCTCCTCAAGCTGCCCCCCAACCTGCACCCCTGTCCCAGCCGCTGGCGCGCCAGGAAAGAATAAACTGTCCCGCGTCCTTCGGCACCCCCCCTGCACCCCCGGCGGCTGGCCCCCCGCCAAAGCCACCATCTCCTCTCTGCAGCTCCCTGCCCTGCAGCCAGCACGTCACCCCCGGCACCGGCCAGAACAGGCCCCGTGTCTGCACAGGGAGCTCAGCCCCGGCGGGACGTGCAGGCACACGCACCGAGTGCCCCCAGCCAGGGGTCACCGCGCTTGTGCAACACCCGCAGCCAGCCCCCTGCACACCGGGCTTTTAGCGCCGTGGGACCCCCTGGCTAGAGCCGGGCAGCCGTGCCGGGCCGCAGGGGCCGTGCCAGCCGCTGGCAGGTCGCACACGCAGGCACAGCTCGCTCGCTCACAGCCACAGACCGCACGGGCTCGCCCGCTGCCGCCGGCGCACGCGCGCCCTCGCAGGAAGAGGCGCTGCCTTCCCGCTGCCTTTTCCCTCCATTAACTCCCTGCCTGGATCTGGATCCTGCCCCTGGCCCCAGCTGCGCTCACCCCACGGCTCTGCGACCCCCAGCCCAAGGAGGATGGCGGTGAGGATGGAGGGGCACTCACCTCTGCCGCTCCGAGGGCACTTGGGGACGGATGCTACGGATGGGGCACTGGACAGATGCCACCCGTTGGGGACTGGCACCCGTGTCGCCGTGCAAAGCAGACACGGGCACTAGCAGGGCACGGCCAGACAGCCCCAGGGCGAAGGGCACGGCCAGGCAGCGCAGGCAGGGCTGGAAGAGCCAGGATGGAGCGGAGCAGGGCAATAAAGGCAGAGGCAGGTGAGGCGCCGGGGCTGCGGCATCACCCTGGCACGGGGTGCAGTGCCCGGGCTCCCCACGTCCGGCTCCATCAGCAACACAGTCCCTCCCCAGCTCCAGCGGTCCTGGGAGTCCAGAAATTTGGATATACAGAAGGGGAGGGTGGGTAAACTGAGGCACAGCCCCACACTGCACCCTGTGAATCGAGAGAGGGACAGGCAGCAGGGTCAAGGTCAGGGCCACCGGGTGCCCTGCCAGCCATGGGAAATGACCCCAAGGGTCTCTCTGGAGTGTGGGTCATTGGGACTGGGCACCTCAGCTGGCCCCAGAACCTGAGGCACAGAACACAGAGGTCTCATCTCCCCACAACATTCCCCAGATGGATCCTCAGTCCCAAAGCAACCTCCATTTTCCACACCATCGGGGTCCCCCAAGGCCAGGGTGACCTCTGTCCACAACACCACAGGGCACGTGAAGCTCGGGGTGACCCCACCACGACGGGGTACCCCTCCAGCAGGGCGACCCCCACTCCTCACACAACAGGGGCCTCCAAGCCAAAGGCAACCTCCACGCTCCAGGCCACAGGGTCCCCCTGCCTCAGGGTGACCTCCATCCCCCAAACAACAGTGTCCCCCAAAAGCTCAGGGTGACCACCACCCTCTATGTCATGGGGTGCCCCAGCTCTGGGGTGACATCAGTCTGCACACAATGGGGTCCCCCAACTGCAAGGTGACCCCCCAACCCCAGGGCAACCGTGGGGTCTCTCAACCCCAGGGTGACCTTGGTCTCCCAAAACACGGGTTCCTGCAGACCCAGGGCTGACCTCTGTTCCCCTTACAACAGGGCTCCCCGATCCAGGGTGACCTCCATCCCCCATACCATAGGCTCCCCTAAACACAAGGCGACCTCTTGCCCCTTAGACCATGAGGTCCCCCAACTCCAGGGTGACCTCCATTCACCAAACAACAGCGCCCCCAAATCCCAGGGCGACCTCCACCCCCTGTATCATGGGGTCCCCCCAGCCCAGGGTGACCTCCATCCCCCACAGCACAATCTCTCTCAGCCCCAGGGTGACCTCTGTCCCCCAAACCACAGGGTGACCAGCAGAGGGTCTGGGGGGGTTTGCGAGAGGCAGGACCACACCAGCCCCATCCCACTCCTCCAGCACAACTCCCACCGGGGCGGGGGGGGGACACATGGAGGCGCAGATGGGGGGGTCCCCATGGAGAGGAGGGGGTGTCACTCACCCGCGGGCCGCGCCGTCCAACGGGGGCTGCGCTCCTCCATGGGCAGCGCCGGCGGGAGCGGAGCGGAGCCGAGCCGAGCTGAGCCGTGCCGAGCCTTCCCCCGCCGCTTCCTGCTTCCCTCGGCGCCCGCCCGCCGCCCCGAGAGCCGCACGGCTGGAGCGTGACTCACCGGGGGCCGGGCCGGGCAGGGCAGGGCAGGGCGGCGGGGGCGGCGGGCACCGCACCGCACCGCACCGCACCGCGCACGGGGGGCTCCCGAACCGGGGATGCTGGGCAGGGGGCGGCACAGCCCACCTGGGACCACCCCCCTAATTTAACAGTGCGAGAGGGGGTCCCAAAACAGGGATGCTGGGCAGGGGGTGGGACAGCCCACCTGGGACCACCCCCTAATTTAACAGTGCGAGGGGGTCCCAAAACAGGGATGCTGGGCAGGGGGTGGGACATCCCACCTGGGACCACCCCCCCAATTTAACAGTGAGAGGGGGTCCCAAAACAGGGATGCTGGGCAGGGGGCGGCACAGCCCACCTGGGACCACCCCCCTAATTTATCAGTGCGGGGGGTCCCGTGGGGTCGCTCCTCAGCGTGCCAAGAATTAGGGTGACGGGGGTGTCAGTCCTGATCACGACCCCTCCCCAAATGTAGAGATGGGGGGATGCCTGGTCAGGTGCTGATGGGGGTAAGGGGTTGGGGTGGGATCCAGGCCTTTGACCCCCACCCCAAAACTGCCCCAAGATACCCTGGGGCTCAGGGGTGCAAGCGTGCCCCAGCACAGGGAGCCCAGACCCTGCAGAAATAAGGGGCGTTCCCAGGGCAGCCCCCTCGGGGCACCCCAGTGCCCCAGGCACCCCCTGCCCCAGGTGTGGGAGAGGGACCAGCACTGTCCCTCCCAGGCGGGGATGTTGGTGGTCACTCCTGTGCCACCCCACCATCACCTGGGCTTGGGGACACCAGTGACACCAGTGGGGTGGGGCTCAGCCCACGGCACAGGAGGAAGCTGCCCATCATTCACCGGCCACACCAGTCAGCTCCACGTGCCAGACAGGCTCAGCTGGCCCCGACAGGCCGGACCCCCACCTCCCTCGGGCAGGAAGGAGGCTCCAGTGAGGAATCTCATCCTGGCACTGCCAGCCCTGAGCTGGCACCTCCGCAGGAGGAGACACAGGCCATGACAGGGACACCCAGCCGTCCCCAAACAAACTGCCACAGCACCACACACACACAGCCACCCCAAATCCCTTCCCAGCTCACCCTCGCCTCTGCATCCCCTCCATCCTCCTCCTCTTCCTCCAACAGCCCCGGTGCTGCCGCGGTGTCTCTGCTGCCCGCCTCCCCCCCGTCCTCCTCGTGCTTCCCCCCCACTCCTCGTGCTTCCCCCCCCCAACTCCCTTTTCCCGTTCTATTTTAAATTTTTATTGCATTCTTTTTAAAGAATACAGAGGAACAAATGCCCTTATCAGCAATTCTCACAAGGTATAAAGAGCCGCTTTTATCTCCTGCCTTTACTAATCTAGAGCGAGCCAATGCCTGTTAATTTTTTAATTTTCCTGGTGAATGCATTTGTGGTTCCGTCAGCATCCATCCGGACACACAGGCAGGATCCCCCGGCATCCCAGCCCAGCCACCCTGGCATGGGATTGACACCGTGCTGGCAGAGCTGTGGCTCATGGTTTGGCAACCACAGAGGGATTTTGTGCACTGGGAAGTCCCGTGTGTCACACGAAGCTCCCCAGGATGTGTCACCACCCCCAAGACACGGAGGTGCTCCCACAGATGCCAGCCTGGCTCTGCCTGGCCACAGGGAAGGCTGACTGTGGGTCTCCAGGCTCAGCACGGGGATAGATCCCATGCCAAGCTGTCCAGATGTCATTGTCACCCTCTCTGGCCCAAGTCCCCGCAGGGGCAAAGGGGGGGTCACCCCTGTGTCCCCCGCAGGAGGGACGCGGCGCGGGCTGCCCGCACAGCCGGGCTGGGAGCGCAGCAGCCGGACGGGCGCGCAGATGAGATGTGGCAGGCGTGTAACAAGCCATTAGTCACTGTCACCTTTGCCCGGCAGCCACTGGCAGGGTAATAAATCCCGGGCTGACTCCAGCGGGCCCGTTCCAGGCCACGGCTCCCAGCTTGCCTCCGCACCACTGCCGGCTGGGCTGTGAGCAGCTTGTAAATGCATCCTGCCCCCCTCTCCCCCCGGGGGGACACAGCACCCCAAACCACAGCCAGACCCCTGCGGGGCTGATCGATGGGTGACACGGGCCGCCGCATCCCTGAGAAGTGTCATTCTTAGGGAATGTGAGGGGTCACAAACCCCCACCACCAAGCAGCCCCCTGGCCCTGCGGGCTCTCCCTGGCTGCCCCAGCTTCCTGCCCGCTGCACCTTGCGGTTCCTGGCTCTTCCCAGCGCCACGCCAGGAGCCGGCACCGGCGGTTGTTACCGGATCAAAGGCGCCTGGCATGGGCCAGCACAGCGCGGCCCGGCGCGCCCGCCAGGAAGGGCTGGCAAACAAGCCGGCCCAGGGAGGCGGCAGGCGGGAAGCACGCATGATACCTCTCCTAAAAATGCTGCTGCTCCTGACGGACAGGGCGGCCGAGTCCCCGGAGCCGCGGTCCATCCCAGCCCCGGGGGCCCCCCAGCTCCCCAGCACAGCCAGCCCAGCACCGCGGCTCTGCCTGGCGCCCACGGCCTGAGTCACAGCCCCAGGGACTGCGGCGCTGCCGGGGTCACCTCCCGAGCGGGGCTGCGGGTGCTGGATCCCACCCCCAAGCCGCTGGGTGTGAGCCTTCACCGGCAGTCCCGAGCAGCACACGGGGGTGATGGCCACCCCACAGCGGGACAGGGGGCATCCCCTGGGAATGGCAGCCTCGGAATCCCCTCGGTATCACCTACTTGTGGCTCCAGCGTCCGCGCCCTCCGCATCCAGAGGCGTCCGCTGGCCGACGTCCAGGACAGAGCCGCCCGTTCCCGGGCTCTCCGCAGCGCTGGCCGCTCGCAGCCGGGACTCAGCGGCCGCAGCCTTGGTGGCGGCTGTCTCCAGGGACGAAGAGGACGCCTGGAAGAGAAGAAGCAGGACAGAGGCTCAGCGCCGCTGTGTCTCCCGGTCAGAGCAGCACCAGCACGGGTGGGGGGCACGGGGGGGGCACAGACACAAGATGCTTTTGTTTTGCTGCCGGCCGGTGCACGTGGGCAGCGCGGGAGCCGCACGCCAGCCCGGCCGCGGGGCTACAGCTGGATCCGGCCGAGGGCTCCGAGCAGCCAGACAAGAAAGGCTGCAGGGGGGGTGAGCGCATGAATCAAAGCGGCGTCCCCTCGCCCGCCGGCGGCAGCTGGCCGGTTAGGCAGCTCCCGATTACTCAACCGGGCAGTGTTTACTCGAGATCAACAACCCCCCATCGCCTTCCCTGCCAGGCGGGCGAGGGAAACGTGCTGCTGGGATGGGGATGGCATTCCCGCCGTGCCGTGTTTGGGGACAGTCCCCCTGCTCGACCCCCGGGGGTTTGTTGTAGCTGTCGCCCTCCTGCCCAGGCACACAGCTCGAGCTGTCACCGCTCCTGTTGAGCTTTAATAAAGCAACAGCCAGTGGCACCACGCTCATCCCGGTGCCACCCTGGGGAAGGCACACACACGACCCGGGTTCACAGGATGCTCTGCCCACCCCGGGTACGGTGGGATGCAGGTGACCTCCCCCTGCCACAGGTGGCATCCACAGGGCGCCTGATTCGAGGACATCAAGGCCATGGTGAGGATTTTATGTTGATCCTGCTTTTCTCGGGATTGCTCCCATAAACATGGAGATGGATGGCTGGTTGATGCTTTGCAGGGAAGCCCTTAGACTCAACGAGCCACGCACACGAGCGGACGTATAAATTTACCGTTTGCTTCCTGGAAAGGTTTAATTTATGGAATCCATATGGCAGCGCTTGGCACTTCCCGTGGGTCCTCGAGTGCCACCACGTCCCAGCTCCAACTGGCAGGGTGCCACCAGCTGCCCCGGGGACGGCGGGATGCTCTTCTCTTCCCCAGTGAGTAACAGAGGGTGACTTTCACAGCGGGCAGGGGACAAGCCCGGGGATCAGTCCCCACCCTGACAGCTGGGTGTGGGATCCCTGGAGGTGGCAGGGATGTCTCAGTGGGGAGACTGTGCCACTGCTCCTCCTCCCAGGACAATGCCACCGGCAGCAGCAGGCAGCAATCCCCTACCTGTGGGCATGGGAAAAGGCTGGGGCGCACTTTGATACCCGGAGCAGCTAATCATTAATTAGCATTAATCACTCCCCATCATGTGTCACAGCAGCATTGGGCAAGACACAACTGGGAAGTGCCAGACCAGGGTCTAGGTGGGGAAGGTGGATTTTGGCAGCTGGGCCAAGGCTGGCACCCTCCTGACCCCCCAGGGAGCCCCCCACACCCCAACCCATCATCCCCCCAGCACCAGCAGCCTCCACCCCCTTTATTTTCCTGCCAGGGGATGCTGAGATGCAAAGGCACCAGAGATGGGTCCCACCTGCCCAAGGGCAGCCAGGATCCCACCCCCCCCTCCCCACCCGTGTCCCCTGGGACCCCCCAGGCTCCGCACAGAGCACCGGCCGCCTCCTTGCTTTAACTTCACCCGGCCCTATCTGTCAGCAAATCATCCCCGGTTACACAGATAAGGAATAATTGATGCAAAGGAGCCATCTGTTTGTGAACACGGAATATCTGCTCAATTAGGAGGGATCTGTCCACCCAGATAAAGCATGGCAGCAGCCCCTCAGAGCGGGGGCCTTCCTCCCCAGCCATGTCCTCAAAGGCTCGCCCCCAATTAGAGGTGAGCAGGTTGATTTGGGTGCTAATTTGTTAAGCAGCACCTTGAGGTGCTTGGGAAGAGGCTGGGAGGGAAGGGTGCTCTGCCACCAAGCGCTGAAATTTGAGGGGAGAGCTGGCAGATCCCCCATGTCCCACTGTGATGAAGCTCAGCTCCTCCTGGCTCTGGGAGATGCTTATCCCACATCTTTCCAGGGATGGAGAGAGGGGACCAGGATCTGTGCCTGCTGAATGGTGCTGAGCTGAGGGCAGCCCGCAGATGGACGAGCCTGAAACAGCTCCCAGGACATCCACAACAGGGATCAGGGACACAGGGCACAGCCTCAGGCACATCCAGGTCAGGGGTAGGTGTGCAGCAAGTGACAGCAATGTGACATCGTTATGTGATGTTATTAGCACAGGAAAAATGGAGCTGGCACGCAGGCCAAGTGACAAAACCACGGGGAAAAGGCTCCAACCAGAGCTGGCAGGGATGGCCCCATGGCATCACACTCCTCAAAACCCTCCTGGGTGGCATCTGTCCCAACCTACCCCACAGGTATGAAGAACATGGAGAGCTGGAGTGGGGTCAAAACAGAGCTGGGACAGGCACAGAGTGGCACTGCCAGGCCCCCCGTCAGCCGTGTCACCTGTGCCCCACACCAGCATGGTGCCCCCCTTGCCCAGGGCAGGCAGCGTGGCAGCTGCAGACAGAATGGCACCGAGGGCAGGGGATGGTGTCCCCGTTCCAGCATTCCCATTGTCCCCAGTGTGTCCCTCCCCACCAAGGGCACGATCCTTCTGCTGCCATCACTGGGCTAAATAAATACCTGCCAGCTCTGCTCCCAGCTTTGGGGTGGCAGTGCTGGAGTGGGAAAGCAAAGGCCACGCCAGCACACTTCCTGTGCCTTCGGGACACCCAAAAACGCGGCTTCCCCATCCCGCCTCCCCTGCTGCCGGGACGGGCTGCAGCGCCGGTGCCGCCCACGGAAACGCCGCCCACGGGAATGCCACGGGCACGGCAAAGCCCCCGCACCACCCCAGCTCCCCGTCCCGGGTGGCAGCGCCCCGGAAAAGCCCTGCGCTGCCAGCAGCCGGGGCACCGGGGGTGGATGCAATCTTTGGCTCTCGGCTGGCATCGCCCCGGCGCGGCGGCGGGCACGGAGCCCGGCAAGCGGGGCTTGGCACGGCGTCGGTGCCAGCTCCTGGGAGCGAGCAAGAGGATGCCCAGCGCTGAGGGGCGCATCCTGCCCTTCCCAGGGGATGCAGAGAGCTCTGTAAAGCCTGGGGGACACAAACCCCTGCAGTCCCCCGGCTCGCCCCAGGCCTGGGAGGCGGCGCTCGGGATAAAAGGTGTTTTTGGAGTGCTGAGGGCGGCAGGAGCAGGCTCCCCCCAGCTCCCTTTGTCGCTGAGGCCCTCAAGCCCCCCGGCTCCTGCTGGGGCTTTTATCACAGCACAGCCCCTGCCGTGTGTTCCCCCCAGACGGTTCCAGCTGCTCTTCCCTCCAGGAAGCCTCTGCCCTACTCATCCTTGTCCCTGAAAACAGAGGGTTTTCCCACAAGAGCAGCCTGGTGTGCCCCTGGGGAGCCGGGGTCCGTGCTAGTGGCACGGCTTGGCCCTGATGGCTGCCCACGGGAGGGGTGGTGGCTGGGTCCATTGCATCTCCACTGTATTTAAAGTTTCTCAGCCGTGTTTGCTGGCGGAAAGTTGGAACCTACAATTACAGCTGTGCTAACTCCTCATTAAAGAGGGGAAGGGGAAAAAAAGAAAAAAAAAAAAGGGAAAGAAACAAAAGGCTCCAGACTGAGCGCCGTTAACCCTTCCCAAGATGGGGATGCGTGCTCCATACAGCTGGAGGGATGGGTCTCAGTGGTGGCAGGTGACACCGTGCACCGAGGGTGTGCCCATGAGGTCAGAGCCCGCCTGGGCCCCGCTCCGCGTGGGCACGGCCGCGGCGGGGCCGGAGCCGTTTGTCACGGCAGGGCTGCGGCTCCCGCTCGCTCCCCAGCAGCGACACCGTGACGCCTGCTCCAGGAGCCCACACAATATGTTCGCACTCATCTCGCAGCTGCCCCCAGACAGCCCGAGGTGCCGGTGTGTGCCGGCAGAGCCGCGACGTGCGAGAGCCGGGCGGGAGCTGGCGCGGCTGCAAGGGGCTGGAGGCTGCGGTCAGGCTGGGTGCCACAAGGGCAGGCGAGGCTGGAAACGCTGCTGGATGCACCAGCAGCCTCCCATGCCCCAGCACACTCAGCCAGGCTGTGCCACGAGCCCTGGGAACAGCGGGCAGGGGGACAGGCCTGGCTGTGACCGCCGTGTGTCACTGCAGCCGCCCTGCACCACCCGGAGCAGAAGCTGGTGCAACGCACGGGGTGAAGCACATCCCCCCCAGGACCCCATCCCCAGCGAGGGTCTGAGCCTGTGGTCACCTCAGCATGACCACAGCCCCCCTCATGCCCCATCCCCAGGGAGCAGCGGGTCCCTGCGTCACTCTCCAGCCACCCCCCCCCTCCCCTCGGCGACACCACCTCAGCGCCGCGGCCGCAGCGCCTCTGACAGCAGCTAACGAGCTGCAGGCAGCAATTTGGGTTATATATAGCCCCAAAGTGACTGCATCTAATTGCTCCAGCGCACACCGGCCCCGCCGCGGGGTCCGGGCGCTGGGAGCGAGGGGACAGGGCGAGCGCCACGCGCTCAGCCCCCTCCCCCGGCTGTCACCCCGTGTGACCCCCGGGCACCCTGAGGCTGCCGGGCACAAGCATCACCCCATCCAGCCGGCCCCGAGGAGCTGCGCTGTTCCCGCGGCTGTGTGCCGGGCCATAAGCGGCTTTGGCTAAAGCCGCCGTCCCAGCCCGTCCCAGCCAGGGACCCTAAGGAGCTTTTGTCCCCTCTCATTAAGGGGGCCACGGGGCGCAGCACCCAGCACCTCCTCTCCGCAGCCTGTGGGTTCCTGCCAGCTGCTCCGGCAGCGCCGGGAGGGAGGCACGGCTGCAGGGAGGGAGGGATGGATTGCGGGAGGGAGGTGCTCCCTTTGTGGCAGCCCCCATCCCCTCGCAGCAGCTGCCAGGCGAGGCGGCGGGCGCGCAGATGCGGCCGGGGGAGGTGCTGTGTGTGTCTCTGTGTGTGTGTGGGTGTGGGTGTGGGTGTGTGTGTTTTTGGGGGGTCCCCGCAGCGGCTCCCCACGCCGGCGGGGCAAGCGGCGGCCCCGCGGGGATGGGGAGCCGGAGCCGAAATTGTTTGCCAGCTTCCTCGAGACGGCACAATGGAGGGCGCGCAGGCGGATCCGGGGTCAGGGGTGAGAGCAGCAATAAGTGGTTTATGCCTTTTGTGAAGAGGCTGAACTGACAGCTCGCTGGATTAACAAAGACGTCCTCTGTTCCCGGGCAGGTCATGTGGAAAGCGCTGCGCCGACCCCTGTCACTTCTTTTTTTTGCAAGAACAGACATTTGTTCGCCAGCGAACAGGGAGGTGATGGAGGGGGAGGCGGGGGGCACGCAGCCGCCCGCTCCCGGCTTTTCCTCGAGCTGCTCGGGGGCTCTGGGCGGCTGCTCGCTGCTCCGGCAGCCCTGGCCACGCCGTGTCACCTCCCGTGCCTCAGTTTCTCCAGGCTGTGGGAAGAGCCGTGGCTGGTGGGGATGTCAGCACCTCCACCCCGTGCCCAGGGCAGTGCTGTGCTCCACAACGCTCCAGGTGCACACGAAATTCCCCCCGTGCTCGTCCTTCCACCAGCCCAGCACCAGGCTGGCTGGGCAGGATGGATCCGCGTCCTGCTCGGTCCCTGTCTCACCGTGGGGACACACATTCCTAGCTCGTGTTTGCCAGTCCCTGCCAGGCTGGGGAATGCTCCCTTCAGCCTCCTTTTCAAGGCAGGGAAACTGAGGCAGAGGAGGATGTGAGCATCCCACAGCAGGGCCCTGCAGGGAACAATCAGCCTTTTCAAATCCGCAAGGATTTCCTCAAGGTTGTGCAGCACAGAGCCTCTGCTGTCACCATCAGACTCCAGAGTTAACAGCTGCAATGCTGCCATTCCACAAACTGCCCTGGCTGGGACAGTCACCCCCTGGCCTCAGATGTCCCTGCAGCTCCCACCTCCCTCTGTCACCACACCCCAGCCCTGGCTCTAGGTCCTCCTGAGACCACAGGCCCCAAAGCTGCGATGGGAGGGGTGCAGCTCGGTGTCTGCCTCCCAAATCCTGCTGAGATCCCACAGGACATGCAGCTGCTCAGCCCCAGCCCCTGCCCCCCACCCCCATCTCAGGGACTCCCCAAGCCAGCCCAGCTCACCCACCTCCAGCTCCAGAGCTGCCGGGCAGTCTGTCACCAGCGTCCCCTCCCCGCCACCCTAAATACCTGCCATGGGAACCAGAGGCTGCCACAAGGGGCTTTTCACTCCGGAAAACCCCACCCACCCCACAGCGGCTCATGTTTTCGGGACATTCCCACACGTGCCAACCCCTGCGAGCTCGGGTAAACTGAGGCAGGGAGGAGCAGCCGGGTGGGTGCAAGGCTCTGCCGGGTGAGGGGACACATCTGGGGGTCCCCATCCCTCTCGGGGGAGGGGGCACGGCGATCCCAGCGGGCTGGGCGATCAGCCCGCGGCACGGCGGCATTACAGCCTCAATCCGTGTCCCTCAATCCGCCGCGTCCCCCCTCTCCATCCCGCGGGCAGCTTAGCGCCCGTTCCCGGCTCCCTCCTGCCATCTAAAGACGGACTTACCGCCAGGTCCGGCGCTGCCTTAAGCCGCAGATTAAACGTGAACCATCTGCAAGGGGAAACTTTAATGCAGGATAATACCTGCCACACACACCCCGCTGCCCCGGGGCCAGGCGGGCGCAGAGCCCCGCGGTGGCGCCGAGTCCCTGGGCGGCACCACGTCCCTCCATGGGGATCCTGAGGCTCTGCACATGCTGCTCCCATCCTCCGGTGTCCCCTTGCCGTCCCCTCCTGGCACAGCCCCATGAGGAACCATGCCCAGCCAGCCCCCCTCGCCAGCCCGTGTCCCCCCCTAAGGCAGTCACCCCAAGAAAGGGACACCCAGGCACGTGGGGGGTCCAGCCAATGCCCCCCTTAGTTAATTACTTTAGGTGATTAATGTCTCTTCATCAGTGCAGCAGATTAGACCCTGCAGCTGGGAGCTGTTTTCCCTCACAATCTCCTCCCCCAGGGGACAACAAGGGGGGGTCCTGCACTGTCCCCATTTTTAGGAGTGAATCCCACCTCCCCAGCCCCAAAAAGGTGGCCCAGGTGTCCTCTGTGCCCCTCAGCCTGGCAAAGCCCCCAGACCAGCAGCATCACCCGGGGTGCAGCGGGGACATGGGGCCACCCAGGCTGTCCCTAGTGCTAGAGGGGACAAAGCTGGGCTGAGCATCACACAGCCAGGAATGACCTCTGGCAGGGAGGAGGGATTCCTGGGGGGCAGGGAACCCCAAAGCTGCGTGGGGGAGGATAAGACTCTCCTCAGGACCCCAATGAATTACACAGAATCACAAGTCTTCTGCTCAGATCAGCAGGGAAAGGAGCCAGGGAGATTTTCCCAGCACCCAGCCCTCTCCTGGTGCAGAATTTACAGCCAGGATCCACTATGGGCTCAGTAATTAGTGTTGGGATGCTGAATCAGCACCTGGCCATTGGCATTGAAGGGATGGAGCTGGGGGGGCTCTGGTGTGAAATCCCTATGGCTGGGAGCACTGGAGGAAAGCTGGAGCCCAGCATCCCATCCCAGTCTGCTGCTCCAGGACCAGCTCCAGCCCGGGATCCCTCAGATGTCACTTTGGGAGTGCCCAAGGGTGGACAGAACCCCCCCCCATACTGTTCACCTAAGGACAAAAATCCCTCTGGCCGTCCTTCCCAGCCTGGATGCTGCATCCCAGGATGCTCAAGCCCTGGGATGGCCGAGCATCCTCCCAGCTGTGCCCGGGCAGCCCTCTGGCCTTGATGGCTGCCATCAATTTCCCGGGGTCGGGAGTGGCAGGGCCGGCTCCCCGGCAGACCCAGCCTGTGCTCCGAGGCTGATTACAGCCATTTCCCTGCCCGAGCCCCCTCCCTGCTGTCTGCCTCCTGCCTCCGTCTGCTGCCGGGTTTTATGAGGGCCATTTCCAAGAGGTCGCTGGAAATAGATTTTTATCACCTCGTGATAAATATCGTTTATGGTGACATTACTGCTCCGGGCAGCCGTGCAGGGGGAGGGAGGAGAGGCAGGCTCCCAACCCCAGCTCCACGGGGCACCGGCTGGGCCCCTCCTCGTCCCTGTCCCCACTCCCGGAGGTTCGGGCAGCGCCATCCGACACCATCCACCCATCCATCCATCCATCCAGGCGGCAGGAACAGAGGGAGCTGCATCATTAGCCCCGCGCGCCATTAAGCACTTAAAAAGCCATAGGAATAAGCCGCGCCATTAGCTGGCAAGCGAGCTGGGAGGGGAGGGATGCACGGAACGGAGCGCGGACCAGGCAATGTCACCACCCCGAGGGCAGAGCCGCCCCCTCCCGCACACAGCTCCAAGGTGGAAAACCAGGGACTTTCAGAGCTGACACGTCGCTTCTGCAAGGGGTGACGCCACCGGGCGCCTCTCCAGAGGGACTTTTCGGCTCCTTGCTCAGGGATGGGGCTGGCACAGAAACCTGGGAGGAAAAGCGGAGCTGAGAACTGCCAAGTCACGACAGCGGTGGCCCCGCGTGTCGCAAGCCTGCACGGAGGTGAGCCGGGTGCCGCCCCGGCCGAGCCCGCAGCAGGGACAGCTGCCAAGCCATGCCCACAGCAGCTGCCTCTGGAGAAGGGCATGGCAACGGGCAGGGGGCCAAGGCCGAGCTGCTCTCCGTGCCAGCCCTGCCACACACAGCGCTGGGCACCGGCCACCCCCACGGAACAACTGCCCCGTTCGCCAGCGCCAAGGTGAGGGGGTGGCACCTGTGGGGACACAGGTACAGTGCCCTGGGACTGCTGCAAAGCAGCTGCAAACTGCACGCCCAGCAAAGAGCAAGCATGGCCGCAGGCACTGCCAGCCCGTGCCAAGGATCACGTTTGCCCTCCCCAGCACTGGCACTGGGTACCTTGGGCAAGCCACCTCCTGCCCCGCTGCCTCAGTTTCCCCAGCTGGCAGCGATGGTGGGGCACAGGCAGGGGGTGGGCTGGCGTTGGGGGGAACCCCAGCCTCGTGTTGTGGCTCCTTGTGACACGCAGTGAGAACTGGCTGTGGTGACTGACCGGGGAAGGGACCACGGCGTGGGGCTGGGACTCTGCATGGGGACAAGCACGGCCCAAGGCAGCACTGGCCACCTGGCAGGGTGGCATGACCCCTCCTCAGCTCCCCACACCTGGTGGGCAGAAAACAACACCAAAAAGGGCCAGTGTGGTCACCCTGATGGCATGCAGGGCTGCATGGGGACAGCCAGCCCCAATGCAAGGACAAGCAGTGCTGGTGGCTGTTTCCCTCTCTGCTGCCAGGACAGGTGCCTTGCTCATCCAGTGCCAGCCCCATGTCATCATCCCTGCCAGCAGCCACATCCCACCTTTAGGTTCCCCAAGGAGTCCCTTGTCCGACAGAGACCCTGGAACACAGCAGCAGGATGCCTGCAGAGCCAGCTGCCTCCTGTGCCGTGAAAGGAGATTTGTTCACCTGGTGAGCGGCTCGGTGACCCCAAGCCCAGCCCCTGCCACCACCTCGTGGCTCCTGGCACGCAGGAGCAGCACAGCCTGGCAGGGCCACCTGGCTGGCGGTCACGGTGACCTCACACCCTGCTGAGAGCTCCAAGCCCAGCTGCTGGCCCAGCACACGGCTCCTCCGGCCAAGGCGGGCTGGCAGCTTGGCAGCCACCCTCCCAGGGCGCCCTCCTCACCCTGGGCTGGCAGCAGCAGCTGCAGGAGGGCACACAGACGGACAGACGGACAGACAGCACGAGCACAGCCCCCTGCGTGCCACCCCGAGCTCTGGGTGCGGGTTTGGGCACTGCCAAACCCCAGGTGGGTGACCCCACAGACAACCAGCATCTCTCGCTGGGGATGAATCCCAGCTCAGCACCCCAGCGGAGCACCAGGGGTGCCCCCCATCACCCTCGTGCTGCCAGGGGCCAGACACCCCAAACCCTTTACCTACTGCCCCCCAGGAGCCAGATCTGAACCCCCCAAGGGTGGGCACATGTGCAGCAGCCCCCGGGTTGGGGTGCCCCCCATGCACCCCCTTAGAGCTGTGTATGGGCCTGCTGGGGTGCAGAAAAACCATTTTACTACTTAAAGAAAAAAAAAACAAAACAAAACACAGAAGAAACGGGAAGTGCAGAAGACACCTGGCAGCACCACACAAAGTTTGCAGCAAGTTCCACAAAGCCCCTCCACAAGCACAACCACAGGTCAGGAGCCACAGGGGATCCCCCACTGTGTCCTCACACCCACCCACAGCAGGCACCCCAAACACACCCAGCAAAATCGGGGGGACACGCAACAAGTCGGGGGGGTGGACAGGATTTATCCCCCCAACAATGCTCAAGGGTGGACAGGGGGGTTACAGGGAGGGGGTGCAGAGGCAGGGCTTGGGGTACAGAGGGGTGGGAGGATGCAGGAGGGGTGGGGGGCATTTAGGATGGGGGATGGAGGGGTACAAGAGTAAGGGGGGGGTACAGGCAGAGATGAGAGGTGCAGACCCGGGGGTTAGGGGGGTACAGGGATGGGATACAGGGATGGGATGGGATACAGGGATGGATGGGATACAGGGATGGATGGGATACAGGGATGGGATGGGATACAGGGATGGGATACAGGGATGGGATACAGGGATGGGATACAGGGATGGGATACAGGGATGGGATACAGGGATGGGATGGGATACAGGGATGGATGGGATGGGATACAGGGATGGGATACAGGGATGGATGGGATGGGATACAGGGATGGGATACAGGGATGGGATGGGATACAGGGATGGGATGGGGATACAGGGATACAGGGATACAGGGATACAGGGATACAGGGATACAGGGATACAGGGATGGGATGGACGGTACAGCAGGCTGTGCTGAGGGGGGTTGCAGGTGAGGCTGGGGGGGCACAGTCCGAGGAGGGGAGGGCAGCTGCCTGCCCTGCACGTACCTGCGGTGCGGGGCGCGGTGCGGGGCGCGGTGCGGGCGCGCTGACCCCGGCGGCGGCAGCGGGAGGAGGCAGCGCCGCGCACACGCACACGCGCGATCACATCCCGAGCCGGCGGCGAGAGGCGGGACACACACACACACACACACACTGCTGGGGGGAGGTGGGGGGCTGCGCTGAGCTGGGGGGGTCAGGGAAATTAATAACCGAGAAAAAGGCACTTACCCCCTCCGCGGGGCTCGCCACCGTGCCGCGGGGGGTGGCTGGAGGAGTGGCGCTGCGAGGGGAGGGGGGATCAAAGGCTGGGGGGTGGGTGGGGGGTCTCGCCAGCCCCCGCTGCCTGCCACAACAAAAGAGCCAGACACAACAAAAAGCAGCATATGGCCAGAGCCGCGCGGGGCTGTAAATTAAACATAAAGGGAAGATTAGATAATTAATGAGCGCTCCCGGGCCGGCCCCGGGGGAAGGGGAAGGGGGGAGCTGCCTGCTGCGGGGAGCCCCGAGCCCCCCGCCCAGCCCCGGCGGGGAGGGGGCCGGGGGCACCTGTTGGGAGGGAGGATGGGCAGCGGCCGGGCCAGCCTCGCCAGCTGCTCCGGGGCGCAGCCTAAGAGGATTAGCGGGGGCATCCCGCCCCCGGCAAAAGGGCTTGAAGCTGCAGCGCTGGGGGTGGGGGTCCCTTGAACCCCCCCACGTGCAGTGTCGCCTCTGCCCCATGCCGGGGGGAGGGGGTTGGGCTGGCATCCTGCATCCCCTGCATCCCTGCATCCCTGCATCCCTGCACCCCTGCATCCCTGCACCCCTGCACCCCTGCATCCCCTGCATCCCTCCCCGGGCAGCATCCCGGGGGAGGGCGGTGGGCTCGCATCCTGCATTCCTCTGCCTCAAACACCCGCACCCACAAACACGCACAGGGATCCAGGCACAGCTCAGCGTGTTCCCCCTGCCCGTGCTCCCACTCCCACGCAGGGAAGGAGCACAGAGCCCCGAATCCACCCTGCTAGGCAGGAGGGGAAACTGAGGCAGAATGGGGGAGAACAGGCGGGAGGGGGGACACTGAGGCAGGAGAGGGACACTGAGGTGGGAGGGGGGAAACTGAGGAAAGAGAGGGGAAACTGAGGCAGGAGAGGGTGAGTCCATGCTGGCTGCTCGGATCTGCACGAGGGTAAGTTCGGCTGTCCCAGCAGCCCTGGAACATCAGCACCGGCATGTCCCGGCTGCCCCGCGGGCGGGAGGAGGCGGAACCCCGGGAAGGGGGCGCCAGAAAGAGCGCCAGGCTCGGCCCGGCCAGGGGAAGGAGTTAATCCCATTATTGGCAGGCTCACAGATGGCGGCTGCACTATTCCCCTGTTTAGCAGATTGAACAGATCAGGCAGGAGGGAGGGAAGGAGGGAGGGGGGATCTCCTCCCCAAACACCCACAAAACAGGGGTGTGAGGGGCTGTGAACACCCCCCTGCACCCCATGAGAGCCTGGACACCCAGGGGTGCTGCCCTGCTCCCCACAACTGCACCCCTTGCCAACATAAACCCGTCCACTCTGCCCTGGACAAGGGGTGGCTGCCACAGCAGGGGACTTGGGGACACCCCTGCTGTCCCCAGGCCAAACCTGCCACCCCCCACATTCCCGGGGAGGTCAAGGGCCAGGTCGTGTTTCCCTGGCTCGGGCAGATTTCAGCAGCTGCTCCCGGGGCATCGCAGCCAGGGCTGGAGCCCGGGATTAGGGAGTGTGGGAAAGGGCTGGCAGGGAGCCAGGGACAGAGAGGCTGGAACGTCCTGAGCAGGGAGGACAGCCGAAAAGGGATGGAGGGAGGGACAGAGGGGAGGATGGAGGGAAGGCAGGGAGGGAAGAACAGAAGGCAGCAGCTCCTCAGCCCGTGACACCAGTGAGGAGCCTCAGGGCTCCAGCCAAGCCACTCCATCCCTGCCTGAGCTCAGCAGGGCTCAGCGACCTCCACCCCACAGCCCCCAGAGACCCCCCAGAGCCCCTGGGCCAGGTCCTGGTGGCTCCCAGCCCAGTCCCCGCGGGCAGGATGAGGCCAGCTCCAAAGCAAAGCTGCCCACTTGCCTTTGGAAAACAGCTGGGAAACACTGTGCCTTTGATTTGATTTCACCGGCCTGGCACCCCACCAAATAACCCCCCTGGCCACTGCATCAGCCCCCACATCCCTCTCATGGCACCCCCAGCGTGGGGGGGGCACAAGGTGAGACATCCCCTTGCAGAAGGCACTGAGCACCACGCTGGGGGCTGCCATGAGTGGGAATCTGGCTGGAAAGGGTTGGGGATCAATCCCACAGGGCTGGGGGCCCCTCCAGCACACCAGTATGCAATGGGAGATGGGTTGGGGGACCATGGCACCCCCCAACTCCCACCCCAGGCAGGGAATTGGGATGTACCCACTGCCTGGCCCCATGGTATCCCCATGCCAGTCCCTAACTTTGGGGGGTCTCTGCAAGTTTGGGGGTGCAGGAACTGGAGTGAGCACAGCCCCAGCATCCCAAAACAGCTCAGCTCAGCTGAGGGAATCCTGGCCAGAGACTGACCCCCAGCAGGAGGGGACAACCCCAGAGCCCTGGGGACACCGGGGGGTCCCGAGGGACAGCCCTGTCCACACTGCAGCACAGGGCAAGGCTCCACAGGGTGAGAGCTGCCAGGAGGGTGGCCAGGCTGCTCCTCAGCCCCTTGTGCCTCAGTTTCCCCTGTCATTCCTGCCTTGTGGCTGCAGGCAGGATCACCACGGGCAGTTTCACCAGTCCCTGCCCAGCCCACGGGGAGCAGGGTGACAGCTCTGCTCCCAAACCTGCCCTTCCAGCAGCTCCAGCACAGCTCCCAGGGAGCCACCCCAGCCACTGGCACAGGGCAGAGGGTGCTTGGTGGCCACGTGGCAAGCGTCCCTCTCTACTGCCACTCGGGCACCAGCCAGCTCAGGAACATGCTTGTGCCTCAAGAGCCAGGTCAGATCCCTTCTGGGGATTTCTGCCTCCACCCTACCCCAGCACAGGGCTCTCAAACCTCAGAATCCCCCTCTGGAAGCTCAGCCCAACCCCACTGCTCCCACAAACCAGCTGTGGGGGATGCTCAGCCACCCCCAGCTTATTTTCGGGGGGGATCCCCCCCATCCCCATCCATCTGAGATCTGAGGATCCATCAGCTGGGAGCAGACAGGTTGGGGCTGGGAGCTGCCTCCCGTGCCAGCCCAGACAGGCTCCCAGGGGACTAATACCAGCATGTAAATATTAGATACTTCTGTCTCCTCTGAGGCCAATTACACAAATCGTGGCAGCTCCCGCAGGACTCTCCGCTCCTACTTACTGTATCATCATTAACAGCTTATTAGAGAACAGCTGCTCCGAGAGGGGGAAACAAAAAAAAGGAGACGGCAGCAGGAGAGGCGGGAAGGAGATGGGCACGTCGGAGGAGGAGGAAGCGTGACCTCCACCCTGCCCCAGCACCCAGGGACACCAGGAACATCGCCCCGTGGTGGCACCGGTGTGCTCAGCCCCCTCTGCAAACCCAGCAGCAAAGCAGCCCAAAAATCACGGTGGGATCTGCTGTGGGATTCCCAGAAGCTGCTGGAAGGGGGGCAGAGGGATGGGCCTTGCTGGTGTTGGACTGGGAGGTGGCTCCAGGGAAAGCAGGAGTTGGAGTGAAGTCACCAAAGCAGCCTGGCACTCCTCAACCAGGGGAATTTTGGGGTTGGGAGGTCCCTTCATGCCCACAGGGAGGATATTCCTCAGCCTCTGGGTGCTGGGATGGGAGAACAGGAGGTTTAGGATCAGCTCCCCAGCACAACCCAGCCTCCCTGGGGGGGACACACATTCCCTAAACCAGCTGCAGCATCATTAAAAGCTGCAGCTAATTGCGAGCCAGACACTCCCTGCCCTCCTCCCGGTCCCCCGGGGGTGACAGCAGCCAGGCTGGGAGGGCAGGGGGGATTTTTGGGGTCCCACTCCCTGGGAGTGCAATTAAACACCATCACTCCCTGCCCTGACACCCACCCACGCCCCCCGCGGCCACCAGGGCCAGCCAGGGTCCCCAGCGGGGGGGCCGCGGGGGTCAGGGCAGGGGGGCCCGGGCAGGTGGCCCTGCGGGGAGCCGCGTCCCCGGGAGGATGTCACGACATGCCTGTGGTGCGCTCTAGCGTCAGGCAGCATTAATGCACGGCCGGCAGCGGGACACGGGGGCACGGACACCGGGACACGGGGGGACGGACACATGGACACGGGGGGCACGGACACCGGGACACGGGGGGACCGACACCGGGACACGGGGGAACGGACACCGGGACACGGGGGGAACGGACACCGGGACACGGGGGGGACCGACACCGGGACACGGGGGGACCGACACCGGGACACGGGGGACCGACACCGGGACACGGGGGGAACGGACACCGGGACACGGGGGAGGGATGGACACCTGGACACGGGGGGACGGACACATGGACACGGCAGGGGGGACGGACACCGGGACACGGGGGAGTCACGGACACCCGGGACACGGGGGGATGGACACCGGGACACGGGGGGACGGACACATGGACACGGGGGAGGGATGGACACATGGACACGGGGGGACGGACACCGGGACACGGGGGAACGGACACATGGACACGGGGACACGGACACTGGGACACGGCGGGGGGGACGGACACATGGACACGGGGGGGCGGACACCCGGGACACGGGGGAACGGACACATGGACACGGGGGCACGGACACCCGGGACACGGGGGGCACGGACACATGGACACCGGATCCGCGTGGGGATGGACACTGGACACGGGGGTGGGAGACAGACACCTGGACACGGGGGGGATGGACACCTGGACACGGATCCGGCGTGGGGATGGACACTGGACACAGGGTGGGGGACGACACCTGGACACGGGGGTGGGGGACGACACCTGGACACGGCGGCACGGACACCCGGGACACGGGGGGACGGACACCGGGACACGGGGGGACGGACACGGGACACCTGGATCCAGCGTGGGGATGGACACTGGACACGGGGTGGGAGACGACACCTGGACACGGGGGGGACGGACACATGGACACGGGGGTGGGGACAGACACCTGGACACGGATCCACGTGGGGATGGACACCTGGACACGGGGTGGGACGGACATCTGGACACAGATCCGGCGTGGGGATGGACACCTGGAAAGCGGATACACGGGGGGACGGACACCCGGGACACGGGGGTGGGGATGGACACTGGACACGGGGTGGGGATGGACACCTGGACACGGATACACGTGGGAATGGACACGGGGGGGATGAACACCTGGACACGGGGTGGGGACGGACACCTGGACTCACACACACACAGAGAAAGGGAACACTGGCACAGCCACCAGACCCCCCCCTGGGCAGGGGGCACTGCCACCAGCTCCACCTCACACCAGTGCCCCAAACTGGGGGCACTGGGGGCAGATGTCCCGTGCTGGGGGGCGAACCGCCCCAGGCGGGGGCAGATGCTCTGCGGAGGGGAGGGGGAGAGGAGCTCCCCAGGGCTCTGGGGGCGCAGCTTCCCGTCTGATTGCTAATTATCCTCCTTATTCCGTGTCAGACACTCTCTGAAGCGCCGCCGTGATTTGCTCTTTCCCTGTAATTAGGCACGTCGCAATTACCACCTAATTCAAGTTCAAGCTCCGCGTCCTCGCGACCTTCCCGCCCCGACACCGTGTCCCTGCTCGTCGCCCTGGTGTCACCTCTGCCCTGCGGCTGCTTCTCCAGAGCGGAGAGGGGCACCCGGGGGCTGGTGGAGGACAAGGCACGCAGCCACCCCCCCGAAAATCCACTAAACGTGCCACCAAAAGCCCCAAGCCAGCTTTGTCTCCAGGAGGGTGACAGCTCCTGAGCATCCCTGCGCCCTTGGGACACAGCCCACAGCCCCTGCCCACACACAGTGACAGCCAGCTGCCACCTTGTCCCCTGTAGCGTCATTTTAGATACCACAGGACATACTTAACACATCCATGTCACACCCACAGGGACAACAGCACAGAAACAGCAATAAAAATCGCTGAAATTTTCCTTAAAATCCAACCCTGCCCAGCCTGAGGCCGTTCCCTCTGCTCCTGTCCCTGTTCCTGGAGCAGAGCCCGACCTGGGGCTGTCCCCTTTGTGCAGAGCCACAAATTCCCCCTGAGCCTCCTTTTCTAAGGATTTTTTTTGGGAAAAAATGCAATATAGAGAGCAGGAGTCTGGGTGATTGATCAGCAGTGTGGACTGGGATTCCCTCTCCTCACCTGGCTCATGGCATTTGCTCCAGGAAGAGCCACATCCCCTCCTGGAGCATCCCAAAAACGCTGCCAGGGCCACAGCCCCGTGCCAGGCTCGGGTGGCACCAGAGGAGGATGTCCCCCCCCTTCTCCTCCCAGCACTAATTAATCCTCCTGCTCAGGCAGAGCTCATTAGTGTTAAAATTGTTAATTTTTTAATTTTATTTTATGCTATAAGCTCGTAAAACCACGCCCGCCCTGCCCTCTGCTTCCCTGGCCCTTCCTGCAGGCTGGGGGTGGTTTTACGAGCTCACAGCATAAAATAAAATTTTAAAAATTAAAAATTTTGAAAAAAAGGGAAAAAAATGGAGAAAAAAATAAAAATTTGAAAAAAAGGGAAAAAAAGGAGAAAAAAGGAAGAAAGAGGGGTGAGGAGGTGGAGACAAAGGAGAAAACCTGCTACCCCAAGCTTACAGCGTAAAATAAAAAAAAATAACATTTTTTTAAAGAGGAGGAAAAAAAGGAGAAAAAAAAGGAGAAAAAAAAGGAGAAAAAAAGGAGAAAAAAAAGGAGAAAAAAAGGAGAAAAAAAAGGAGAAAAAAAGGAGAAAAAAAGGAGAAAAAAAAGGAGAAAAAAAAGGAGAAAAAAAAGGAGAAAAAAAAGGAGAAAAAAAGGAGAAAAAAAAGGAGAAAAAAAAGGAGGAAAAAAAAAGGAGAAAGAGGGGTGAGGGTGGTGGAGAAAAGGAGAAAAACCCCTTCCCGAGCTTATAGCATAAAATAAAAATAAAAAAAACCCTCCCCAAGCTTACAGGATAAAATTTAAAAAAAAAAATTTAAAAAAAGGAAAAAAAAAGGAGAAAAAAAGAAGAAAGAGGGGTGAGGAGGTGGAGAAAAGGAGAAAATCCCCTCCCCAAGCTTACAGCACAAAATTTAAAAATTTAAAAATTAAAAAAAAAAGGAAAAAAAAACGGAGAAAAAAAGAAGAAAGAGGGGTTAGGAGGAGGAGAAAAGGAGAAAACCCCCACCCCAAGCTTACAGCATAAAAGAAAAAAATTTAAAAATTAAAAAAAAAGGAGGAAAAAATGGAGAAAAAAAAGGAAGAGGGGTGAGGAGGTGGAGAAAAGGAGAAAAACCCCCTCCTCAAGCTTACAGCATAAAATAAAAAAAAATTAAAATTTGAATAAAAAGGGAGAAAAAGGAAAAAAAAAAGAAAAAAAAGAAGAGGGGTGAGGAGGTGGAGAAAAGGAGAAAACCCCTCCCCAAACTTATAGCATAAAAAAAAAATTAAAAAAAAAGCGAAGAAAAGGGAAAAAAAAAGGAGAAAAAAAAGGAAGAGGGGTGAGGAGGTGGAGAAAAGGAGCAACCCCTCCCCCGGGCGTGAGCGGGCGGGAGCAGCGGCCAAGGAAAGCAGAGGAGTCAGCCAAGTGCCGCACAGGGCGCGAGCGGGCCCCGCAAACCGGCTGAGTTTCCAAAACAGAAGGGAGAAGCCAAGAGCTGCCGAGCTCCCCCGACGCCAAGAAGGACAAAGGGCATCGCTGTGTGCGGAGGGGAGGGTGGGCACCCTGCAGCCCCGGCGGTGCCAGCCCGGGGGATGGCACGGGGATCCCAGCTCGGATCCGGGGGGGAGATGGGCTCTGGGTGAGGGGCTGCAGGGGGATGGCACAGGGCACTCCCAGCTCGGGTCCGGGGGGGAGATGGGCTCTGGGGTGAGGGGGCTGCAGGGGGATGGCACAGCTCAGCTCTGCTCAGATCCAGGGAGGGAGATGGGCTCTGGGTGAGGGGCTGCAGGGGGATGGCACAGGGATCTCAGCTTGGATCCAGGGGGGAGATGGGCTCTGGGTGAGGGGCTGCAGCCCCCTGGCTGTGCCAGCTCAGGGGATGGCACAGGGCACTCCCAGCTCGGATCCGGGGGGGAGATGGGCTCTGGGTGAGGCTGGGCACGGCGATGATGGGTGAATAGCCCTGAGCAGGGTGATGCCACAGCAGCACACAGCCCCCAGCTCCCTGTGCTGGCACAGCAGGAGCCTCCCAGCTCCCGTCCTCCTGGGAACCCCTTGAAGAGCCAAATGTGCTGGCAAATCCCCCAGGAGGCTCTCCTTGCTGCAGGAATCACCAACCCTGGCCCAGACGGAAACCCCAGTGCCCACCCGGCTGCTGGCAGGGATGTGAGGATGCTGCGTGGGTGGTCCAGCCCCTCTGAGCGATCCCGTCCTGCAGGGGGACGCTGTGCCCCAAAAAAGCAGAGCCCACCCCATGAGGAAGGTTGGAGATGGGGCAGCGTCCATGGGAATGCCAGCAGCACGGACCCCACACCCCTCCCTCCCCTGCAGATTACAGCCTCACACAGATTATAATCTTAAATTATTAAACTCCCTCTGCCTAATCCTGCCCCCCCTCAGCATAAACCCCCTCCCGGGGGCATGGGGGGAGCGGGGCTGCCTGGATGCCAGCCCTGCTACCGGGAGGGGTGGGAGAAGCCGGGGGGGAGCCCCCCCAGCCACGCTGGGAGCAGGCAGGGAGACAATATCGGTCCTGTGCGGCCCCCTCGCCGCCAGATGTGTGTTAATAAGGCAGCTGCCCCCTAAGCTAATAAGGTCACTTACTGGCTCCAGCAAGACGAGAAAACAAGCAGGGGCTTGGCTGCGGTACAGCCTGACTTGGCACCCGCCGCACGCCGGCTTCCTGAATTCTTGCCGCTTCCAGAGCAGCGCAACGGGGTGGAAAAAAGCAGAGAGGAACCTCCCTCGCCCCCCAGAAAGCACCCCCACGGCCTCCAGCATCCAGCACCTCCCCGCTCCCAGCTCCTGCCGCCCGTGCCCCGCTGCCCCGGCCCCTCTGCGCGGTGTATTCCTCAGGGAATAAAGGTGGAAAGGCAGGAGGGGGGGATTCCTGCAGGCTTTCCCAGCAGCCCCCCCCGCCCCCGATCATGGCGCCTACAACTCCCTTTGTTTTAATATTCTAAAGCGAGCCAGATGCCGGCTTTAATCCCCTCAGCTGGGGAGGATTTGCAAACACATTAGGAGGCAGAGGCGGCCCCAGCCCCAGCCCCAGCCCCGCGCCCCATCTGCCGCCCTGGGAAGGGCATCCCGGCCCCTAATTGCCTTCTCATGCCGGGATTAGGGGCTGACAAGGTGTCCCACAGCAGGGACACGAGCATGCCCTGCCACTGGTGGGGAGGGACCTCGGGTTTGCTCTCGGATTTTGGGGGTTTGCTGGGTGGGATGGGAGTGCTCTGGATGGGTCCTGCAGGGTGCTGGGGGCTCAGGAGAGCCGGGCTGCAGCTCTCCTGAAGATGGGATGATTGATGGATGGTGTGTCTGTCCCAGTGGTGCGACCTCACAGCTGCTGGAGCAGAGCAGCTCTCCCACATCCCCTGTGGATATCGGGATATTCTGGGCAAAGCTCTTCCTGCAGCACGAACAGGGGAAGGGATTTCCATCCCGACCTCCAGCACCACCAGCTCCTGCTCTGCTGCCGCCTCCTTCCCCTGGGATTCAGCAAACGAGGCTGAGATTGCACAGGGAGCAGCAGCAGGAGCGAGGGCAGTCAGATCCCGCGGGAGCAGCTCCAGGTGTGCATCCCGTGTGTCTGACAGCATCACAGCACAGACAGACCCTTCCCACAGCCGGGGGGGGAGTGGCCTCTCCAAAGTGGGGGGAGGCAGCAGCAGAGCCCCAGGAGCTGGAGGGTGACGGGAATGTGATGCTGGAGCAATGTCCCAGCCCCACAGGATGCCCCACAAACCCCCTCCTCACCCAAGGGTCAGCTCACAGCACACCCTCACAGCTTCCCAAAGGCTGGGGCCCCCCAGTCCAGCCCCCCCAAATACCTCACAACCCTGCAGGGACCAGGTACCCCTCCAAGACCTCCACGTCCTCCCCTGCCCATCCCAGTGCTGCCTGGGAGGTTCCTGCTCCAGCTTCCCCAAAGAAACAGCTCCAGGAGCACAGAACCTTCCTGAACTATCCCAGACCCCATATTTGCACTCCAAAAGCAGCAGGGCTCTTTTTGAGGGTGGATTTTGGGGTTTTTTTTGGTTTTTTTTTTTGGTGTGTTGTTTTTTTAAGACCAGGATCTCCTCCATAGCACTTAGCAGCCAGGAGTTCCGAGGGAGCAGAGCTCAGTGCTTTAGAACGACGCCTCATTTGCCAAGAAATAATCTCAAGGAGAAAAAATAAAAAAATAAAAGAATCACCAACTCAAAAAACACCCAAAAAACTCAGAAGATAATTAACTCCACAAAGCAGCGACCCTGAGTAGCTCAAATCTTCGCTGTAACTCCCCAGCCTCCTCTCCAAGGAATTATTTCTTCCTGTCTCCAACACAACAGCACCAGCACCCGGAGGCCTGGGGATTTTATTGGGGTTGTGTGTGTCCCCCAAACCCTGCAGACAGATTTGCCCCCACCCAGGCAAGGTGGGGGGCCCAGCCCCACATGAGACCCTCCATCTCTGAGCAGGGTTGCAATGGGATCACTCCCCATCCCCGTGGAGGGCTGGAACAGGGACGCTGAGGATGTGGGGCTCCACTCCTGAGGGGATGGAGGGGGGGAAATGGGCACTGCTGGCCCCCAAAACCCACCAGCACCCCCTGACAGGGAAGGAGACTCTTGTCAGGCTCCTCCCTGCAGAGAAACAGCAGGAAAAGGCAGGACAGGCACCCCGGGGCTGCATTTTACCCCCTGCCATTCCCTCTCCCACCTTTAAGTCTGGCAGGAGGGATGCTCCACCAGCAGCTGGCCCAAGTGGCACCATCACCCCCCTGGCAGCATCACCCCCTGCCCCTCAGCAGGGAGGGGAATGAAGAGAGAAGAGCTGAGAAAAAGCAGTGCAGAGCCAGCCCTTCCCTCTGCTGCTCCCCCCAGCATCCCCCTTCCCTGCTGACCGCAGAGAGCCAACATCTCCCCGCGCCCCTCCAGCCAGGGGATGGGAATGTGGAAGCAATTGCACTTGGCAAGGCAGCAACAGTGAGTCAAAAACAGTTGTTTGGCTTGTCAGCCACCCAGGCCCTGCAGCACTCTTGTTTTCCTTCGCCTGCCTTAACCCCTTGCAGCCCCACACGCTGCTCCCAGCAGGACCCGCAGCCCCCAGCCCCGCCACGGAGAGCAGAGGGGAGCTGGGGGAAGCCTCATGGCACAGGAATGGCAGAATGGGCAATTCTCAGGCTGGAAACCTGCAGGGAGAGGGTGCACTGAACCTGCTGTGGGGCACAGAGATATCCCAAGGCCACCAAGGACGGCCGGTGGTCCTGGAGCATCCCACCCACTCGCCCCAGGAGATGCAGAGAGCTCCTTGTCCCTGCCACAGAGATCATCCCAGCTGCCCCTTGGCAGGCTGAAGGGACATGGCCACGTGTGCTGGGGCCCCTGTGCCACTCCAGGGTGGTCAGACCCCCTGCCAGTGCCAGCCTGGTGGCACTGGGTGATTTAAAGCCCTGGGCACAGCAGGCCCCATCCCATTTGCAGCAGTTTAGCACAGCCCAGGCTGCTTCCCACCGGCTCCTCCAGCCCCCTCCCTGCTGGCCACATGGCAGCAAGGCCAGAACACATCCAGAGTCACCAGGGGCTGCCAGCAGGGCCCAGGTCACCCCTCACAGCCCAAGATGAGGGTCCCACGCTGCTGGGACCCCAACTGAACCAGGCTGCCACCAATTTGGGGCAGGGTAGGGGGACACCAGCATCCATCCACGCCCTCCCCACCATGGAGGCACAGCCAGGATACGGGTCAGGGTATCCCTCTGGGCATCCAGCCAGGTCCCACAGCTCTCCATTTCCCCCAGATTCATCCCAGAGAACACAGGCACCAGGAGGGAGGCCAGCGATGGGGGTCCTGCTGACACCCCCCGCCGCACCCCTCCAGCACCGAGCAGGGCGAGGGGACGGCTGGGGAAGAGTTAAACCCTCGGGAAGGGGAGGAAAAGTGTGGAGGGCAAGGCTGCGCCCGCCGGGAGAGACAAAGCGAGCTGCGGGAGCCAAGAGATGAAGGCGAGGACGCGATAAGAGGGGGAGCGGGTGTGTGCGCCGAGCGAGGGAAGGGGAGGAGGAGGAGGAGAGGTGGGTGATGACCAAAGTCATTGAACATTTTTTGGCACGCCTACCCCCGAGTATCCTGGCCGTTGGCCCAGCTCGGAGCTGAACTTAAACAAACTCCTGTTGCAGCCATCTGCTTGATTTTAAAATAAATCAAACAATCTGTTGAGCCGTGGGTGATCAAATTTCCATCTGTGCGGACGCCTGCTCGCCTCCTCGGAGCCTCCGCTTGCCTCTACCAGCCAAACACTCCTGGCAGCATGTGGCCTCCCTAATTCCTCCAGGAAAGGGAGAAACCGGACCTCCCCCTGCACCCCGGCCCCCTCCCGGCCCTGCCCCGCCACCCTCCTGACTCAAACCCAGCTTTGCTATTTTTACAGCCGCCCACCAAACGCAGAGACACGTCCTGGGTTTAAACGGGAGGAAAGCGGGGCTGCAGGGAAGATCCCAGGAGGGAGGGAGCTGCTCCGTGTCTGCCCACGCCGGGGGGATTCCTCATCCTGTCTCCATCCACCCATCCCACGGGTCCGGGGGAATGGGAAGGGAAGGGCAGCAGCTGCTGGCCCCGGCGTGGTGACTGGGGCTGGCCACAAACAGCAGCTGTGTGGCTGTCCCCAGCACGGGGACACCCGGCACACGCCGCCCCCAGGTGCCTGAGGGTGCCAAGCTCACAGCCAGCTTGCCCAGCCACCCCCTCAGGCAGCCTGCTGGCCCCAAAGTCCACCCAAAATCATCTCATCCCGAGGTTCCCCCCTCCTCTGGGAGCAGGGAAGCCAAGGGCTGCCACCACCACTTGCACTTTGTCCCAAGGTCCCCAAAGTGTGAAAAGAGAGGTGGCACCTCCCTCCTCCACTGTCTCTGTGTGTCCCTGCTCGTCTGGGGGAGCAGCACCCACGACATGCATGTCCCCAGAGCTCCTCTGAGGGGTCAGTCCCTTGTGCCAGGCAAGGACAAGCCCCTGCTGGCATCACCCCAACTTTGCCATCCTCGCCCCGAGCCCTTATTCCGCTCCGAGCAGAGGCACCGGGCACGGGGCCAGCACAGCAGAACTAGGGCAGCAAGGGGGGAAATCACAGCAGAAGGACTAAAGATGAGCAGGGAGGGAGGAAGTGGTTGTGAATGAGGGAGAAGGAGCAGGGATTCGGGCTCGCTGGACCCAGCAGCTCCGGAGGGGAAGGTCAGGGTGAGAGCACGTGGCAAAGGGAGGAAGGACACGGCAGCAGGATTTATTCCTCCTCCAGGGCTTCAGCTACTGGGGTGACCCTTCCTGAGGGTCCCCCTGGCAGGGTGGAAGCAGCAGCAAGGAAAAGGAGGTGCCCAGCACCCACCAGAGCCCTGCCAGGAGGCCGAGCCAGCAGCCAGAGAACAAACCTCACCCGTGTGGGACACTGCCAAGCCAAGAGCTGTCCTGGCCAGCCCAGGGCCAGCCTGGCCAAGCCACTCTCTGCTGGAAAGAACAGGGAGCAGGGTGGCCCCCACCCTGCTGCAGCCTCAAATGCTCCCCAGTGCCAGCTTTTGGGAGGGGCTGTCCAGCCCCAAGCACACAGTGTGCAGCACCCCAGGCTGCAGGATCAGCAGGATCAGCATGAGAACGGGGAGGTCAGCGAGGGAAAAAAAACTGGAATGAGTGATACAGCAGCTTGGGTGATCCCAGTGCCACAAGGGAACAGCCCCACAGGAAAATCTGCTCCTGGGGATCCACATCCCTGAGCTCAGGCAGTGGCTGACATGGGGAGGTCCCTCCAAAAGCTCCTTATGGAGTAAAATCCAAGCAGAGCCCTGACAGGATGCACAGCAGGGAGCAGGTTACACAGCACAAGCAATAGCTGGAAGGGGAGGAAAAAAAAAAAAACAAAATAACACCAAACCCCTTTTTGGAAGAGGAAAGAGCTGACAGGACCTGGCTGAGAAGCAGGAGAAAGCCCAGATTTCCCAGTTACTGTGCAGATGTTCTGGACTGAAAACAGAAGACGGCAGGAGCGAATTCATCTCCCCCTCCAGAGACGCCGCAGCCGGAGCATCTGGAGTGTGTCTGCAGGCAGCAGAGCTGGCTCCCCCCTCCCTGCGAGCCCCCCACACCTAGAGCAGTGACAGCCCAGCCCTGCCCCAGCACCAGGCTGGCCTTGGCACCTCCAGGGAAAAAGGAAAGGCTTTGTGCTTGTGGTGTTTTCACTCCGGGATAGCTCCTGCTCCCAGAGCTGGGGCAGTGATGGGGAGAGGAGAAGGAGGCTGGTTTAGCAGTGAGGATAAGGAGGGGGGCAGGACACATCCACCCACATGTATATATATAGTATATATATATAAAAATACATACTAATTCCTGGCCAGGATAATAACTGGAATCAGCACTTGATCATCGCTCAGTGTAAAGCTTCATGGCTGACTGAAGTCAGCCCCTTTCCAGAAACACACTGGAAGGTGATGGTGGCAATTTGTGTGTCCCACACCCTCAGCTGTCTGTGTGTCCCTCCCTCCCAAGTCTGTCTGTCCCACCATGGCTGTAAATCACTGAGTGAGAGCCCAATGTCCTGGCTGTCACCAAAATGTCCCCAGCTCCAAGGTCCCTCCCCGGTGTCCCCAGGGACAGAGGTGGCTGCTGGTGGCCCCTCAGATCCACCAGATGATGCACTCCTCATTTCCAAAGAGAGGCAAAGCAGGGGAAGGCAATTAAAAACATTTTGGAGGGTCAGCTGGGGAAATTCCCCCTGCAGGGAGGGGCACCCACAATAGGAATCCCCAGCCCCAAACAGCAGGTGCTGGGGACACAGTGGGTGACAGCGTGCCAGGACACAGCCACAGGGGCTCACAGAGGGGCTGGGAGCAGTCCAGGCGCCTGCCCTTCGGCCAGGGAAGGCAGCTGTCCATCCCAAACCAAGGGGGGGATGCCCCTGGCTCCTCCCTCCATCACCCCTCTCCCATCAGGACCTTCCCTCCCATCCCAGCTGGGTCTCAGCCTTTTTTCAGCTCGAAAGTAGAAGACAAAAATTCACTGGGAGAAAGCAAACCAGACTCTGCAAGCCCTCCTGCCCTCTTCACATCCTTCATGGGGGTGCCAGGACCCTCCCCATGCACTTCTGATCAAAGCCAGCCCCAAAACCCAGCTGCTCACCCCTGCCAAGACCTGCCTCTGCCAGGACACCAGGCAATGCTGGGGCCAGCAGGAAGAGGCAGCAGCGGGGCAGACAGCGATTTCCTGAGTTTGTGTGCCTGGAATAACCCTTGGTAAATCCTGCAGCAGGTCCCTGTGCCACCAGGAATGGCCCATCCAGCACCAGGGCCACCAAAACACAGAGTCAGGGATGGAGGGAGCCCCTACACCTGCACCACCACAGCAGGGACACACAGCCCCATTCTGGGATGGGATGGGATGGGATGGGATACAGGGATGGGATACAGGGATGGGAATGGGATGGGATGGGATGGGATGGGATGGGATGGGATGGGATGGGATGGGATGGGATGGGATGGGATGGGATGGGATGGGATGGGATGGGATGGGATGGGATGGGATGGGATGGGATGGGATGGGATGGGATGGGATACAGGGATGGGATGGGATGGGATGGGATGGGATGGGATACAGGGATGGGATGGGATGGGATGGGATGGGATGGGATGGGATGGGATACAGGGATGGGATGGGATGGGATGGGATGGGATGGGATGGGATGGGATGGGATGGGGATGGGATACAGGGATGGGATACAGGGATGGGATACAGGGATGGGATACAGGGATGGGATACAGGGATGGGATGGGATAATGGGATGGGATGGATGGATGGGATGGGATGGGATGGGATGGGATGGGATGGGATGGGATGGGATGGGATGGGATGGGGATGGGATGGGATGGGATAATGGGATGGGATGGGATAATGGGATGGGATGGGATGGGATAATGGGATGGGATTATGGGATGGGTGGGATTATGGGATGGATGGGATGGCACAGGGCTCGCTCTGCCCCGGTGCAGGACGCGGCACGCTCGGCACAGGCGGCTGGAGAGGGAAAGCCAGGGCAGCTGCTGCTCCCAGCACGCCAGCTCTGTGGGTAAACAGATGACTTCAGTCTCCTGAGAGCTACTAAAGCCCAGCAGCACTTGTGCTAACGTGGAAGGAGGCAGGAAAAGAAGGAAACTAAAGAGGGAGAAGCAGTGCCATACCCACACCAGGCTGCAAAGCACACCCAGGTAACGCCACCCTTCCCCCAGCCCTGCCAAAAACCCACCCTGGAGCCATCCCCTGCACCCCTGCCCTGCCACCAGAGACCCAGCATGGAAAAGGAGTCCCACAGCAGCCAGAGCAGCTGCACAGGCTGTTTATCCAGCCATGGCACGGCTCAGCTCCCCTGTGCCAAGGAGAGGCTGTGGCAGCTGCTCACCCAGCACCAGGAGCAAAGCACGACCTGCCCGCAGCAGCCTGGGCTGCCAGCGGGGCTCCAGCACCCTCCCCACGGCCCAGGGAGGGGAACCAGGCTGGGAGCAGTGCCTCTGGCACAGGAGCAGCCCCGTTGTCCCCACAGGGGCTGCCTCAGGGAGCCAAGGCACGCCCGAGGGGGAGCCGGGGCTGTCGCAGCCCTGGGACGGGCCCGGGGCAGCCGTGCTGCTGGGAGGGCTCTGCTGCCAGCTGCTCCCACAGGGACAGAGCCCAGCAAGGCTGGGAGGCTGCCACCACCTCCTGCCCCAGCTCCCGGGGACGCTCCTGCCTCACTGTCCCCCTGGATCTGCACCAGCCTAGGGCAGTGTCCCCCTGAGCCACCAGAGGGACATTTCCCTGCCATCCCTTCCAGCCCAGGATGGCACCAAGTGGCCTTTTGCTGCAGGCAGGAGCATCCAGCCAGATGCTGCTCAGCAGCACAGGACTGTCTCCAAAAAAGGAGCCAAAGGTGCTAATAAGGAGCAAACAGAGCCCTCCTCACCCCAAAAAACAGCATGGGAGATGGATCCAGGGCGCTTACTGCAGCCAGAGAGGTGCAAACAGGCAAACCAACCGTGCCCCAAACCATGGTGGGTCCCCAAAACCTGCTCAGGAGATGGAGATGGCTCCTTGCCACTCAAGGACGGTGACAGGGCTGTCAGGACAGGACCCAGCTGGTATCTAGGGGGTGAAAAGCCAACTCCTGCCGTTCCTGATGAGCTGGGACAGCCAGGCACCCACGCTGCTGTGCAGGGAAGTCCCTCCTCGCTGGGCAGCAGCCAAGGAGCATCCCAGGCTGCCCCTGCGCCGGAGCTTCCCGGAGGGCTGGGGGAGGCCAAGCGTCTGGACAAAACATCTGTCCAGCTGCAGCAGCCAGGCCGTCCAGCCGTCCCTTCACCCCCTCTCCCGACTTGGCTGCCACTCCAGGGGATGCTCCAGCAGTTGCAAAAGCGTTTTCTCTGCACGGGGTGAGAGCGGAGCCAGCCCCTCTCCCCAGGGCGCCCCCATTTCGGGGGGTGCACACAGCGTCAGACCAGCATTTTTGGCAGGTGCCTGCTCGAGCTGCCAGCCCTGCTGCCTTTTGGGAAAGGCAGGGAGAAAGCAGAGAGAAGAGGGGAGGTGAAAAATAAATATATAGCAGCCAGCTGGTGAGCTGTGGAGTCAGCACGAGGGCTGCAGGACGCGGCGCTGGAATTTCGGACAGCTGGTGCAGCAAGGTCAGAGCAAAGACCCCTGTGCTGCTCCCCACAGCCAAACACCCCCAGCTGGAGACCCCCAGGGGACAAGCCACCAGCGCAGGGGGTGACTGTGACACTAAGAGGATGAGGAGGGACAGCCACGGCACAGCAGCCCTGACCCCGGCGGCAGGAGACAGCCTGGGGCACATTTTCCCCGTGTTGTTTTCTTTGTTTGCCATCTGGGAACACGATCCCCAGGGAGGCCGTGCCCCGAGACATGAGGTCATATCACGATTATATTGCCACCTCCATGCTGGGATTGAGACCTCACCCGAAAATGCCAGCCCGGGCCGGTGCTGCAGCTGCTTTGCTGACAGGCAGCTCAGGCCTCACTAAAAACAACTTCACATGCTGCAAACTGAGCAGCTTTATCCCAACGAATTGGCTGAAACTGGCCTGATTTTGCTCTGAGTCTGCTGGAATTTGTGATGGCAAAAGCTGCCACAAGCATAGGTAGAACCACCAAAACCAGCCTGAGAGATTGAGGTGAGTAAAACCAGCTCTGCTCCTTATTTTAGGGATGAGGAGAAGCCAAATGCAGCCTGTGCCACCCCCCTGGAGCCCACACATGATGCCTGGGGTGGGGACACAGAGGTGCCATCAGCTTGGCCAAAAAGCACCACCACCACCCAAAACACTGCCAGTGGCCAGAAGGTTAAAATCCATACAAGATGCAAAAAAGGCAGAGCTCTGGATCTCTTCCTACACAGGTCTCTTAATTCTCATGCTGCAGTGCACCCAAATATCCCATAATTTGGCCTGGTGCAATGCAGGAGGAGGGCTCAGGCATCACTCCCTGCCTTCTGGGTTTGCTTTTCTGGCATCCAGGAGCTTTGGCTGCCTCTCAGCATCAGTGGGACAAGGTTTAGTGCAGAACACAAGAACTCTTTGATTTTTGCCCAAAACCCTTTTGGAAAGCCAGAAGGAAAGTGCCCACCAACAGCTGTCAGCTCCACGCAGTGATTTGGAAATGCAGCCATGACCTTTGGAGCTGGGAACCTGCAGAAGGGGCCAAATCTCCAGCTGAGCCAACAGCACTGCTGGCAATTAGTAAATACAGTGAACTCAGCCCCTGTCAGGCACAGCCCCACGCCACCAGCCCCAGGTGTGCTCTGCAAAGTGGGAATGGGGCATGGAAAACACCACGTGGTTCCCAGGAACTGAGGACAGAAACCCAGCTGCTCCCCAGCAGCACCGTGCCAGCACCTCCACAGCACCACCAGAAACTCAGCACGGCTTTGTTTAGGTTGGAAAAGCCCTCCCATGGAGTCCAGCCCTGCCCCCAGCACTGCCAAGGCCACAGTGACCATGTCCCCAAGTGCCACACCTTTTAAATCCCTCCAGGAATGGTGACTCCACAGCCACAGGCAGCTGTGCCAGAGCTTGATGACCCTGTCAGTGGAGAAATTTTCCTTAAAATCCAACTCAAGCCTCCCCTGCCCAGCCTGAGGCTGTTCCCTCTGCTCCTGTGGCCCGACCTGGGGCTGTCCCCTCCTGGCAGGGAGTTGTGCAGAGCCACAGATTCCCCTGAGCCTCCTTTTCTCCAGCTGAGCCCCTTTCCAGCTCCCTCAGCCTCTCCTGGTGCCCCAGCCCCTCCCCAGCTCTGCTGAGCCCTGGGGACACCACTGGTGACCAGCCACCACCTGGATGTGTCCCCACTCACTGCCACTCTCCAGGCCCAGGTTCCAGACAGATTTTAACCCAAGGAACAGCAACTCATCCATGAGCAGCCAGATTCTCCAGGGAAATGATGTGGGAAACACTTCCAAAGCCTTTACTGAAGTCCACACAGACAACATCCAGAACCTTCCCTCACCCTCTGAGTGGGTCACCTTGTCACAGGACATCAGTGACCTGCCACTCATGGACTCCCATGAGCTGGGCTGACCACTGGATTGTCCTCAACAGCTGTGCTCGAGTTATGGTAGGATTTGAGAGCTTTCCAGACACCTGGAAGTTACATTTAAGGGAAAAAAAATCCCAGAAAACCTCAAGAGGAGTCACTTTTACAGGTATAGAAGTGCAGAGAGAGCAGTGGGAGGTGGAGATGGGAAGAGCTGGAAGACAGGAGAAGCTTTTCCAGGACAATGAGAACGCCAGACAAGCAGCCCTTGAGCTGGGGATGCATCACTTCACCCCTGTGGAGAGAGCTGGAGAGCCTGGAGGTGACTTGAGAAGGCACAGCCAGCCAGGAACAGGTCACTGTGACCTCTGGGAAGCAACCAAGTCTGGGCATTTTGTTGTTTATTCAAAGCCATTGCTCCCAACAGCAGCTGCTTGAGGAACTGGCTCCTCCTGGGATGGATGCACAGGCAATTTATCCAGATCAGCAGGAGGAGATATCCCACCTGGATACCCCAAACTCACCAAAAAGTGCGTTGATCTACACAGCTGCTCCTTGTAAGGGGCACAGCTGGAAAGAAAATCCATTTTCACGGTGCACATCTGGAGACCAAGGGTGACAAGCCAAAGGCTGCCCCAGCCAGATGCCCTTTCTACACCCAGCACTGCCATTTTTCATGGAGGGGAGAACCCAAACCCACCCCACACGTGCCAACCACAGCAGGGTTCTGCAGAGCTCACCTCCAGGAGATCCTCCTGCAGCAGGGAGAGCTTCAGGCACCACCACACCTCCACAGAGCATCACTTGTTCCACTGCTCCCACCACCAAACCAGCAGCAGAGGCACCACTCATCCAAAAATACCAGTGGCTCCTCCCTCCTGGCAAGCCTCAGGTGTGGGGGTCCCTCACACTGCCACAGAGAGCCCCATCCTGCTCTGGGTTGCCCTGCCAAAACAGGGAGGTGTGGGGGTGTCTGGTGGCTTTTGGGGCATTGACCTCAGGCTTTGAGCCATTTGTGTCAACTGTGCACAGGCAGGGCAGCAGCAAACCACAGCTGTGAGCAGGGGGTGTGAAAATGCAAGTGCAGCCCAAAAACGCAGTTGCAGAGCTGAAGGAGAATCGGGGAGATGATTTTAACTGCTCAGGCTCATTCCCTCCAGCCTGGTCCCATTGGAACAGGGACATGGGTGTCACACAAGAGTGAAAGGCTCATCTGGGTGACTTTGAGCAGCAGGAGTGGCTGAACAAGAGTACAGCTAAATTAACCAAGTGCCCTACCCAAGCATTAAGCCGTGTTTTAAATAACCTTGACATCTGTGAGGTCTCAGCCTGCTGGAAAGCATGTGGAGACAGGGAGGGAAAATGTTCCAGCACCTTCTGGCCAGCCAGAGTCCCCACCAGGACACAGAGCCCGGCCACGATGTCCCCACAGCTCTGCTGTGCCTCCTGCCACTCAGCCCCTGGCAGCAGCCCCTGAATTTGCTCATTAGCAAACCCAGCAACAAGAGGAGGAACTCAACAGTGTCCCTTCCCTGGGACACACTCTGTGTCCTCGTGGGACTTGGGGATTGGGACCAGTGGGGACGGGGACTGGCTGCCTGAAAAATGTGGGGAAGCACCCAGAGCACCCATCCATGCTGGAAGAGGATTGCTGTCCAAAATGTCCCCATGAGGTGGCCTGGGGACACCAAGGGAGCAGAGGACTGAAAAACCAGCTGGGGACATGCAGATGGTGCCCCTGTCACCAGCTGTACCCACCTGGGCACTCCAGCACCACCCCTGGGTCAGCACCAGACCCACCTGACTCCCAATTCCTCCATGGCCACCAGCACCTTGCAAATGCCACCAGACCTGTGACCATCACAACCCACCCAGCAACCATGAAAAAAAAACACCTGCATCCACAAATCACCCAAAATTATGTCAGCACCATCCAGCTCAGGCTGACAAACCCTGGGGAAACCCCCCAAAAGCAACAGCTTCCAGAGGATTCCGGTGCCAAGCCAACCTCCTGTGCCATCCTGGCACCCTCCAGGTGAATGCAGCTCCTGCCTGGTGGCTTTCCAAGCAGTGTCCCCCCTCCCAGCTCAGCAGCCAGCAGAGCTGAGTGGGAAATCATATTTGTGAGCAGCCAAGGGAGAGCGGCGGGAGAGAAAAGGAGCTCTGCCGTGGAAGGACTGGTTTACATTTCTAGAGAAAATGCCAGTGCCTCAGAGAGCTGCAGGGTTCCTGCTAAGAAAATGACCTCGGGGATTTGGGATGTTGGCACTTGACAGAGCCCAGCCTGGGGCTGGTTTGGTGATGGAGCCGGCTCTGGAGAGCTCCCACAAGCTGGAAATCTGGGGGTAAAAGCTGTTATTTCCTCATGCCACGAGAAAGACAAGCTTGGGAGCAATAAACTTTTGCTCTGCCATGTGCTTTTGAGGTGATGCCCCCAAAGCAGCTTGTGTAACCCCAGGGAGAGCCACAGAAAAGAACAACTGGGGAATCTGGCAGCACCTGGGCGATGACACCCGTGACACCCTTCAGGGCTGCAGGACTTTGGGGATCCCCCCCTGCAGGATAACCAGAGCAGCAAGAGTGGGGGGCACCCAGCCCTGTGCTCACCCCACAGCTGTGGGAAGAACTGAGGCTTCTCTGAGGGAAATCCCTTCATTAAGGCACCTTGTAAAACTGGGGATAAGTTCTGAAGTTTCCTACAGAGCCCATGAGTTCCTTCCAGCTTCCCAAGGATGCTCCCATGGAGGGCAGGCCAGGCAGCCCTCCCACCCCTCTGGCACCCTTGATGGCAAGCTGGACAGGACTGGGATTTCCTCTGTCCTGGCTCCCACCTCCCTCATGCAGAGCTGCCAACAGCACGGACACTTCTGGAACGGGACAGGTCTTGGCTCTTCCCACCTCCTGGAAGGATTTTTATCCGTTCCTTCGCAGCTTGACAGCTCCAAGAGTTCATTGCTAAAGGCACCCCATCCATTAGCATTCACCCCCAGGAGCCAGACCCTGAAGAAGAGCATCCATCTACGTCCTCACTCCAACTCCTGCTGGATTCCAGAGGTGGGAAGCGCCGGGGAAGGAGGGATGGGGCGTGGACCAGCTGCCTTACCTTGGGGAGGAGAGACGGGGGCGCCGCCGGCAGCAGCTCGGGCGGGGTGGCGCTCCTGCCGGCCAGCACCACGGCCCCGCACTCGGAGCAGGCGCCGATGGTCAGCTGCTTGCCATCGTCCACCAGCAGGCTGTTGGCCACTCGCAGCGTGTAGAGGAAGACGGGGAGCCTGGCCACCCGAACCGCCCTTAATCCAAGGCATCGCTTCTTCTCCTGCCGGCAGAAGAAGCAGACGAAGGTCTCCACTTTGTACTGCCGCGACCAGGCGCTGCTGGGGTGGTGGGAGTTCCTGCCCTCGTGCTGCAGCCACTGGCCCAGCAGGTCGTGGTAGCACAGGATGCAGGTGGCCACCAGCCCGGTGGAGTCGGCCGGTCTGGCCCGCGGGGCGGGCGGGTAGACCGTCAGGAAGGGGAAAAAGGGCTCCTTCTCCCCAAATCGCCCTGGAGGGTTGACGTTGAGCTGGAACTCTTTGCCAGCTCCCAGCTCGGCCCCGCAGATGTAGCAGACAGAGGTGGGACCAGGCTTGATGACAGCGGGGTGGCCGGCGAGGTCACCAGCGGAGAAGACCTGGTGGTACCTCCCCAGGAAACTCTGCACGGAGGAGATGAGCTCCTCGTTGTGACAGGCCCTGTACATGGCCCACAGGTCCTGCAGCACCCCGAAGCACTTGCGGCAGCTGCTGACCTCCCAGTGCTTGTTCAGCCCCTTGGCGCCGGGCGGGCAGGGCAGGAGGCTGAGGAAGGGGAAGTGCATGGTGCTCTTCGCGTTGCCGTTGGTGATTTTGGCCGCCACCGGCCTCGCCTCCTTGCCGCACTCCTCCCCGCAGAGGTAGCAAGCCTCGGGCACCGGCGGGATGCCCGTGCCGTCCTCCTTCAGCCCGCGGCGGCCCTTGCTGGGCATGGCCCCGGCGCTCAGGGGCACCACGTAGAGCCGCTGCAGCACGGGCACGTTGGCCAGCTCGAAGCTCTGCCACTGCTGCATGAGGGAGGCGAAGCAGCAGGGACACACCAGGGTGCTGCCGGTGGGGGACAGCGGCTGGGCGCCCGGCGGGGGGCTGTGCAGCCACAGGAACGGGAAGAAAGGTCCCGGCGAGCTCTTCTCCTGCTTCTGCACGTGGACGCGGTGCTGGGCGCCGGGGGCCAAGGGGCTGCCGCAGATGTAGCAGGCGGTGCCCGGTGCCCAGGCGGGCCGCTCGCTGCCTTCCTCCTCCTCCTCCTCCTCGCTGGTGATGTTGATCTCGCTGTCCGAGGAGCAGCAGGGGGGCCCCCGCTCGCTGCCCGCCGCCGGGGGGGCCCGCGCCGCGCCGCCCGCCCCCTCGGGCTCCGAGAGGGGCTCGGCCTCGGAGAGCTCGGAGAGCTCGGAGCCGGCTGCCGGCCCTTCCTCCTCCTCCTCCTCTTCCTCCTCCTCCTCCTCCTCCTCCTCCGGGTGGCCGGCGGCGCGGCGCGGCGGCGCGGCGGGGTCCCAGCCCGTGGTGCCCCGCCGCAGCCCGGCTCCCCCCGCCGCCGCCGCCGCCGCCGCCTCGCACTGATGGGGCCGCTTGAGCCAGTACATGCGCTTCTCCACCGGCGTGCGGCTGCGCTCGAAGGAGTCCCACTGCTCGCCCAGGAAGCAGCGGCAGACAGCGCAGACCAGGGCGCAGCCCTCCGCCGAGACGGCGCGGGCGCCGGGCGCCGGCTCCTGGTGCTGCAGGAAGGGGAAGAAGGGCCGGTGGTCGCGGGGGGGTCGCACTTGAAGCTTGAGCTCTTTGCCGCGGCTGATGCCGCCGCCGCAGATGAAGCAGCAGAGCGGGGGCGCCGGGGGTTGCGCTGCCCCGGGGCCGCCCCCCGCTCCCGCTCCCGCCGCCGCCTCGCCGGCCGCCAGCGCGGCCATCAGCCGCTGCTTGCGGGAGAGCGGCGCCGCCGCTGCCCCCGGCCCCGCCGCCGCCCCCGGCCCCGCCGCGCTCATCGCCGCCCCCGGCTCATCCCGCGGCTCCGCCGGACACGCAGGCTCGGGGGGCGGGTTTGCGGAGCGCTCCCCCCCCACCCCTCCGCCCGCCTCCTCCCGCCGGGGGAAGGCAGCGAGAAAGGAAAGAAAAAAAAAATTAAAATAAAACAACGGCAACGACGGCAACAACAACCAAAAAAAAAGCAAAAAAAAAGCTCCCAACGGCAACAAAATATCCACGAAGAGCAACAAAAATAAACCCGGGATAAAAGTTCGGTGCGAAAGTTTGGGTCCCGCCGGCGGCGCGGAGGAAGGGCGGCTGCCGGCCGCCTCCCGGCCCCGGCGCCCCCGGCCCGGCTCCTCCCCGGCCCCCCCTGCCGCGACCTGCCCGCCCGGGGGGGCCCGGAGGGAGGAACGAGCCGCTGCCGCCCCCAGCCCGCCCGCCCGCCGCCAGCCCGGCGCGGAGCGCAGCGCAGGGACCCGCGGGGGAGGGAGGGAGGGAGGGATGGGGATTTACACAGCCGCCCCCCGGGGGGGTTTATGGCCGGCCCCACGCAGGGGATCCCCTCCGCGCCCGTCACCAGAGTCCCACTTGTCACCCCCGAACCGCCCCAGGGCGCTTTGCGCTCCCACCGCCCAAAGGCAGCGTCCTGCTTCAGGCCGCCAGGACGGATCCCACCGAAAGCACCGGCCTTTTCCTGCCCTTTCCAGCCATTAACTCGGTGTCCCGACCACCCCTGGTAATTTATTTCCCGTTTTAAAACTACTGCCGCTGTTCCAGTTCAATACCAGATTCTATTTCCCGCTCGGTCCTAAAATGCTGCATCGCTTTGCCACTCACTGGTAAATAGCTGATGCGTTCCCAGCCGGAGCTGGCGGCGTTTCAGCGGCGCATGCAATAATCCCGGTATATCCTTACCTGCCTCGCAGCCCGCGATAAGATTTAATGCTTGGAAAGCACTTTGCTGTCCTTGGACAATAGGCACCGCGGAAGCGCAAACTGTACCCAGGGCCGGCCTCAATTAAACCTGGCTGATTAACCACCCGAGCGGCTCGTCAGCATGCCCACCGGCTCGGCACGGCTCTCCCGATTTAAATAAATATATTAGGAGCTGGAAGGGGGATTTTTTTTTTATTCTTTCAAACAGTCGTTTTAGGAGGAAGCTCGCTCCTCCAGGCAGTGCTGTGGAGTTTCTGAGTTCATGGCAAGTCACTGCAATATCCCAGGTGCTGTCCTTGCAAATCTCCCTGAGCCTGGAGGGTGCAGAATGAAACCCAGAAGAGGCAAGGTCAGTGGCTGGATAGGACACAGGGACAGAGGGACAGCGGGATGAATGCCTGAGCCGCGTGCCAGCACACCCAGATGATGCACAGAAGCCACACTGTCCCTTGCTCCTCATCTCTCCTCGGGGCTCCCCGTCTGGGTCCCCCTTGGGCTGACCAAGCCCTTGGTGTCACCTCCCACCCAGATTGCGGGTGACAGCGTCCGGTGCTCCCCAGCAACTGGCCCTGAGATCAAACAGATTGTGTGACATCAGCTGGAGCGCGGGCAGGGGCAGGAGGGCTCTTCAGGGACCCGGATCCAGTTTCCACGCAGATGGCTCCGGTAGTAAAGAAGCAGGGGGTGGGAGGCAACACACAAAGCGGGAATACGATACCTTGGGAGAACTGGCTCCACGGGGCTTTTTCAGGGGTTTCCAGAAGACAGCAGGGCCTCGTTATATTTTATTTATTTATAGGGCTGATGTGGTGGCTGCTCCATGCGCCGAGGGCAGCGGGAATGCCGCGTGTCGGGGTGGACATGACTCAGATGCTCTTTAAAGACTCACACGGTCTCTCGGTGTCACCCCTTTTCCCGGATGGAAAGGGGCCACTGGGCCGGATGGGATCCCTGACCCCAGGAGGCAGCACCGGATCTGGGAATGCCTCACCCCAGTTGCCCAGCTGGAGCTCCCCCGGGAGCTGTGGCCACCGGCCCAGCCCACCCTTCGAGCGAGCCGACAGATGCTCTCCCGCCTGCTCCGCAGATGGGCGAGAAAACAACACGCTGTATTCAAAGCGCAGAGCTCAGCAGGGCCAAACCCCCCTCCCCACCCTGCCCTGAAACACCAGCCCTCCGTGCCCCTCTCTGGAGGCACCACGAGCCCCTGGCTGCCCCATTCCCCCGCTGGGACGCGGCCCCGGAGCAGCTCCCCGGGCCGCGGCTGCGCCCGGACAGAGCAGCTCATTTATCATCCTGTGCCGCCCCGGCCCTGCGGTCGCTGTTTGCAACAGAGAAGCTGGGAGGGAGAGAAAATTTCTCAAGTCGGCCTCCTCGGCAAGAACTGGAAACATATGCCCTGGCGGCAGACGCGTCCCCCGGGGCGCGCGGGGATCAAGGCGAGCCTAGCGCAGGATTTTCCAGCGCGGCTCCCGCCGGCGCGCAGCCCCGCTGCCAGAGCGGGCGTTCCGCGCCGCCCCGGGCTGCGGGTGGCGCAGCCAGGTCTGCTCCTCCGAGCGCAGCGGGGTGCAGGGCAGCACGGCTCCTCGCTCGCTCTGCGTGGCCACTGTCCCGCTGGACCTTGCTGGCTGCGGTGCAGAGCTGTCCTCCTGCTCAAGGACGAGCCCTGGGGACAGTTGTCCCGTACAAGGTAGGGGCAGGCCCTGCCGTGCATCAGGACCCAGCACCAGTTGTGCAAGGTGCTGTACAAACAGCTGTGATCGTCCTCGTGGGGCAGGGGGTTCCCCAGCTTGTACAGGGCAGGGATTCAGGATGGATGCATGAGCAGCCCTCAGCGTGCTGGGTCTATCCCTATCCCCATCCTCGTCCCCATTCCCATTCCTGTCCCCATCCTCCTTTCCATCCCCATTCCTACCTCCGTTCCTCCATCCATCCCCACTGCCAGCCCCAACCTTGTCTTTATTCTCATCACCATCCCATTCCTGTTTGCATTCCTGTGCCTGACCCTCTTGCCATCCTTATCCTTATTCCCCTTTCTTTTTCCACTTCTGATCCATCTCACCCTCATCCTCACCCTCATTCCCACCCTCATCTGCATCCTCACCCATTTCTATTTATTTCTCTCCCCATCCTCCTCCCATCCATCTCCCTCTCTGTCCCCATCCCAGTCCCTTTTGCCCTAGGGACTCCTAGGACAGGGCCCAGCAGCACCCATTCCCTGGCACCCCTAGGAGCAGGCACGTGCTGCAGATCCCACATCCCTGGGACCGGGAGGTTAATATGGAAATTACCAGCTGCTTATTCCTTCCAGCTGTTGCTGTGAGTCATCAAGTGCCTTAAAGAGCATTTCAAACAACACACTGCCTTCGAGACAGCGTGACTGCTGCCCCAGCCACCCCCTCTGGATAATCCTCGGCAGGGTCTGGTGTTTGAAAAGGGAATATTTCTCCAAGCAGGCAATTCCCAGGCGGGCATGGCCGTGGCTGGGGAGGCAGAACAGCTGCCCAGGGCTCCTGTCCAGCTCCCACCTCTGCCCGTGGGCTCCTGGCCTCGTGTCTGAGAGCAAAGCCAGGCAGGGAAGGGCACTGGGAAGGGCAGCCCAGCCCTGCCATCACCCCTGCCCAAAATCCAGCAGGGACATCCAAATGCCACCGTGTGCCAGCAGGGGTGAGGATCCCTGCTGTGCCACCTGGGGAAACTGAGGCACGGGGCGGCCAGTCTGAGCTCCACAGTGTCACCTGCCTGGGGTGGAGGTGGCAGAGTGGCTGCCACGGGACGCTGGGACACTGCTCTGAGGTTCAGCGACCTTAAACCCTGCACTCGACAGCTGTATTTGTCTCGGCAAGCTTTTATTTCCTTTTTTTTTAAGAGAAAAGGCTGATCTCTGCACTCAGTTGGTGCTGATTTTTCAGATGGGAGAGATAGGGCTGGTTCATGGAAATAGTCAGGATATATCCCTTATCTGCTGCTTCAAGTTCAACCTTTCTTTGAACTTCTGGACTGACTTCATTGATTTTTCACTGTTCCTTTCGCTGGAAAAGCCCAGGCAGTTTTTTTCCTGCTGGCAAACTGCTCTCCCCCAGTCCTTCATGTGGCTGTGCAGGTGAGTCAAGGATGCTCCCGGCCAAGATCCCAGCTGGTGCAAGAAGGAACAACTGCCTCTGCACAGCAGGGAGCCTGGAATCGAAAAAACAATGAGCCAAGGAAAGCTGTGCACAGGTGACAGGGAGCTGTGACACAAGTGGAGGGGAAGGGGACACGGCCACCCCGTGCTGCAGGCTGAGAGAGGATGCAGGGAAGGAGGGAAGGATGCTGCTGGCGTGTCCCCTCCAGGCAGGAGGGTGACTCTGGGGAGAGGAGGGGACCACTGACTGCCACCACAGCCCTGTGGGGACACTGAGCCTCTCTGAGCTGCTGCTCCTGCAGCATGTGGGGACACATTTGGTGCTCACAGTGGCTGAGCCCAACCAGGATCCCCAGGAGCACCCTGTGAGTCCATGAACACAAGCAGATGATCCAACACCCTCAGTCCATGCCCCAAACCCACGGATTCCCACAGCACTGACCTTGTGCTGCTCCTGCTGCTCACCCCCACTGGGACCTTGATTCCCCCGTGTCCTGGGAGCCAGGAGGGAGCCACGTCCCCTGCAAGGCACAAGGGCCCAGTTTCTGGTTGTGGGGTTTTTTCATAAGTTGTTTTGGTTTTTTTTAAAGAGATTTTTTTTTTCTTTTCCTTTCCAGGGCGAGCAGCTCCACAAATGCCAAGTGCTGATGCCAAAGGGCCGTGTCAACAAAGAAGAATGAGTGTGGCTGTTAGAGGCTGCTATTAAAAAAGGGTGGAGAGGAGAAGGAGAGGGGGGGGTGAAAAAGAGAAGAAAAGGTTTGTCACTGCAAATAATAACAGTTTGCAGAGCAGTAAAAATCCGGGAGCAGCAGCAGGAGCCCTGCAGTGCCCTTGGGTGCTGGCATCAAGCAGGGACTCTGCATCCTGTGTCTTTCCAGAGCACAAGAACTTGGCATCCCCTGTGGGCAGCACAAAGTGTTTTTCGAGCTCCAAGGGTTTTCCAAGCCTGCTGTGCTCCTGCTCGGCCCCCAGGCCCTGCTGCAGGGAGCCACAGCAGGGCTGTGCATGGCATCAGCTCCCCAGGACGGGGCGGGTCGAGGCCCTGCCCCGTGAGTGCCGGCAGCTATTTCTATTTCTAGGCAAGCCCTGGCTGCTGGGAGTGGGATGGGAGGGAAGGAACCTCTCACATGACTCTGAAGATGCAAGGGGAAGAAGCAGTCTCCGGTTTCAGCTTTCTATTCCCAGCCCCGTTATTCACCAGGCAAAGATGGATCAGCCCCGCTGGAGCTGGGGCTGGACCCGGGGCTGGAGTCAAGCAGCCTCATCCCCCTGGGGGGCAGGTGGAGCTTACAGCTCCTGCCCAGCTGCAAATCCCCCTCGGCACTGCCTCTGCCTCCTGCCGGGATGTCAAACCCAAGTGGATGTAGGGGATGCTCAAGTAACACCACTTGGGAAAAGACAAAGCTAGCAGAGGACGAGATAGACAAAGCCTAAATATTACTCCAAAATCCAGAGTGAAAGCCTTTTTGGGGATAATCCACCAGTTTGCTTCATTGTTTGCTTCATTTTTCAAAAATATTCTTACTTACTGTTTTTAAGGGCACCATGGTCTGTCCTTAGCCATGATTTTATTCCCACATCACCTTTCATTCCCACCTTTCCCATGCCACAGCCACCCTCTGTGCTCATCTCAAGAGCAATGGCAGAAGGCAAACCTCTGGAAAAGCCTGGTTTTTGAGTATTCCCCCTCCCCACCCCCCACAAAGAAAAAGAAAACTTTGGTCAAAATTGAGATGTTCCCACAGAAATTGGTATTTCCCGATGGAAAAACATTCCATCAGCAAAACACTGACCTGCTCCGGTTACAGCCTGGTCATGGCCATGAGGCAAAGCAGCTGGGAAAGGAATTAGGAGGGAGCTGGGAGCTGCCTGGCTTCACCACATCCCCGGATCCTGCTCCTCCCTGGAGCCAGGCTGCCAGCACAGCACCCTGCCAGCACACCCCGAGGTGCCATGGAGGGTTGTCACCACCCCTGTGACACCCCGGGGTGGCTCAGCAGGGTCGCTGCTCCCCCAAATCCAACTGGAGCTGGGGTGAGCCAGAGGCACCAGTTGTTCCCAAGGATGGAGCTCTGCAAACAGCCCGGTCTGTGCTCCTGATTGGGAATATCTTGCTGGATTTAGCGAGCTGGGGGATGAGATCAGAGGAAGGAAGGCTGGGAGCTCAGCAGGTTCACCCCCAGAGCTGGGGATCAACGCTGCCTCCAGCGTCTTCCCTCTAAGGATGGATGGAAGAGCTTCTCTGGGAGGTTCTCCTGTGCCTTGGGGTGGCCAAGCAATGGATGGGGTTTGGTTTTTGTTCTTTTCTGAAGGCAGGCTGGAACGGATCAGGAATCAATGGGACAGATCAGGAATCAATGGAACTGATCAGGAATCAACGGGACAGATCAGGAATCAATGGGACAGATCAGGAATCAATGGAACTGATCAGGAATCAATGGGACAGATCAGGAATCAATGGAACAAATCAGGAGTCAATGGAACTGATCAGGAATCAATGGGACAGATCAGGAATCAATGGAACAGATCAGGAATCAATGGAACTGATCAGGAGTCAATGGAACTGATCAGGAATCAATGGGACAGATCAGGAATCAATGGGACAGATCAGGAATCAATGGAACAGATCAGGAATCAATGGGACAGATCAGGAATCAATAGAACAGATCAGGAATCAATGGGACAGATCAGGAGTCAATGGAACTGATCAGGAATCAATGGAACAGATCAGGAGTCAAATGGGACAGATCAGGAATCAATGGAACAAATCAGGAGTCAATGGAACAGATCAGGAATCAGTGTCCCCTTGTGTAGCGTGAGAAGAGAAGCTCCTGTGTCAGACAGATTTTTGTTGGCAATAATGGGACAGAAATCCATGGCTGTGAAGCAGCCAGAGCATCCTGTGAAGGGTCCAGCCCCACCATGGCAAGCACAGATGCCCAGGAAAGGTGCCACCATCCAGGTGGAACAGGATGGAGCCTCTGTCACTGCGGGCTCACCCTCCCCACGTGGCACCAGAACCCGCCAGCCGTGATGGACACATCCCCTGGGACACAGACTGCAGCTGTCACAGCTGGGGAAACTGAGGCGAGGAACCTGCAGGAATGTGAGCCCAGACCTTCTGAATCCCCATAACCAGCAGCTCATGGCTTCCCTGTCCCAAGCCCTGCTCCCCACATGCCTGTTCAGGGGCACCACCAGCCCCAGAGCCCTCCCTCCTCCTGGATATTCCTCTTGGGCCAAGCATCGCCTCCTTTGCCAGCTCCTGGCTGTCTGTCCAGCTGAGCTGCATCCCTGTGTCCTGCTAATCACCTTCCTGACCAAACCTGGGTTTCCAGCAGGGATTTTCCCCTTCCAGGCTCTCTCAGTGCCCAGTGGTCTCCCCCTCACCTCCCACACTGTGGGACGTGTCATGATGGGGACATGGGACCTCTTGACCCCGCGTCCTGGGAGGAACTGTGCCTGTGTCTGCTTCTCTGACCTCTGCTAAACACATCCATCCCAAGGGATGTGCTGGCCCTGCTGGAGGCAGCAGAGATGGAGCCTGATCCCACCAGGAAAATAAATGTGCCTTCATCCAAGGGATTCCATGCAACCCCAACCTCACATCAGGGTGCACCCCATTCCTGCTCCTGCCCTAAATCAACACCAGCAGCACGACCCAAAAGCAAATTTATCTTAAAGACTTTTTATAATGCATATAAAAAAATACAGCTTCATCGGAAAAAGGCTCTTTTTTTTTTCTTTTTTTCTTCTCTTTTCCTTTTTTTTTTTTGAGGGGGGGGAAAGGTTTATGCCTCCTTGGAGACCTCTTCAATAAAACGCATTCTGGCTCTCCGAGCGTCTGACTGCAAATCAGGTTCCAGCCGTTCCCTTCCTGTGCCGACCTGCTGGAGTCGGCTGTTATTCTTGGCAGGATGCCCCGAAGGAAGAAAAAAATTCCCCCCCCAAGCTCCCAGCGGCTGGGAAATGCTGATGACATGACACCTTCCAGCATTCTTCAAGGTCAAGAGGGGAGGGAGGGAAATGAAAGGGGAGAGGGGTTTTTTTTTCTGTTGTTAGCATGGGTTATTGCTTCGCTCAGGCATTTCCCTTTGATGCTCGCTCCTTGTTACACAAGATGTTGCAGGCTCCCCGTGCCCTGGGTACGAGCTCACCCCCTTCCCTGCTTCCCAGCAGCGGGATCTGCCTCCCCAGGGCCTTTTGGGACCAGCACTGCATGGGCTCAGCTTAAACCCAAGCTGGTTTTAACCTGCACGTCTCAAGGAGCGCCGCGTTTGCTCCTCCTCATGCTGCCCCACAGAGCTCCATCCTCCAGGACACCCCCACGCCATCCAGGAGCCTGTGGTTATTCCAAACCAAAATCTGTCTCCCTGGATCTCCCCCCAGCACAGAAAGCCCCCATCCCCCTCAGCCAGCCCTGGGTGCTGCATCCAGCTGACAGGGACTCGCAGCATCCCCGGGGGTCCCCTGCCCGCAGGACTCCTGCTCTGACAAATAAAACTTGGCACCTCTCTCCTTGAGATCCAACAAATCTCTGCTAATCCCCCTGCTCCCAGCTGCCAAATCCTCCTCCTCCTCCTCCCCCCGGCCGAGGTGCAGAGCTCTTTGAGGCAAGCTGCACGCAACCATTAAACTTTTCAAGGAGGAATCGCCGTCATCAGGGCACAGAGGATGAGTGGCAGCACTGATGTCCCTCATGGCAGTGGCAGGGAGGCTGCTGCACTCCTTGGAGAGGTTTTGGTTGATGCCCCAGCTCAGGGTTGATGTGCTGCTGGGGCTGCTCTGTCCCTGTGGGTGGATCCTTCACTCTCCCGCTTTCCCAGACCACATTGGAAGGAAAATCCAAAATGATCCAAGCTCTGTGGCAAGGCAGGTGCCAGCAGGAGTGTTCAGGGACAAGAGAACAAGGCAGGGACAGTCTCACTGTGTGTGCAGGCAGGTTTGGGATGGGGTGACATCCCTGGACCCCTGGGAGCCCAGGGACATTGCTCACGTCCTCACAAGCTGCATCACCACACCTGCAGCTCAGGATCTCCCTCGGGGGACTGTGCTCCTCCTGCTCCGTGTTCAGCTGAGTTCTCAGTGCCACAGCATCCCATGAGACTGCCAAGGATCATCCTCGAGCTAACCCACCTGCACTGGGACCCCATTGCTTTCTTCACAGGCTTTTTTGGGGCCTGTTGGGTGAGCTGGATCAGTTCAGGGCTCATGGGGATCTCACATCCTTGTTGGGCTCTCGAGCCCTTATCCCGTGCTGGGATTACCAGCACCACAACACCTGGGCTTGCCCTGGGACTGGGAAAGGAGCTGTGCAGCCTCCAGGACACCCCAGCATCCCTGCAGGGTCCCTGGAAGCTGGTGCAGGGCCGCATCCTGCCCCGAGGGCTGAGGAGGAAATCCTGGAAGGCCATCTTACAATGCAGCCCTTCCTGTCCCCGAAGGAGCACGGAAAGGCACGGCGGGCTCAGCCAGCCCCGGGGGGACGTGGGCCTGCCCCCAGCACCTCACCCAGCCCACCTGGGGCCGCTTCCCCCGGCTCCTGGCCAGCGCCGCTGCTTTGTCTTCCACAAACACAATGGGAGCAGCGGGGGGAATGGCCCAGGACCCCGCTGGGGCAGAGACAGGGGCACAGCAGAGCGGCACGGGGCGATGCTGCCGCCGGGGATGCTCCTTTGCACATCCCCGCCCGGCTGCCCTGCCGCCCCACCCGCGCTGCAGAGGGAAACGTGGCAGAGGGAAACTCCTCGCTGCCAGCCCCGCCGTGCCCCAGGGTCCCTGTCCCCGTGCCGGGGCGGGCAGGCCGGGTGGCAGCAGGTCGTGTCCCCGCTCGGCGGTGACAGCGCTCCCGTGTTATTGTTGCCGGTTGTTTTCCAGCGGGGAGGCCGCGGGGCCAGCTGGCTGCCGCCAGCCTGGAACAGCGTGGCCTATTTTAAACCGCTTGCACAAGGAGTCAGCAGCTCCAGCTCGGATTTTTTCCGAACTTTATTTGTCCAAACGCTCCGCAGGGAGGGAGGGAGGGAGAGCGGGAGGTGGGGAGAGCAGCTCCCGGCTTGTTCTGCCGCCAGCAGCTCACCTGCACCCTGGGGTGGGATGGTGCAGCGAGGATGCTGCAGGCGTGGAGCAGTCCCCAAATCCCCTCAGGAGCAGCCAGAAAGCTGGAGGTGACAGGGGCAGAGCATCAAAGCCAGGATCCTGCCTGTAAAAGCAGCAGATAGCTGTCCACAGGCCGAGCTGTGGCTCCCTGGAGCATTCCCAGGGCAGGCAGCTCTGCTGTGCCAGAGGCTTGTGCCAAGCAGCCACCCATATGGAAAGACCCACTGGGAGCCAGGATAAAATCCCAGCCAGACCCTGCTGAGAGCACCAGGAGCAAGGACTGGAAAACTCTCCCACTCTCGTGATGGTCCCACAGCCCCACCATGTCCCTGGTGAGCTGGGCCATCCTGCTGAGGACGCTGCGACCTGGGGATGGAGCACTGACTGTGCAGTGATGAAATATCGACAGCTTTAAATTGAAATCCCTTGTTTGTACTTTTCCACGTCAGACCACATCCACTATAAACTTTTTGGGAGGCCAAGCCTTCCCTGAAGGTCCCAAAGGACCCAGAAACACAGAGCAGCAGTGCTCACAGAGCATCTTTTCACTCACAGAAGACTTGATATTCCACAATGCAACCAGAGTACCCATCACTCAGGAATTTTTTTCCATGCTATTTTCTTTAGATCAAGCTGCTAACTACATCTCTTTATGAAACAACTCCTTCTGCCTGGGCTGAGGTGAGCTCAGAAGATCCCTTCCAGCTCCTCTCCCAAACCCAGCAGCTCTCACAAGGGTCAGCAGCCAAAATGATGTAAAACATGATTTCCTAACCCTGCCGGTGGGAAATCACTGGAGAACGGAGGGGATGACTATGGTTTAAAAAATTTAATTGTGCTCAAAGGTTTCTTGGTTTGTTTTTTTTTTTTTAAACTGCTTCCCTAAAGAAGTGGGAAATAAATTTCCTTTTCCAGAGTCACCAGAGCCTTTTCACACTGGGGAGGGACTGAGCTTCTGCTTGGGGGGGACCTGCCCCATGCTGAGGGTCCTGGAGCACACATTCTGTGACTGCTAAACCACCCAGCTCACAAAACCTTCTTCTTGGGCTTTAAACTCTTGGCTGGAGGCCCTTCCGAGCTTTTGAGTTTGAAGAACAGCCCAACTCTTGGAAGAAAAGGCAGGGGGGGAAAAGTTATCAGCTGTTGAGTGCTAGCTGGATGGGATAGAGCCGCCGAGCCAGGGGGACGGCCGGGGAGCTCCACGGATGTCACGTTGGCCCGAGGCAAGATGTTTATGGCCCTGGCTGGAAGCCTTTCAGAGGAGCCCATGGCGGTGATTTACAGCGCTTCCGATGGACGCGGAGCCGCTCCTCCTGCGCTGACCGGGCTGCGGAGAAAACATCTGCAATCTGTCAAAGCCAGCCGGGGCGCTGGGGGGTCACCGAGCGGGTGCGTGTGCCCGAGGGCAAGGTGACAGCAGGGCCAGCACGTCCGTGCACCGGCACCGGGGCAGGAGAGCAGCCGGTTCTGCCCGGGCACGCCCAGATCCTCCCCTGCCCTGCTGCCTTCAGCGCTGCAGCCCAGAGCTGCTAAAACAGGGATTAAACCAGCAGGCTTGCCTGTCACAGCCGAGCTGCTGGGGGAGATGGAGCCCAGCTCTGCGTGACTCTGGATTGAACCCGGCAAGGCCAGAGAGCGGTGGGAGCGTAAGCAGCAGCTCCTGGCTCCACCAAGGCTCACCCAACACCCAGAGCAGCCTCCCAGGGGCTGGAAGCTGCACCCACACCCTGCTGGTGCTGCCAGCAAGGGCTCTGACCCACGGGCAGCCCCCGGGGCCAGCTGGGCTCCCCCCCTCGGTGCCATCCATCGCGGTCCCCACAGGCTGAGGTGTGGGCAGCAAAGCACAGCCAGGATGGCTGATTTCCCCTGGATTTGGGCAAGAGTGGGTGGGAAGGGTTTAAGTCTGTACACCAGAAGTTCCTTTTCCCAGCCTAGGGAAGGGACCACAATCCTCCCACACGCCGTGCTGCACCCACTGAGTCACTGTGTGAAAGGAGAAGAAGAAGGGGTGATGCTGCCCTTGCTGGGACCCCAAATCCACACTCACACCCACCCCCACTGAGAGGAGCCACATCCCGTGGCTGCCAAGCCTTGCTGTGGGTCAGGGATGACTGCAACCAAGCAAACACTGCCCCAGGGGTTATAAAGGTTTTTTTTCTTCTTCTTTTAGGAGCCTAATTTTGTGGAAAGAAATGAGCTGTAGTGCAAGTGAGGGTTTGGCAGCTGCAGGGAGATGTTGGGCTGGGGGCTGCCCAGGAGGAGTTGGAGGGCTCTGTGCCTCCCTGCTAGACACCCTCACCCATCTCCCTCCCTTCCCAGCTGCTTCCCAGCACAGGAAGGATTTTTGAACACAAACAGCCTCTGGGCAATGCAAGAAAACAGGGATCACTGCCCACTCCAACGAGCTAACCTGCACAGCCCCCATCCCACAGCCCCCAGGATATGTCCCAGCCCTGAACTGGTGAAAAACCCCCAGGTGGGGTGCAGGCAGGTGGGTTGGCCCCCCCTAACAAAGCTCACACGGTTCCAGTCACACCGAGGCCATCAAGTGAGCGATGTGAGAGGGATGAAGGCTCCCAGAGGCCCTCAGCAGCCTCCAGCACAGCTTTTGAGCAGTAAATGGCTTTATTCACTTCCCAGCACTCCCCCATTAAACACTCCGTGTCTCTGCCGCTGCTTTAAGGCAGTGATAAGTCAGACTGAGGAGGGTGAAGAGGGGGATGTAAAAAAAGCACCCCCAGGCATGAAATGCCAGCGAGCCCCTGCTCCCCCCTCCCAGGATTTATGAATGAAAACACGTTTGGCCTTGGCACCGCGAGTTTCCTCGATGCACTCGGGCAACGAGGGGGGGAAATCCTGGAATTATGAGGCTCCAGCACCAATTAGGGCTGTTTACATTGACGTAAAGTCTGGGTGAAGTCCCCACCCCTGCTCCCAGCATATTTATGAAATTACTCCTGCTGACACTGACAAATGCAGGAGGGAAAGTCCCGGGGAACAGGGATACAGCCCGGCACTCCGTGGGGTTTTTTGAACCAGCAATGAGATAGTTCCTATAAATATCAGCACCCCACACCCGAGCAGGACAAAGGGGTTCAGCTTGAGGAGCCCTCAGCATTGCCCTAGGGCGAGGATTCCCAGAGAGGGAGGGGAAGGCAGCAACACAATGCAGAGAGGCTGGGATGCTTAGGAAGACTCTCCACATTTTAGAATTTCCTGGATAAATGTGATCCAGGCTCCCCCTCCCCAATCCAGGCCACTGTCACCAGGTTCTGGCAAAAAGGGGATTCTGTGCCCCAACCTCCCTGATCACTCCCTGCTTCTGCACCAGAGCAGAACACCCCAACCTCAAACCATAGGAAAGAAATAGCAGCTTTGCAGCTGAAAAACCCCCAGGAAAACCTTTTACTCCCCCAAGTCCATAAAGGGAAACCATCTGAACCTGCTCCCCACCACCCACGCGGCAGCGCAGACGCGGCGCTGGGCGCCAGCACGGGCGTGTTGGAGGCAAACCTTCCAATTAGCGAGCTTGGCCAAGCCAAGACATTCCCACTAACGGCTCCTGGCACGGGAATTCGCCGGGGGCTGAGCAGGATTCGTGCTCAGAGGGAGATGCCACGGCTGGGGGGTGGAGGGCGCAGAGCGCTGCCAGAGGTCAGCGGGGCTGGGAAGGCTGGAAGCAGCTCCAGAGGGAGGGAAAAAAGGCTCTGTCCAGCTGGAGAATACCAGACAGGTTTGTGGGGCCGGTGCTGAGCACATTCAGGGGTTTTGGGGAAGGGCCTGGGGCGAGGCAGCGGGAGCTGAGCCTCAGCAGTGTGGAAGATGGAGAGAGTGATTCCTGAACGCTGCCAGGCTCAAAGTGAGCTCAAAACCCCCAGGAAAGAGATCCAAGCGTGGCAGCAGACAGATCAATGCAGACTCTTCTTGCTGCTCCCCAGCCTGGGGAGGCACCACCAGAGAGGAAGCAAAGGTGATGGAGGAGGAGGAGGAGGAGGAGGAGGAGGAGGAGATGGAGGAGGGGCTGAGCTGCCCAATGCTGCCTCCCTGCAGGGAAGCCAAGTGCAGAAATGCAGGAGCAGAAGGATTAGGCCTTGGGCAATGGGATGGAGAGAGACTGGGAGAGCTCAGAGGAAGCATTAAGCAGGGAGAACCAGCCCATAGAAAGAAAATTACTTCCCTTTTTTTCCCCAGAACAGAGCTCAGTGCTAACCTGAGGAATTCCCCATGGCACAGCAGCAGCAAAGCTGGAAGCTCAGCAGGATTAAAGCCGTGGATTAATTCCTTTCCCAACAAATAAATATATCCTAGGCCGTTATATGGACAGCGAGACCATCTGTGGGGACACTGATGGTGATAAAAACCACGGGCACAAGAGGAAATCTCAGGCTGTAGAGCCCTAATCCAGTCAGATCTGAAGGCAGATTTTCCCTGCTGCCATCCTGACAGGCAGCCACTGGAAAAACCAGAGGTTTTGCTCAATTTGATAAGGAGAGAGGAGCCTCTGAGCTGGTTTTTGCAGCCCTTGGGCACGCTGTGATGGAAAAGCAGCACAGGGAGCACCGCCTCGCTCCATACCACAGAGTTTTTATTTGTTAATGGCTTCTAGGTTGAAAATTATTTAACACAGGCTGCAAAACAACACATTTCCCATCTGGCAAAGCCGCTCTCTTCAGCTAAAGCAGCTCCACACTCGTGAGGTCCCCAGCACACCGAAGCCAAGAGCCCACACGGGGTGGGAACCACGGCAGCAGCCCCCCTTGCAGTGCCCTGGTGACTTGCCAAAAAGCAGAACTTCCAGCAGTTCAACTAAAAATGGCAAATCCTCTTTCATCCCCCCGGCGTTATTTTTACCCGGTGTCCCAGCGCAGGGACAGCGCTGCCATTTCAAAGCTTAGGCTTGGGCTTAACAAGCTGGGAAAAGCTCAGCGGTGTCTGCTGAGTCTCGGGGTGAAAGCAGAGCAGAGAGAGGAGCTGCTTTAATTTTATGATGAAATAACTCCCCGTGCTGGGCCACGGGCACCCTCCTGGGTGGACCTGCTGGGCTTGGAGCAGCTGGAGCTTTTGTTGCAGGGAAGCTCTCGAGTGGGACTTACCTTGGGTAAAATAAAGCAGCTTTTTCAGCAGCAAAAGCAGCTTCTAGCAGGGAAAACAATCCTTCCCATCACCACTTCCCTGGCTCAGCCACAGAGATTCCCTCTGGTGTCTGCTCTGATTCAGGATGGTGCAGGAGGAAGGAGCTCCATCCTCATCCCACTCACCAGGGCTAGCCCTCCGTGGTGGGGAGAGGAAGGAGCACTAGGGAAGAGTGGGAGCAAGAGGAATGGGATTTCAGGAGGTGGGATTTTCAGGCTGACAACATCTGCCTGAGACGGCTTTGAGCTGGAGCACTGGGTATTCCCATAACAATAAAGCCATGGGGGGAAAAAAATCCCTTTTGTTTCCCAGGCCAGTGGCTGGAGCAGTTCCTGTTCCAGGGATGGCATTAACGGGTTTGCTGTAGCACTAATTATGCAGCAGTGGGGATGGGGGAGGGCTCAGCCCTGATTTTACTTCTTTTTCCCTCTAAATAACTTGAAGTAAAAAAGGAAGGTGCAGCAAAGAGCAGGGAAGTTGGGACACTCTCACTCCATTAGCTCCTGGTAATGATATTATTTGTATTAAAGCTTGAGATAAAAGCAGCCAGGCAGACCTCAGCTGGGATCTGGGTGGGAGATGGGATGGGGCTCCTCTCTGGCCACAGGGATGCTGGAAGCTGTGTCTGTGCAAGTGTGGAAGAGAAGGGGGGGAAATACACACCTGCCTCCTCATATTTCCCTGTAGACACTGGAAAATGGGATTTTTTTCACCCTAGAGGGGCAGCATCCCAGGCTTTTCCATCCCAACAGCAGGGCTGTGCCATCCCAAGAGCTGCTATCCCCTGCCACGCAAACAAAACATGGATAATTTGGCTGCCTATCCTGGATTTTGCTTCCAATCCCATTGGGAAAGGATGCCTGGCAGCCTGGGGGTGAAGCAACAAATAAACTCCATTGCTTTAGCACTATTCTCATTAAGCGACCACAGGCACAAGATTTGCAGTTCCAAGCACCATGGAAAAAATCAAGGAAGCCTCTTGTCCCATCTCCCAGATGAAGGGAAGGAAAATGAACCATGGAAAGGAGAAACCAGGGAGTTGAAATAAGTGTCAGTAACTCAGCCTGGCTCCGCTGACACCACCCGGGATGCCCTGGGTGGTTTTGTGCTGTTTGGGGAAGGGCTGGAAATGCTCTGCAAACAAACCCCAAACGTTCCCCCACCTCCATGCAGCCCTGGTTTTCATGCCTGGCTGGAGTTTGCAATAGCAAAGAGCCAATAACTGGGTCAGGGCATCCATCCGTGCAGGCAGAGCTGGCGAGGCTGGGGCAGGAGGCTCAGAGCTGCCCCAGCTCCAGACCACGGGGCTGGGCGTGGATCCCGCCCGGAGCCGCTCTCAGACACACGAGCGGTGTCTGCGGCCAGAGCCACACAGGGACACCTTGTTCTGCCGCTCCACAGCCAGGCTCGGCATGCACAGCGCTCCTGCTCCCCCTGCCCCGCTCTGGGGAGACCCGCGGAGTGTCCAGCAGGGAGCCGGGACACGCACGGACCCCGCTGAGCATCCTCAGGCAGCGCTGCTCCGGCACACGGGTGCGCGGGGGGATCGCTCCTCTCCCGGCCCCCAAAAGCTCCAGCCGGCTTTGCCAGCATGGAGCAGATGGCAGAGCACGGGGAGGCGGCACGGGCACCACCAGCTCCATCCCAAGCCTCCCTGACAGAAGCATTTCCCTCCTGGAGTTGGGATGAGTTTTGCCCCATCCCTGCAAGCGTGGCAGCGAGGGGATGGAGCACTCCCACTCGTTTTTGGGGGTGTTTCCCCAGCTAGACAGGGCTTGATGGCTCTTTCCCTCCTCCTCCTCTCTTCCAAGAGCCGGGATGGATTTGTGAATGGGCTATTGTGAGTGGATGGAGAGAGGGAAGGGAGCAGATGGGGAGCGGGCTCGTCCCCGTCACGGGCCGGTGGCCGAGCCCTGAGCGATGCAGCCAGGTGCTAAAGGCCAGCCTTGCTTGAAGGTTACCCAGATCTGAGAAACCCGAGCTGCAAAGGACCCTGCAAAAGGGCAGGCCCGGCCTTATGGCCCGTCTGGAAGGGCAGACCTCCCCTCTGCCTTGCACCCCTTCTTTGCCACCCACATTGCCGGTGGGGGTGCACCCAGGGGTGCTGGCTGGGGGACAGCCCCTGCTCACTCTGCTTTCCAGGGCAGGAGCAGCCTCCTCCTGGGGCAGCCACGGGAATTCAATTTTAGCTGTGCTTCTCAGAAAGCCTGAGCCAAGCCCTGAGCCCAAACACGGAGGCGCTTTGGCCCCCAGCCCTGCCCTGGGAGCACCTCCGAGCCTGCCCTCGCCCCGGCGGGGTGGCAGCAGCTCCGATTCCGTTCCAAAAGCAAAAGGAGGGTCGGGAGCAGGGGCAGACTTGCACCCCACAATCCCAGCCCTGACAGAGCTGCGTGGGTGCCAGGGCACCCTGGGGCATCACCACCTCCACCCCTCCTGCCTCTGCTGCTCCCCTGCTCTCACAGGGGGGATTGGGGGACCCCCAGAGGGGCACAGAGCAGAGCCCCCACCCGCCACACACACACATTCCAGCGGCTTTACCCTTCGGAGTCGCGGCGGCTGGAGAATTCCAGCTATTCCAGCATCTTTATCTTTTTTGGCTACCATTTCTCTTTCGGCCACGTTATAAATTAAAAGCTGCTTTGCTTTTAACCTCCTCCAAGCTGCACCTTTTAACCTCCCTCCCCCGGCTGCTGGCAGGGAGGGGGCTGCTCCTTGCCGGGGCCGATGCTCTCGCCTTGGAGGTCTGCCGCAAGCCAGCGAGCCCGATTTCCCCCCTCGCTTGGCTCGGCACCGGGTGCCAACAAAGGCTCCTTGCAAAAGGAGCTTGTCATCGCTGATGGATGACGTGGTTGTGCGGCGGCTGGAGCCAGGGAGCCGGGCTGTGTCTGCACGGGGGCTCAGCCAGCCACCTGGATGGCACTGACAGGCTGCCCGCCAGCAGCACGGCGGCTGCCGGGGCTCTGCAGGGCTTCCCGGGCGGGGGGACAGCCTGGGGGGTGGCACGGGGACAAACTGCGGGGTGGCACTGGGACAACCCGGGGGATGGCATGGGAACAACCCGGGGGTGACACTGGGACAATCTGAGATGGTGGCACTGGGACAAGCAGGGGAGTGGCACTGGGACAACCACGGGGTGGCGCTGGGACAACCCAGAGGGTGACACTGGGACAACCTGGGGGATGGCATGGGAACAACCCGGAGGGTGGCACTGGGACAGCCAGGGGGATGGCACTGAGATAACCCAGGGGGTGGCACTGGGACAACCTGGGAGTGGCACTGGGACAGCCAGGGGTGGCACTGGGACAGCCAGGGGAGTGGCTCTGGGACAACCCAGGGGGTGGCACTGGGACAACCAGGGGGTGGCACTGGGACAGCCAGGGGGTGGCACTGGGACAGCCAGGCCACCCTGGCTCGGAGCAGCCCCCCAGACACAGCGCCTGGGGCGGGGGTGGCTCGCAGCCCGAACGTCCCAAAGCCATCCCGGCCGTGCCCGTGCCCGATGGGCTCGGAGGGGCCGGCCGGGAGCTGGGGATGACAGACAGGCAGCGCTGAGAAATAATTCCCTCCATCCTATGTGGCTTCCTACATAAGGTATCAGTGCTGCTCTTGATTAGAGAAAAGCTTCCCATATTACAGGCTTTTGGCTCCGGGGAGGAACGAGTTGGCCAATTGCAATTATTAAGACATTTAAAGTGCATTTAACCCAGGAGCCCTTATTTTCCCCTTTCAATGTAACCACTAATTCCTCCTAAATGGTCTGCTCCGCACTCCCAACCAGACAAAGGCTTTAATGTTCGCCTGGAAAGACTCATGGCACAGGCACCGGGCACGGCGGAGGAGAGAGGAATGAAAGGCTGGTGCAGCCTCCAAGGGGGAATCAAAGCTGGAGACTGGAGCTGAGCACAGCTTGCAGCCCGTGCAGGGTGCAGGGTCCGGGCAGGGGCTGGAGGCACGGGCTAAAGCTCAGCAGGGCAAGGAGAGGCACAGAGAAAGGTTGGGATTGTGTGAAGCCTGGCCGAAGTTATCCCGGGGTCACCTCAGGGAAACAAAGCGGCCCAAGGAGACATTACTCACTGTCCCCAGCAGCTGGCGACCCCAGACGCCGCGAGGACACTCACCCTCCCACCTTGCCCACATCTTGTTTGGATGAACAACTGACTGCCGGAGCCGTGGGAGCTCATCCTGCTGCCCTGGTGGTCCTGGTCGGCAGCCAAAAATCCCCTGGGACAGCAGCCCCTGCCACTGCAGCTCGGGGACAGCCCCCAGCCGCCCCTCAGCCGAGCAGAGCAGGGCTCGCCTGGAGCTCTGTGCTTTAATCCAGGGCCAGGGGTTATTTGCCTTGTTGCTCTGCTGCTGTTGGATCCCCCTCAGGCAGAGCCTGGAAACGCTGGATTTGTACCAGGATGAACCCGGGGCTGCAGCCTGCAGCAACATCTGTGTGTCCTCACCAGCCAAGCAGCCTGCTACCCTCCCCATCCAAAAAAAAAAAAAAATTTTAAAAAAATTTTAAAAAACCCAAAAGAGGCTCCCCATCCCCCAAAAATACGATGTGGAAGGAGGCTGTGCAACTGGCATCCCTATCTTCTCCACGCTGCCTAAAATTCGAGGTTGTGTTTATCACCTCTGAAGGACTCCAAGCCCCAGTGGAACACCCAACCATTCCCATACCCCCCTGTTTTTCACACCCAGTTCCTCCCGGAGCGAGGGACTGCTGGAGGAAGGTTTTCCCCCAGCCCTGGCTCAGCAGTGGGTTCCCATTCCCAGCTGAAGTTATCGGCACGCTCGGACCCGATGGGGAAAACAGATGCAGCAGCAGATGCGAAAGTCATCGGCTCCTTCGGGGCGGGAGAGAGACGGGCCAAAAAAAGCAGAGCAGGATGGGCAAAGGGAAAACAGATTTTTTTCTTGGCGCTGGGGTAACCAGGAGGCGGCACGGCAAGAGCCGGTGCGAGCCCGGCTGTGCCGGATCCAGACCTTTTCCCCGGGGTTTATTTCCCAAACAACAACAACAAATTGGTTGCAGATTCCAAGGCGGGTGGGGAAATAAAAGGAAATCAAACCAAAATCCTTTGACTGCAGAGATTAAAGGGGATCAGAGGCCAAACACACAGTCAGCACCCAGCTCCTCCACTCACATGACAGAGGCTGCTTTGCATGCAGGCTGTAATTAAACAGCTGTGTTTTCTTTAAAGTATGATTTCGAGTTTGTTCAAACACCATTTTTGCAGAGTACCACGGGATTTTAAATGAATAGACTTTTAAAAACATGTTTGGCGGGGTGGCCTTGGGTTTGGGGCTGGGGAAGGAGGCAGGAGAATATCTGGCCGGGGGGGGGGGGAATGAAATGAAATGAAATGAAATAAAATAAAATAAAATAGCCTGCAGAGCAAAGGTCTCGGTGGTGAGAACATGCAAAGCAGGGCCAGGACTGCCATCCCTGGCAGAGGAGAGGCGGACATGCAGCAGCTGCCGGCAAACACAGGGTTAAAAGACTCCAACCAGCCCCTCTATTAAGAGCTGAGCACATTTAATGGTTTAATATTAACCCAAGCGTGACGGCAGGATTTCAGCCCTACTGTCTCGGCTCGGAGCTCAGCCCCAGCGAAGCTCCGGCTCCCTGGCGAGCGGGCACTGGAAAACCCGATCCCAAGGTGATGCAGCTCCAGCATCCCGGGCTGGGATGCCGGCAGCCCTCTGGCACAGCCGAGGGGTCCGGCGGCTCCAGGCACGCCCAGAGCGGTGCGAGCAGGGCTCGGCTTGCGCAGGTAGCGCTGCCCGGCTCGGCAGATAGTCAATACCTCATTTGAGGTTTAGCCTTTCAAGCATTTCCCGTTCGTTTCAGCGAATGGATCGGCTCGAATGGATGTGTGCGGGGAGATCGAAGGGCCCGCGGGCCACCCCTGCGGCTGGCAGGGCTGAGGATGCCCGGCTCCCCTCCGGCAGCTCGGGGCGTTAATGGGAGCTCGATGCGGCGCTAATGACCGCTCTGGGTGCGACCTTCGCTCCGGGCGAGGGACGGAGCTGTTCCACAAAGAAAATTGCTGGTTCAGGAGGCTGATTGCAGAGGGGCTGGCCGCTGAGGGCTGGGGGTGATGGTTCACAGCTTGTCTGGGTTTCGGGTCTCTCTGGGCTCATCCTGCTGCAGCTCCAACTCACAGCTGAGCCGGCTCTGGCCGTGCCCATCTCCCAAATTCCAGCCCTTCTCCAGCAGCCCTGCAAGGGCTGTTCCTCCAGATCCACACCCCACGGGCCATCCCAAAACATTCCCCATAAGTCATTCCCTCCCAAAGCATCGGAGTTGCCGCTTGGGCTTCAGGGCAGCGGCCAACCACTTTTCATCAGTGTCAAAGTGATTGTCGCCTGCAAGTAACAATCACAGGCTGGGAAACACAGAGCGCTGCTGCTGGTAACCCCATCACCCCTGGAGGCAGTTCCACACCTTGCTCAGGCCCAAAACTTGGGCCCAGAGCAGCTCTCCCTGGTTTACAGCCACATTGGAGCTCACTAATGGGATGACGATTCCCACCTCGGAGCCGGCACTGAGACCATCATTCCCGCTTTGGAGCGATTATTCCTTCCCAAGGATGGGCTCCAAGGTGGGAGCTGTCACTCCGTCGGTGGGGTCACCACTGGGACACCACCAGCACTGGCACAGCGGATGCTGAGAACAGGCCGTGCTCCCTGCAAAGGACCCACGGCGCCGCCCGGGGCCCCGCGCCCCCGGGATGCACCAGCCGAGCCTCCGGCTGCGGGGAGGGTGATTTTTTGGGGACAAGGCGGTTGCAAAGGTCACTGTTGCCCTCTGCTGGTCCAGGGACAGCGGGGACAGCCCTGCTCCCGCCCCCGGGGCTCCGCTCGGGCTGGCAGGGACACCGCTGTCCCTTGCTGTCACCTGTGCTGAGCGTGTCCGCGCTCAGCCCGGCTGCCACCGCCTCGGCAAATCCGTGTTCCATCCCCCTGGCTGGCAAAGAGCCTTTCTGGTCCAGGGCCCCTGTTATCTCTCACTTAAGGATTTTCCTTACAGACACTGCTGCCAGCTGAGCCTGCAGAGACACTCAGCCAAGCTGGGCAATGCCTTCCATGCAGGAAATAAATCGAATCTCCAGGAAATAAATCAAATCTCCAGGGTAGAGAGCCATTCTCCATCCCCAGGGGGTTGTAACCTACCCTGGAGTCACGCTGCTTCCCACCCCATCTCCATCCCCAGGCAGAGGATGGGGATGTTGCCCATCCCAACAGGTAACTCCTCCCTCCCTCTCTCGCTCCAAAGCTCCATAATTTTCCCTCTCATAAGCAAATCCATAGGAGGTACTGGGAGGCTGGCATCCGGAAGGCAAAGTCTGCAGATTGCTAAATCCAAAGCTGTCGTTGCAGTCCCAGCACTGGCAGAGGGCCCAGCCAAAGCTGCCCTGCCTGCAGGTCCCCAGGCTTGGCACCAGAGCTGCTGAGGCAGAGCCTGCCCGGCAATTCCTGCCCCTGAAAGCTCCAAGGCACACGGCAGGAGGGATGCACTGTGAGCAGAGGGAAGGAAGATGCCTCAAGAGCCCCAGGAAAGGGGAATCTCGTGGGACTCTGGTTATGCAGCAGCAGTGCTGGCACAAATTGGGGGTGGGAGATGTCTCAGGGCTCTGGGGAAGGAGAATCAATTGGGATCCTGGTTATGCAGCAGCATCAGGCTGTGGGAATGGGAGATGCCTCAGGGCTCTGGGGAAGGAGAATCCCTTGGGATCCTGGTAATCCTGGTAATGCAGCAGCATCAGCTGCAGGCTCTGGGCGTGGGCACAGCCTGGATCTGTCAGGCAAGCTGAGGGTGTTGTCTGTGCGTGGCCCCTCCTGCCACCAGGAGCACGGACCTCCCCCAGGTTCCTCTGTGTCCTACTCCCGGGTCCTGTATCGTGCTCACAAACCCCTGTCAATAAGCATTAAGAAATCATCCAGCTCGCTGGGGAAGGGAAAAATCTGTAGGGTTAAGATAAGACACGATGACAGAGCAAGACAGGGAGTTATCTCGGGCATGGGGGGAAGGAAACAGGAGCAGGGAGGGAGGGAGGGAGGTGGGGAGCAGGGCTGATATTCCCTGCAGAGCAGCAGCCTGCCAGGCTGAAGGTCAAGCAGAGGGCTGTAGCAAATCAGTTTTTAATTGAAAATGAGCCCAGCAACGATGCCTGGGCACAGTTACCTGTGTGGGGATGTGGAGCTGGCTGCCACCAAGAGCTTTGCTCTCCAAATAAAAAAAGGGGTTTATTCTTCCAGCAGCACAGCTCCCCAAGGAAAACCATGTGCAGGGAATCACAGCCCATCCTGCGTCCCTTCCAAGGGAGGAAAGCAGGGAGAGAAGCATCCTGCTGTCCTGCTACCTCCCAGCGAGAGCAGGAGGTGGAGAAGGAGCCTGTTTGGATCTGGAGTTTAGAGACACATGGAGAAACCACAATTTCCTCGAAACTTTGCATCTGCTGGAGCTCAGTGGCTGCTCTGACAGGCAGGGGCTGTGCTCTATTGGATCCATACGTCGTTCTGTGCAGTCAGAGCCAAGATCCCACCGTGGGATTTGTGGGGCCTCGTCAGGAAGAAGCTCCAGAGCTCCAGAGGTTCCCAGGCAGCTGCAACCAGGCTGCATCCTCCTTCCTGCCCCAGGTGTTCCTCCCAGCAGAGGCATCCCTTTCATTCCCACCACTCCCCACCTCCCAGGTAGCTCTGGTGGGGACCTGCTGGCTCTGGCTGTGCTGGTATCCATCATCCAGCATCCTCCAAAACATCCCTTCTCTCTGGAGAAAAGCATCCCCAGATGCTCCCTCAGCCCCCCTGGACTGAAATTCCTGTTCCTGGGATGCCTGGCTGAGGGAAATCGAGCCGAGGGTTGGACCATGCCTGAGCTGATGACACATCTCAGCTTCTCAGAGGGTTTTTGGGGTGGAAAGAAGGGAAGTCACCCCCTCTCCTCTGTACTGCCTCATGGTACATGGAAGCTGGAGGTGAAGTGGGTTTTTGGATGCTCTGCCACCACCAGGTGTGTATCTGGTCCAAATGAGCCCAAGGTGAGCTCTGTCCCTCAGCATCCCTTGTGGACTGGGGTGCAGCTGGAAAAGCTTGTTGCTCCCACTTTGAGCTGAGCAGCTCATGTACTTCAGTGGTGCTCACAGAGATGAATCCCTGTCTGAAAACACTTCCCTTGAATTAATATCCATTTTTTTCTCCATTAGCACTTCTGTCAAGACAGATTTGCTGCCCTCAGGCACTCAGAAACCAAAGTAAAGACCAAAAGCTGGGAATGGAGGAGTTGCCCCTCACCCTAAAGTTCAATATGGTTAACCAAAACCTGATCATTCCTATCCATCCTGCTTTCCTCCATGGAGCACTCCTGTGTCACAGCATTGGGAGATGCTAACTCACTGCTGCTGCCTTTAGGGGAGTTATCCCTGATTCAGAGCAGGGCCAAGGATCAGCTCTGAGTGTCCCCAGCAAGCAGCAGGATGCTCAGGGACTAAGCCTGGCAGGCATCACCCCCGAGGGACAAGGAGAAGCTGCCCCTGCAGTTTCCCATGGGAAGGGGGAGAGCCATTAAGCAGCTCCTCACCCCGGGAACAATTAATCTGCAGAGCCCACGAGGAGGCTTCACCCTCTCCGTGCTCCATTCCCCAGGGGGACCCTGGAAATGCTCCAGTCAGACCCACCTCGTGGAGGGGGTCCCTGCTCCCATCCCTGGGGCACGGAACAGAGCATCCAAAGGGCTGGGCAGGGCCACCTTGGCTCCCCAGAGCAGCCCCTGGAGGCATCCAGAGCGTGCTGAGCCTTTCCCCAGCCTCCAGGCAGCCTTTCCAGGCTGGTGCATTCTTAATCTGGAGCTGTGGAAATTCGGGCTCCTCTCCAGCCCTCGGAGCTGTTCTGCATTTTGGCTTTTAGCTCCTGCACCCGGGGCAGAGGCAGGAGCAGGCTGTGCCCCCCAGCTCTGCCCCACACACTGTCTGTGCCAGCACATCTCATCCCCCTGCTTTGCTCAGGGCTTTGGAGCTGGGATCAGCACAGCAGGAGCCTGCAGCCAGCCCTGCCGTGCCCATGGGCAGCACAGCCCCCCAGGGTCACGTTTTGGTCCTGGAGACAGCTTCAGCTCAGGCAGAGCCCAGAGGCAGCTCCAGGGCAGCAGGCAGTGTCCCAGCTCAGCGGGGTGGAGGATGATGGATGGGGAGGGAATCGGCATCCTCTGAGGATCCCTGATGGGGACAAAGCCCCAGGAAGCTGCTGGTGAGTGCAACAGCTCTGCAAGAGCAGGGAGCTCTGGAAAAGGAGGGCTGGGCACAGCAGTGCCCGTGGGATGTGCTCTCCCTGCCAGCACTGCCACCTGTGGCACCCCTTCCCCAGCCCTTTGATCCTCCTCCAGCTCCTGGCTCCCCTCAGCACTCCCACTGCTCTCTCCAGGGGTTTTCCAGACCACCTGGGTAGAAGAATTCCTGCATTCCCCCGTGTGGCCAGGTGCCTTGTCTGTGCCTCCATGGCTGCCAGGCTCCCAAAATGCTCCCAATTTCCAGAGCAATCACTTTTCCCCAGCTCCCCTGAGCTGCCAGGGCCCGTGGTGAGGGTTTGCAAAAGCTTTTTATTGGGATGTGCAAACACCAGCGGGTCTAAAGCCACTCTTCAAGCTGGAACTGGCAGGGCTTAATCAACCCAGGGCTTTGGGAAGGTTCACCAGCTCAACCTGCCGTGTTTACTGGGAATTCTTTGCTCCCCTGTGCTGCACCAGGCTGGGCTGTTCCACAGCATCACTGCTGGGCTTCAGTGGAGGGCACTCTGCAGGACTGCAGGATGGGGCTGAGTGCTCTGTGCTGGCACTGGGATCCTCACACCCCTCTGCAGCATCCCCTGTACCACGAGACCCCAACTCCACCATCAAAGCCAATGCTGGGGTGTCCCCAGCCCCCTCATCCCTGCCACCCCATTTCCTGCCATGGGCCCAGCCTGCAGGATGCAGCTCCTGCTCCCCCCTCCGTGTCCAAGCAGAGCCAGCCCCCGGTGGTTTCACCCCCCTCCTTCCCTTGCAGGCTGTTTTTCTCCTCCTCTCCTCCTTCCATCAAGCAGCAAATATGCTTTCAGAGCAATAAGACGGCTGTTCAGCCTTTGGAACAAATGTTCTCTGCCAGGCTTCGAGCACAGGGGCGGAGGGGGGACTCACACTGATTTAATGACAGTGATTTAAGCAATTTGATCCATTTTTATGGCGCATTTACAGTTAGGGGAAAGGGAAGGAAAAGGAAAAAAAAGAGGAGAGAGAGAGAAAGACAGGAGTGGAACGGAGGCAGGAAAGGTTAGGGAACGCACCCCAGCAGGCGCTGGGAGAGGGAGAGAGGCTGTCACAAGCTGTTCCCCTGGCTGCTCTGCCAAGCCAGCCTCCTGGAAATCTGGCTGGTGTCAGCCTCAGTCCCGGGGCTGCAGCTCACCCAGGAGCTGCTGCAGAGCCTCCCCAGGTCACAGCAGCCAGGGGTGTGGGGCCAGGGTAGGGCAGCTCCTCGTTTTCCTTGGGAAAATGCAGCAAGGGCAGAGCCAAACCCCAGCTCTCCTCCTGCTTCCCCCATTCACCCTAAGGGAAATCCCTCCGAGGTCACATGGATTTCACAGTTCCAGCTACAGGGATAGAAGTGACACTTTTGGGGTGCTGAGGGATGAGCTGCCTGTATGAACACATCAAATCCACTTGGAACAGAGGTGAAAACAGAGCTGTGAGCTCACCCAGCTCAGAAAACTTCAGCCCCAGGTTCTGCTGAGACCTGGGCCCCTCATTCCATGTGCTCTGCACAGCTTCATCCTGGCCCCATTCTGTACCTCCCAGATGGCTCCCAGCACCCCAGAACTCCCAGCCAGATGTGGGTCATGCCAATGGATCCCACTGTGGACAGCACCTCGTATTCCACAGGGCTCTCTGCAGGAGGTGCTGCACCTGTGGGAGTGCTGCCAACCCCACCTGCCCTTCCCCTCCAGTGGGGAATGACCCCCAGTAAATCCAGGATGCACAGAGTAACAGAATTGGTGGCCAAACTCTGCTCTTTTCCTTGGGAAGTTATCTTGGAAATGCCCACACTCAGCTTGACAGCAGCCAGCCAGCTTGGCTCTGTGGGAAAAGGAAGAAATTCCATGCAAAATCCTAAAAGATTTCCCTTGGGGGTCCCCTCTCCACAGCTTTGTGTGGGACCAGAGCTGGCTGAAGCACCACTCTCTGCCCAAATCCTCACGTCCTTGGCAGCACCTTGAGGACTCAGTATCAGGGAAAACACAGCTGGACTTGCCCTGCTCCTGGCTGGAGAGCAAAGTGAGTCCTGCCCCAGGAAAACTGAGGGGAAAATGTCATTCCAAGAGAGTTACATCAATAGGCAGAGGGGAGCAGCCTCTACCAAACCCCCTCCACAACAAACTTCCAACTGCACCCTCCCACTCCACCTGCAAGGAAAGCTCTGTGCCAAGAGCTTCCCCTGCTCCCAGAGGGTTTGGGTGCTGCTGGTCCCTCACTTTGCAGCTCCATCACTTGTGCAAAGCCAGGGCTGTCCCAAAACATGGCTCTCAGCTCCTGATATCCCCCTGCAGTGCTCCAGCCTGCTGCAGGCACGGGGATGGGAATGCAGCTCTGCTGAAGCTGTCACCACACAGAGATGCTGCACACCCTCCTCACTTCTGCATGATTTATCCAGCTTGATGCCCTTTGTGTCCCACAGCAATGAGTTGTGGCTCCTGGGAGCTCTCTGCAGGATGGGGAAAGGGGCACCCAGGGACAGCACAGCCGTGTGGGAGCTCCCAAACCAGGCTTAGGCAGCCCACACCTCTGCAAAGAGAATGAAGATGGAAAAGGTTGCACAGAGAATCCACCCTCCCTGCTTGACTGGTCAAGTCCTACAGCCAGGAAAACCCTTCCTGGAAGCTGGTGGAATTTTTTTCCTGCTTGTTTCTTTGGTTCTTATTATTTCATTTTTTAACTATCAAGGCTCATCTGGAGGCTACACACGCCCTGCAGGTCTGTGAGGGATGGATTTCGGAAACATCCCAAAGGGTTCTGCTCGGAGTCCCACCATGGGAGCTGCTGGCACTGACACTCCATGGACCCAGAGACATCCAGGAGAGCAGCAACCCCAGCCTGGCCTCGGGGGGGTTCTTGGCTTTAAATACCTCCAAAGGAAGAGGGAAAAAAAAAAGGCAAGGCAACAAATTCCAAGCAGCAAACAAAATAAATCTTCCTCTCCAAGCCAAAACAGAGAGAAAATAGCCAGGGACCTTGGCCGGGAAGTTGTTTATTATTGTCCTGGGGTTCACTGCCAATTTCAGCAGTTGGACAATTTTCCTTTCGCAGCCCAGAAATAGCCACCCCTTTGCCAGGCAGCCCCGCAGGGTGGGCTCCTCTCCCGGACTCCCAAAACACCCCGACCTCCCGGAAAGCCCCGGGCAGCACAGGGTTCGCTTTGGCAAAGGGATTTTTCGGGAATCACCTGCAAAGCTGCGAGCGGAGCCCCGGCCCTGCCCGCAGCAGGATGCGCTGCGGGCGCAGCTGCCCTCTGGCTTTGTTTCCATGGATTAAAAGGGAAAAAAAAAGAAGAAAAGACGAAAGCTCAGGAGAGCAGGAGGGATGGACACACCTGCCTGTGGCATCACCCCGCAGCTGCTCCCCCTCCACCCCCAGGAAAGGGGCAGCTGCTGCTCGGTGGGGCTCGGGGGTCCCATGGGAGCAGGGAATGCTGACCCCAGGGATGGGTAAAATCGGGATTGCCGTGTTCCCCTCGCATCCCTCTGCTCCTCCCAGGAAGGCGCAGGACAAAGGGAAAGGCAGGCTGCCTCTAGCGCGCGGCCTTTTGTCTTGCAATTAAAAACAAACACAAAATAAGAGCCGGGAGGGACCCGCCCGCTGCGGCCGCGGCTCCTTCGCACAGGCGGCTCAGCCCCAAGGAATCCGCGGGCTGGGAAATCAAACCCACGTGGGATGCGACAGAACGCTCCTAAGGGCCCCCCCAGAAGCCCCCGGCCCCTCGGGGGGACACTCCTCCCTCGCAGAGCTCCACAGCGCATCCCCTCTCCTCTCCCCCTGCCATCCCTCTGGTCCCCAAATGCGGGCACGGGGATGGGAGGGACGGAAATCTCCTGCCCTGCACCCTCCGCAGAGGATCCAGCCCCTGGCACCCCCCAGGAGCCTTTGGATGCCCCCGGCCCTCGAGGAGATGCTCATGGTGATGTTTTACCTCCTGCCAGCGTCATCTCTGCTTTGTGCAGGTGACAACGGCAGGAAGCCGCCAGGTGGGTGGGGATGAAAAGCAAGGTGCCAAAGAGGATCGAGGACATCTTGATGTCGCAGAAAAGCACCTGGAGGAAGCACACCTGGAGTCTGGGAGCATCCCTCAACACCATCAACAGGCTCTGAGGGTGCTGAGTATCCTTGTAGGAAAGGATTGAGCCTCACAGGTGATGCCCAAAACCCAGGGGATGCTCAGTCCCCTCTCCTCAACCCACAAAACCCATAAAACCATCAGGAAATCACATTATCCTTACACAGAAGCTGAAATTCCATCTGGCCAAGAGAATTTCCAGAAAAATCTCCTTCACAGCATCTCCTGTAGCCCTGGGACAGAGCTGGGTTTGCTCCCCTCGCTGCCCCTGCGAGTCAAGGTCACGTCAGGCTTTTGGCCACAGCTCCAGGAACCCAATCCCCTGCTTTGCGAAGGAAAAATTAAATTTTCATTCGAATTTTCACTTCAGCAGCCAAGATATCGGCTCAATTTCCACCTGCTGCTCTGAAGCCTTCGCTTTGCATGGGAGAAGCACACAACTGAGAGTTTTCAATTATGGAGCACTTGCATATTAGGGCAGGAACAGCCAGGAGTATGGATTTTAAGCCTAAAAAACCATCAAAATAAAAACAAAATGAGAGGTACTCAGAAGGACACTGCCCTGGGAGGGACTGGCTGCTGCTTGGCTGGTCAGCCCATGGATGTGCTTGTCCCAGTCTCAGCACCAACAGCTTGTGGCATGGAGCTGAGCCCTTCTCTCCCAAAAATCAGCCCTGCAGGTCTGGCTGGGAGGTGCCAGGGCTGAACTTGAGCCAGGTTTTAAGCAGGAACACGAGGCAGGTTGGGACCTTGCCCTCGAAGGATGCGTGAGTGGGGCTGCCTTCCCCCAGGCTATTGCTGTACCCTGTTCCAGAGGGATAAAAGAGGATTTATCTTCCCTGCAGGGCTGGGGATTCCCACTCTGAAGCTGCAATTAGGCTGGAAACTGCTCCAAGTATCATCAGTGGACTTGGAAAGGGTGGGAGAAGAGGGGAGCTTGGCACTGCTGGGCTCTTGCAGTGCTCAGCCAACACCCCCTGAGGGATGCCTGCTCTCCCTGGAGCCCCAAAAGCAGCTCATCCCAATTCCTGTAGGAGCGATTTCCACCTGCACCTCTCAGGGATGACTGTCTGAGATCCAGCCAGGCTGCTGGCTTGGAACTTCAAGGAGCAGAGGTCCACGAATGGCTGAATCCCATCCCCAGCAACCCCTTGCACATTCCAATAAACCCCATCAATCGTGGGAAGAGCAGTGTTGGCTCCCAAAATCATCCCATGGAACAAGTAAACACAGCCTGGCCTTCCCAGCTCCAGCATCTCACAATTCCTCATCCTGTCCTTGTTCCTTGAGAGGAGAGACCATCCCCACCCGGCTCTGACCTCCTTTCAGTGAGAAGATCTAAGTGTCACCCCAGATCTCCAGAATTTCCCCTCAGGCTGCCAGAGCAGGCAGGGAGCCCCTGGTTTGCAGCCTGGAGCTGCACAGAGCCTGATGACCCCCCCGAGCCCAGACTTTCCCCCTCGATATCAGCGAGCCAGCAAATCCCAGAGTGTGGGACCACCAGGAACGTGAGATTTGCCAGAGCCCGTGCAAGGAAAGCCAAGAGCTGGGGCAGGATCTGCAAAAGGCAGCAGCAGGGAAGCCTTTGGGGACACTTTAAGGAGACTTTGCAGGAGGAGATGATGCTGACACTCCGTAGACACCCAGCATTTTCCAGCAGATCCAGACGCGAGTCCTGCTCTCCAAACTGGACTCTGTGGGAAAGGAGGAGAGCACGCGGCCGTGTCCCCCCTCCCAACACCCAGCTCCTCCGAGGGGACCAACCCCACCTCCGAAGGGACCTCCCCCAGAGCAGACCCTGCCCTTCCTCCCCAGTTTCAGGCTGAGCATCAGCATCTCTCCGAGCCACCCCCGACCCGATGCTCGCCCCCCGGCCGGTGTGGGGAGCTCCCCGGCAGCTCCAGCTGCACGGCGCACCCGAGGGGCCGCCGCCGGCCCGGCAGCAGCTGCCTTGGCCCGCCTTCAAGCCCAGCACTGCTCGAGAGCAGCTTGTTATTTCGGTCCTGCTCCGGGGTTATTTTTAGAAAGCGCTGAACACCCCTTCTCCCGAGCGGCTCCTCCAGGGATGACCTTGCGGAGCTGCAGCCGCTCATTCCCCGCTCCGCCGCCCCTTTCCTCGGGGACTGTCACCCGCCGTCCCCAGGGTCCCCACCCTGCGCAAATCCCGCTGCCAGCAGCATCTCTGCGCCGCGGCAGCGGGGCGAGGAGGGAGGAGGCTGCACTACATCCCAACCCCTGCCGCCATCCAGGTTCGCTCCCGGTTTCAATTATCACCTGCTGGAGCAGCAGCTGCCGAGTGCCGGGAACTCAAAGCGAGTCAACAAGGTCTTGTTGTTTCAGCTGCTCGGGGGCACGGAGCTGCGTGCGCTCCCCCCGCCCGGCTCCGCAGGGATGCGGCGGCCCCCGCTCGCCCCTGTGCGCTTCCATCATTCCCCCACCCCGCTCTCCCGGGCAGGTAAACGCTGCTGGAGCTGCCGAGGGGGGAGCGGGAGAAACCTCAGCAACAACAAGCTGGGGGAAAAAAAAAAAAAAAAGAGAGAGAAAGAAAGAAAGGAAAAAAAAGCCCCAAGAAGCAGCCGCTGCACAGAGGTTATCCGGGGGACAGAGCAAATAATTGGCGAGGCGAACAATGCATTTTAATTAAACCTCTGCAGGAAACGAGGGGAGGGAATCAAGTTAATTGCACGGAGCGGGAGCAGGAGATTAAAAATGCTCTTTGCTCAGAAGATGGTGGCTCCCATCCGCCTTTGCCGAGGAAAACAAGGCCACCTGGGGTGGCAGTGCCGGCGTGGGGACACGCAGCTCGCTGGTTCTGCCGGGGCTCGACGTGACAGCGAGGTCTGGGGGGATCAGGCTGTTCCCCTCTCCAGGGCGCTGGGGGTGCAGGAATGGGTGCAGGATGAGCCTGGGTGTGGGAGCCACTCCTAGGGAGTCCCACAGGGATGGGGACATCGCTTGTGTCCGCAGGAAAAGGACCATGAGATGTGTCCCAGGGGATGCGTCCCAGAACAGCTCAGCCCTTCCCCTGCTCCGTGCCCTCTGCTCAGCCCAGGCCGTTCCTGCCACTCTCCCCATCAGCCTTTACCTTTTCCTGCCCATGATGCTTCAAATCTCACCTCTCTCTGCTTGGGACCCTCTATTTTTCTCAACTACTTCCTTCCCTGATCTTTCAAGCCTTCACCCCACTCCAGACACCACAAACGAGGCCCTGACTCGCTGCCAGTGAGCCCCAGAAGAGCAGCACGTCCATCTCCCTTCCTGCTCACGAGAGGAAACAGGACCACAGGCCCCAGGCTGCTGGAAGAAAGGGGCAGGACGGAGCATCCCACAGGGAAGCGCTCCCAGCTCAACCCCGTCCCCCTGGGCACCCATCCCCGGGCAGGAGGCACCAACCTCTGCTCCGAGGCAATTTGTGAGCTCGCGAACCCTGCCCTGCCTCCTGCCGCCTGCTAACGAGCCCCAGCCCCGTCCGCCTGCCATGAGAACAGCAATCAGCGCCGCCGCTCGCCTGCTAGCGACAATCCCCCTCCTTCCCTCCTCTGCATAAATTTCCCAGGCTGTGGTTTTCAGCCTCTTATCCCACATAGCTTTATTCACAAGAGAAGTCCCACTGGGGGTAAGGAAATTACTCCAGCAAGGAAAATTACCCGGGCACAGGATGCACACCCAGGGCACCACGCGAGGGGCTGGGGTGGTTGGTTTGTTTTTTTTTTTTTTTTTTGCACAGCATCGAAACCAAAATAAATCCACGGAGGGAACTCAGAGCCAAGCCTTGCTCCTGACCACGGGTAAGAGCCAGACAAATTACAGCAATTAAAAAGAAGAAAGAGGCATGTGGACTTTCATATCCACAAACCTCAGGACGCAGCCGGTGGGGGAGAGAGCGTTTCCCAGTCACACACAGGCAGCGACGCACATCACAAAACACTCCGTGTCCTCAGAGGCACAAGCTGTCCCTCCAGGCAGCGGTGCCACCAGCGGGAGCACGAGGCTGGGACAGCCTGTCCCCGCGCAGGATGGCTGCCGGCAGCAGGACACAGGCTGTATTGTCCCCAGAGCTGGAGACTGAATTGCAGGTTGGCCCTCCCCGCTGTGCACAAGCGCTGCCCTGATGGGAAACGAGAGTTCAGCCGAGATCTTCCGCTTTTCCCCTGCAGCTGCGGGCGGGCGGGCAGGAAAACCACAGAGCTCTGCTCGAACGCTCGCACCGAGCAGCTTTCCAGCCAGAGAAACGCTGCTGCTTCGCCACATGCCTAAATTGCCTGGTGGGAGGGAGAAAATTGACCGCTATTTTCACCCCAAACCTGCGGCGGAGCCAGGAGGTGAAGCTCATCACGCTGACAGCGAGCCGGCTGCAGCATCCCCCGGCTGCTTGTTCAGCGGGAGCATCCTAAGCGGGAATTAGGCTGGATTGCACTCAGCACCCCCAAGAAAGGGAGGGGAGAGGAGCGGGGGCAGAAGCAGCAGGGCCAACCCAAAATCCCATTCCCAGACACCCCCTTGCTGCTGCTCTCCATCACTCCTGTCCCAGCCCATCTCGGGGTATCCACGGCACCCCTGGAGATCTGTAAGGTCCCTGGCTGCCAGCAGGGCTGTGGGAACGCTCTCCTCTGCCTGCCGTGCTGCAGGCGCAGGGACATTTGGCAGCTGCCTGCCGGGAGGGTGTCTGGAGCGCTGTGGGAACATGAGTCAGAGCTCCCGGCTCCCCCTAACGTCTCCCTCCTGCTCATTTATTCAGCACGTCAAATATTTGCCCTGTGCAGACCTGCATTATCCAGGAGGGGCTTTTTTTTTCTTTTCCCCCCCTTCTTCTGGTAGTGACAGCTTCAAAAAAGCCACCACAGTGCCATCTTGGGAAACCTGACCTTCCAGCTAAGCAGTTCCAGCATCCTTTTCCTCCCCTGCTCCAGGGACCGGCTCCTTCAAGCAGCCAACCCCTCTGTGAGGGATGGAGGGGCTGGATGCCAAAACCCACAGGCTAAAGCAACAACCCGCAGGGCTGCAGCGGGGAAAGGTCACTTCAGAGCCACTTCCAGCACGGGCTGAGTGACAGCAAAGCTGGGAGCCTGCGGGAAGCAAGCAGTGGCCCTGCTGTCCCCTCGTGTCCCCGAGCATCCTGCCTGGAAGCGGCACACGCGGTGGCAGGAGAGGCCAGCCAAGGAAAACTGCTCAATTTTGCCTCCCTTCGGCAAGGAAGTGGCTTTGCTGGCTGCCAGCCCCACAGCAATCCCCTGAGGACCTCAGTCTTTTCCTTTTTTTTTTAGTCACATCCCTGGATTTCTTGCTGAAAGGGCTGCTCACACCTTGAATTCCCAATCCCCAGGGGGAAGGAAAGGTGTTCATCCTTGATTAAAAGCTAAAGGCTGGACAAGGTGACCTTGAGCAGAGGTGGCACAAGAGAATTCGTGTCCCACCTGGCCCCATGGGATTTTTATCCCTGGGTTGCAGCCAAAAATCTCCCATTTCATGGAGAAAGTGCAGAAATGGCTCATAAAGCACAAGCTTGGGGATGCAGCTGAGAGGATCAGCTGCCAGATGAAGATGGCGTGCTCTGGGGGAAAACACACCTGCCTCATCCTGGCTGCAAGAGGAGGAGGAAAATCTCCCTTCAGCCCCAGCAAGGACACACACGAGGCTTTCACCTTTTGCCAGAGCTTCCCAGGATCAGGGCTGGCATTTCTTGCTGGTGGGGGCTCCAGAACTTGCTGGTCCCAAGGCAGCCAGCTCAGCATTCCTCCTCTTCCTTGGGAAGCCACAATGCATGGAAAAGCCTCAGGGCTGGAATCAAACTACAAAAAGCTTCTGCAGTGCTGTCAGAAGTAGCACCAGGAGAGAAGGGAACTGCCTGCTGGGTTTGGTCCCCACAACCCAGCATCCTGCTCCATCCCTGAGCTCCATACCCAGCCAGCTCCAGAGGGAGGGAAAGCATGCTGATTTTCTGGGGTTTTCCAGCTTATCCAGCATTTACAGAGCTGCCCATCCCTCTTTGCTTGTGGAGGGGCAAGTTTGGCTGAGCCTACAGCAAGGAGTGCTGGCAGATGAGCTCAAAGTCCTTTGGGGAAACCAGCTGGGGGCAAAACCCACTCAGCCAAGGCACCCCCTGCATCTCCCAGCTGGACAAGGAGCTGCAGTGACCTTGTCCAAACATGGCCTGGAGTTGGAAGTGAGCAAGGAGAGGATGTGACTCACATCTGGGATGTGGCCACAGAGGACAGATGGGTTTTATTACTGTCCAGCCCCTCTCTGCAGCTCTGTCTCAGTGACTCAGCCTTGCCTTCAGGCCCTTCCTAAAGCAGCCACAGCACAGCCCTTCCCAGCAGCTTCCCTCTGCTGCAGTAAAACAGATTTGGGAAATTCAGGCTCCTGCGAAGGGAAAAAATAAATTAAAACAAATCAAAGTTATGTTTCTCCATGGGAATCTTTCAATTTCAATTGTAAATCACTCAGAGAAGGATGAAATCAAATGTTTTAGTGGCAGGATTCATCTTTCTGTGTTTAGAGACTTAAAATCCAACATGCCCCAGTCCCAGTGGGAAGGACACTGAGGAGTCCCCTGGGTTTTCTTGGACACGTCCCACAGGGCAAGAGGAAACATCTGGAGATGTTCCACGTCTGGAGGGAGGAATGAGGGGATTTTAGCAGGTTTCCTTCCCACAATCCCAAGGAAACTCAGCCACTTTTAGTGGAGAGAGCCCCAAAGCACTGAGAGCAGGCAGAGCCCCCATGTGTTAGACATCAGAGAACTGAAAGAGGGAGAGCTCAGCAGCCAGCTGGGTACAGCTCATCGCTTTGATGACACAGCTCGCTCCCCTCGGGAAGGGCTTCCCTTCCCCCTCCAGCCCCCGGAGAGCCTTTGGCACCCTCACCTTCCCTATTCACCCACCAGGAACGGGGACACAGGGGGTGACAGCCCTGCCCGGCGCACACCCGGAGCAGGACGGGCACGGCGGGGAGAGCAGCTGGAGCGCATCCCCCGGGCGGGTTTTCCCCCGCATCCCGGCCTTGGCGGCGCCGGGAGCCGAAGCTCGGCGCGCCCCCGGGGCCCGGCGCTGCCCGCGGTGCAGTTCGCCCGGCAGGCACTGGATGGGGCTGCGACACCGGCCACGGGCACAGCTGGCGCGGCCGGGGGCACAGCGGCCCCGGGCAGATGTGCCGGGGTCCCTCCTGGCCGGTGCCAGGCTGGCAGTGCCGCGGCTGGCACCGCCCGAGCGGGATGCTGGCGCTGGCACAGGTGGCATCAGCCCAGGCTCCGGCTCTCCTGGATGCTGAGGGAGCACCTGGAAAAGCTGGAGCCTTCACCTCCAAAAGCTTCTCCGTGTTCTGAGCACGCTGATGGAAAGGGAGGGAGGGAGTTGCTGCCTGGCAAAGCGCCGATGGAGATTTCTGCTGCAGCTGCAAATTGAGCTGAGTTTCCCACCCCCTCCCCGCGCCTGAATCCCAGCTCGTTGAGGGACTTTGGACAAGGGCACAGAGTGGCAGGATAAGAGGGGAAAGGCTTCACTTTGTCAGAGGAAAGGGTGAGGTGGGATATTGGGAAGAAACTCTTTTCTGTGAGGGTTCTCCCAGAGCAGCTGTGAGGCCAGGCTGGACGGTGTGTGCTCATTTCTGGGGCTTCCACCTGTTTTTCACCTTCTTTGCTGTGCAGAGCTTTGCTCAGCGCTGAGGGGACGAGCAAGGGCCAAACCCTGTGTGCTGGGGAGCTCTGGGGTGGCTGATGCTGCTGTTGAGGCTCTTGCTGCGGCAGAAAGGCTCCTGGCTGCACTTGGGCATTGTGCCACACAGTCCCACCCCAAGCAAGCAGCATTTCGTGGGCACGGTGCTGCCCTCTGAAGTCTCAGTGGTGGCTGTTACCGAGCAGGTGCAACCAGGGGAAATGTTGACACAATTTCTTCCTCCAAGCCTCTTGTCCGCAGGCTGGGCTGGCTCTGTTGCTGGGGGACAGACTGTTGTCCCCTGTGCCAGCCCAGGGTGTGCAGAGCCCCTTTGCTTAGCAGGGATGGTGGCAGTGTCCCCCCAATCCCTGCTGTGATGCCACCCTCGTGTCTGCTCTGCTCCCTGATCCATCCATCACCTTCCCCACTCTCCCTGGAGCAGGGCCAGGAGCTCCACCCGTGCTGCAGCTGGCTGGGCTGGCAGGAAGGTGGGGTGCAGGGCAGGGCAAGAAATAATCCTGGGTTTGGGTTGTGATTATACTACTGGATCCTAAAAGATAATATTGTAAATGGAATTCAATAGATCCCAACAGTAGAATTTATTAATAATTATATTAATAGCTAATACCAATGCTACAGATGCCAATGCTTACAGGAGATGATAATAAACACTAATACAACAAATTAATACTACTAATCAATAATAAATATTAATAAAGATAACAACCAGCCTTTGTCACTGTGCTGAGAGGGCAGAGGAGGGGTGACACCACTGGGTGACCCTGAGGCTTTGGGCTCCCCTGGCAGTGTTGGATCCATCACACCAAAGTGCCTGCTCTTGTTTGGCTCACAATTATTAACCCTTGCATTGCCTTTTAACCCCTTGATCAATCACCAGAGCCTCAAATGCCATCAAGTAACTCTTCTCAGGGTAGAACCAGGGAGGAATGACCTCATCACCTATAATTGGTGATTCTTGACAGTTATGCTAACTTGCTAAAAACACAAAATGGTAAATCTGTTCCAGAGCAATCTTCAGCATGTTTTCATTCAGTGCATCGTGCACCATGAGGATCCTTTCAGAGGAAACTCCTTTTTATCCTCTCACCCGTGGCCCATCATTTCAGCACCAGGGAAAAGCCATCAGTGTCTGTGACTCCAGCAGGACAGGAGAGCTGTGACACAACTGCCTGGATTGGGAACCACCCTGCACCCACCATCCATCATTTTTTAAAAATCCTGAGTTCCTCATGGTGCTCCAGGAAACTCCAGGAGTTGCAGAATCCAGCATGGAAGTAAAGGTACAATAAAAGTTTTTGTGCTGCTTGCTTCTGTGGGTTTGCACTTGGAGATCTCCTGTGGGGTTTTTTGGGTGGGAAAGGGGCAGAGGGGGGAGTTTTGTTCATTTTCTGTGTCTTGTTCTCCCGAGGTTCCTGCAGGGGTTTGGTGCAGCAGTCAGAGCTGGGGATGCCCTTCTGCTGGAATTCAAAAAAAATTCTCAGAGCGTTGGGCCTGTAAGCCAAAGCTTAGAATTAAACACAAGATTTGATCTGAGACCTTGGGAAAGGCTCCCAAACATAAGTGCTAAAAACGAGAATAGATTTATAGCTTAAAGCAGAAACCTGTTGAGATAAGTTTAGCTTTAGAGTTTAAAATATGGAAAAATAAAAGTAGTTACAGAGGTAACAAGAAGTTTTAGAGTGCAGCAATGTAAGTTTGTGTGTCATTATATGATTGGCTAAGAAAGTTCACACTGCAATATGAGTCAATAAGACAAAATATCTTAGTATTGGCTTAGGAACAGAAATGTCTCTGTTGGCAGTGTTTTATTGGTTAATAAATCCTTTAAAAACCTTGTAATCATAGGTCTGGGGACTTCTGAGCCATGCTGTGAACACCTGTAAGATGAAGTTACCCTTTCCACCTCTGCAGAAGACAAGAAAAATAAACTGCACTTCTTAAGGCAGCCCAGAAGTCCTATTTCTCTGCTTCATTTGGGAAAAAATCCCTGCAAGAAGATGTAATCAAAAAAATGATTTAAAAAATCCCTGCAAGGAGATGTAATCAAGAAAATTTATTTTAAAAAATCCCTGCAAGAAGATGGGATCAATAATCCTGTGGCCAAGGTTAAGTGTTACTCCTTGGAGTGTGTGAACATTTCCAGGAGTTGAATTTTTTGTTTGATATATGCAAGTTGTTTTTTGTTTTAATCTATGTGAAATAAAGTATGAATTCAAAGCTGGATTGTGGAGTTTGCTCCTACAAATAGAAAAGTTTGTGTTACTCCTTGAATCCCAGAGATTCAAGTCCAAATCCTGGCCAGACAAGGTTTTTTTCTCATGCATTCTCTTTTTCTAGGTAATTCCCTGTTAAATGCATGGCACAGAGCAGTGAGCCCACTCTGGAAATGCAAAATCTGAGCACAAATCCCACCCAGCACTCAGTCCCAGTGGCTGCCAACTCTGTTCTCAGCAGATTTTTTCCTGTTTCTAAATAGAAACATGGGATGCATCTGCTGGAGTGAAGAGAAAATAAAGATCCCCCCAAAACTCCCCATTAAATTTAAGAATAAAATATTTGTGTATCCTAACAGATAAAAAAAGTCTTTTTGTCCTGTAAGAGCTGGTTTGGAATTCTCCACAGTTGGAGAAAGAAAGGTCCTGGCCTCCCTTTGGCAGCTCAGAAAGTGAACTAATGTCAGAATTATTATTACACCTCCCTCAGCAGCAGATTTTATACACTGGAGTCCCTGAGAGGAGTTACTTGAGGTCACAGGGGTTGCTTGTGGTCATTTGTGTCTCCATTAATTAATTGATTGTGGGGCTAAACGGGAGCACAAGGGTTAATTCTGATGAGCTGTGGCCAAACAGGAGGCGACACTTTGGTGTGATGGATCCAGCCCAGAGGAGCCCAAAGCCTCAGGGTCACCCAGTGGTGTCACCCACCCTCTGCCCTCTCAGCACAGTGACAAGGGCTGGTTATTAGCTTTATTAATATTTATTATTGATTAGTAGTATTTATTTGTTGTATTAGTGTTTATTATCATCCCCTGTAAGCATTGGCACCTATAGTATTGGTATTAGCCATTAATACAATCATCAATAAAGTCTATTGTTGGGATCTAATAAATTCCATTTACAATATTATCTTTTAGGATCCAGTAGTATAATCACCTGTTACAACCTAAAACCATGATTATTTTTTAGAACAAATAGTAGAATTATCAGTATTGGCAGGAATATGTATTATTACTGCTATTATTAGCATTATTAGCTGCCACAGGGGCATAAATGTGTCCTGTTGGAACCTCCTTGGGATTATGGAATGCTCTTCCCCCCCTTCTGAGCAAACTTCTCAGCTTTGAATCTGTACTTTATTTTCACACAGATAAAAAAAATACCAACAACCTTGGAAGTACCAGACAAAAAAAAAAAAAATCTCAACTCCTGGAAATGGACACACAATCCAACAAAAATATATCCAACCCCAAAAACCCTGAGGTGTCACCAACTGGCTCTGTCTAGCATTGATTTTAAATTTGTGGGAGCTCTGGGAGATGCTGTGGCAGCTGTGCAGTCCCTAAAATAAACCCAGAGGGGAGAGGGGAGCCCTGCACAGCCCCAAACCAGACATCCTAAAACTTCTCAGTGGGAAGAGCAGTGCTGGCTCCCAAAATCATCCCAGGGAATGTGAGAACACAGCCCAGCATCTCCTCTTGTCCTGTCCCTTGTTCCTTGAGAGGAGAGACCATCCCCACCTGGCTCTGACCTCCTCTCAGTGAGAAATTCAAAGTATCACCCCAGATCTCCAGAATTTCCCCTCAGGCTGCCAGAGCAGGCAGGTTTTGCACCTGGAGCTGCACAGAGCCTGATGAACCAGTGTCCTGGTGTGAAGGACAGGTGTCTGCCAATAAAGGCAGGAGCTTCTCTTTGAAATGGAGAATGTAAACCCCCTCCCTCCTAATTATTATAATTTTGAAATTAAGGGGCTCTCAGGCAAAGATATGGGAATTAGGAATAACAGTTCTTTACCAGGAAAATTAAAATAGAAATGCAGTATTACAAAGAACAATCCCAGAACACTGCCAGAGTCAGAATCCAAGCTGACACCCGTCAGTCAGTCAGGGTGTTGGCAGCAGTCCCATTCCATGGTGGCTGCATCCTCCTGCAGGGGCAGATGTGGTTCAGCTGGAGCAGTGCTCCTGGAGAAGGGGCAGTTTTCCTCTGAAGCTCCAGGGATGATGTGGAAAGGTCTGGTGTTCCTCTGGAATCCAGTGGAAAGATGAAACTTGCTGTCCAAAATCTCAGTTTTTATCTGGGTAGGAAAGGCTTGGCTCCTCCCCCTGGGTGGAGCATCTCCCAGTGGGATGATGTAATTTGATCAGTCATGCACTGGGAATCAATGGCCATGAACAGGAGATATCTCCTGGAGGGAGGATGGGCTGTGGAAAGATAAAGATGATTGCCCCAGCTGGTTTTTAACAACGGCCCATTATCAGGAGATATTCCCACAGCGATAAGGATCACTGCCACACCTAGTTTTTAACAATGGCCCATTATCAGGAGATATTCCCACAGAGATAAGGATCACTGCCACACCCAGTTTTTAACAATGGCCCATTATCAGGAGATATCTCCTGGAGGGAGGATGGGCTGTGGAAAGATAAAGATGATCGCCCCAGCTGGTTTTTAACAATGGCCCATTAACAGGAGATATCTCCTGGAGGGAGGATGGGCTGTGGAAAGATAAAGATGATCGCCCCAGCTGGTTTAAAGATGGCCCATTAGCAGATAATATGTGCCAGGAGATAAGGGTCACTGCCCCAGCTGGATTTAACAGATGGGGACAGAATACACATTCCATTCCTAGCACAACCAGCCACCCCCAAAACCTACACCACCACATCAGCCAGCCAGCAAATCTTTAAGTAAGTTCCCTTCCAACCCAAACCACTCCAGGATTTTTTTTCAGCGGGATTTTCCCAAGTTTCATCCCCAAACCAGGGCAGGATGGGAAGATCCAGCCCCAAAGCTCAGCCCTGCATTGCAGATCCTGCTGCAGGCCAGGGCCAGCCCCAAATTCCCTGAAAGCTGCTGCCAGCCCTCCCAGCAGGGCCCTAAATCCACCCGGACTTCCTTGGCTCCAGCTGGCTGAACAGGCTGGCAGCAGCAGAAAGCAAGGCAAAGCCTCTCCTAAAAAAAAAAAAAAAAAAAAAAAAAAAAGGGAGAAGTCTCCATAAATCCTGAGGCAGTTACTAGTGGAGAGGACTCCCCTCCTCCTGCTCCACAGGCTGCAGCACAAATTATGGCCCCAACCTCGCTGTTGCTCAGTGATGAACATCTGAAAAGGCTGTGACAGATGAGAGGAGGGATGATTTAACAGCCATAAATCCAGCCAGCTTAGAGGTGTTTTTACAACCAAACCCATCTTGAATCCCCTCTGTTATGAATACTTATCACTCCCAGACACTGCTACAATGGAAAGATTTTTAACAGCTTTAATAGAGATGCAATAAAACCCCCAGAGCCGGGCGAGCAGCCGTCCTTTGATCCCTCCCGAGGAAGGGAGAGGGGCTGGGAGCTGGAGCTGTGCTCAGGCCTGAAGGAGCAGAGCTGGAGCAGCCACTGGGCTGAGCCTGGCTCTAATGGATGGGTGGAATCACCCCGGAGCTGGGGCAGCTTTCCAAAATCTGCTCCGTGGTGTCATGAACACCCAGCAGGGAAGGGGGACAGGGGCAGGCTGTGCCTTCTGCAGGGGCTCCTCCTGCAGCTCCCACCTCCCACCTGGGCCAACCCACCTGCAGGGGTCTAAACCCAGCTGCCAGTGACCCTCCTGGGTGTGCTGAGGCCACTTTTTAACCTGGTGGTGGCTGAACTGGCACCCAGTGAGCAGGGCAGGGACACTGTCCCTCGGCACTGCCCAAGCTCAGGGGTAGCTTGTGATGGATCTCTCTCCCTCCCAGGCTGGGGATAAGCAGTCCCAGATCTCATTCACCATTCCTAAACTGTCCCTGCAGCCTCCCAAAACCATTCTGAGCACCCAGCCAGCAAAACCAGGAGCAGGGAGGTGCCAGGGGCACTGCAAAGGGCACCTGGGGCTGGGCAAATAGCTCAGGAATAAACCCCTCCTTCCTACACACACAAACTTATCAGGCACAGGCAGCTGATAAGGAATTCAGCAGGTGGGGGGAACAAAACTGATCCCAGGCTCCTTGTTTTCCATAGCTGAGCAGGGCAAACAGCCAAGCTTTGGGGCTGGTGGCTTTCCCTCCTGCACTAGGGGTAATCAAATAAAAACAAGGAGCAGGGAAAGCTCCTTCCCAAGAGAAATGTGGCTACCAAGAGAGATGTTGGGCTACCAAGAGAGAAACCAGCTCTGCAGGACAAGGAACAGGCTCAGCTTGGCCATACAGGGACCTGAGGGGACATGGACTCTGAATCCTGGGTGGAATGCGACATTCCCAGCCTGTTAACCTAAGGGAACATTTTTTTTTAATAAGATAATGCCAAGTAATTGATTTTTAAATACACTGAAATCAAATGTCCCGAGGCCAGAGCAGGATCCCAGCTCTGCTGTCAGCTCAGAGGCCACTGGCAGAGAGGGAGAGCACAAGGGAAAAGAAAATAAAAATTAAATCTCCTTCATGTGCCTCTCTGGCTCCAGGGCAAATGCTAACATCTCTGTAAAAGGTGCAACAATTTTTCTCTATTAAAAAATAAATTATCAAAAGGGAGAAGCTGGCAGAGGCACCAGGGACCTCTGAGGTCGAACATGCAGCGTGGAGAAAATCCATCTGCTTAAAACACACAGCAGCAATTGAGCAAAAAAAATTCATTTTGAGGATAATTTATTCCAATCTCTCTCTCACACACTCCATCCTTCACAGAGTCCCAGTCGAGGAGGGTTCATGGCTATTTTTTATTGGATTTTAATTGTTTTTATAGAAAAATACACATGCAAATAATATATATATACTTCAGCACTGAACTTTTCTTTTCATGTTGGAAAAAATAACAACAATAATAATAGTAAAGAAATGAAGGAAGATTTGGGAAAGACCTGAGTGGAGACAGAGACAGGGAAGGCTGGGGATGGGATGCTCCAGGATGCTGAGCTGCTCATGGTCCAGCACTTTTTATCCAGCAGGAAGTTTTTTATTGGGATGAGGGACCAACATCAGCCCCTCACCCTAACAAAAACCCTTCTCCAGTAACTCTGTCCAGGTTTGGGAATGGCCAAGGAAAAATTGGTGCTGGATTCATCCTTCCTCCAAGACCCAGCATGATCCCATCCCCAGCAGCAAGGGAAGCCCAGCTTAGGTAAAAGCATCACTTTGATGCCTGGAACTGACACCAGAATCTACATGGAAAAAAATATCCTTTTATGCTATTTCCTATGGGATACAGCTGGCAGCACAGGGAAAATGGATTGAGTTTAACCTGGACTTGTGGTTTAGGATGATGTTTGTAGGGTGAGACTCTGTTGGACCCTTGGCTGTGCAGGGCTGGGGGTTTCTGCCCCCGTGGGCTGCTCCTTGCAGAGGGGAGCAGTGATGTCCCCATGTCCCCAGCAGTGTCCCCATGTCCCCATGCCAAGGTCCAAGGGCTAAAACAGCAGCCCTGGAGCAGAGAAGGAGATGTCCTTTAGACAGGGCAATTTCAGGTTTGATGGATGAGCAGCTGGAGAGAAGAGCTGGCGAAGGAGAGGGCAGAGAGGAGCAGCCTGGGGAAGGAGGACAATTAATCCACTGCCACAGGACGCCAGGAGGCTTTGGGGAATGTCACAATGCAGCAGCATCCCGACACTGAGAGGGCAGCAGCGAGAGGGAGGAGGGCTTTTATCATCTCCTCCCACAGCAGAGCTCCTCTGCCCTCAATCCTGCCCACGGCCATGGCTTTTTTCCTACCGATCCAGGCTAATGATATGGAGCAAACGCTGCCTCTCTGCCCAGAGGTACCAACCCACACAGGCAGCACAGGGAAGGCTCCCAGGGAAAGGATTTCACCCACCCAGGGTGGCAGCAGCGCTTTGCCAGCCCCACCTCTGCCCCCAGCAGGACCCTGCCCGTGTCCCCAGCCAGCGGTGACGTCCCTGGTGACACCACACAACCTGAGTGGTGGCTGGGTGTGGTCCCTGCCATCACCTCCTGCATCCCCGGTGCAGCTCCAGCATCAGCGAGGGGACAGCAGCAGGGAAAGGGAACCTCGGATACCTCTGGATTTACCACCAGACACCTCACCAGCCTTTCCTGGGGGGGCTGCAGACACAGCACCTGGGGGCTGCACTCTTCCTGCTTTCCCCTTGTGTTTTGTTTTGCTTTTCAACCAACAAAATTCACTTTTGGGACTGTCTGCTCCGAAAATAGAGGCGGGAGGGTCTGGCGAGGGTGGGGGCTGCTTGGCTCCTATGCCTACAGGCTGCCCTGGGGCAGCTCTAGAGTTTGGAGGACGATCATGCAGGTTTTATTGCAGCTCGTGTGTGTGGTTTGGTTTGTAGGTAGCCCAGCTTCAGCCTCAGGTGGCCCCGGAGGTGGGTTCCTCTCCCCTGCCCCACCTGTCCGGCCGCCGTCTCTCCACCACCACGTGCGGGCCAGGCAGCTACTCCGTGGCCATCTGCTCGATGTGGTCACTGAGCAGCTTGTATTGCTCTGGGGAGGAGAGAGAAAAGGGCTCAGGGGAGCTGCTGAACCATCCCATCCCCGCTCCACCCCTCCAGAATCCCAGCAAGAAAAGGAAAAATGCACATCCCCCGCGCTCTCCCCTACCTTCATCCAAGTTGCCGATGGTCGCCTGCTTCTTCAGGAAGTCACTGCAGAGCTTCTTGTTGAGGCCAAAGGCCAGCATGTTGTGGATGAAGGTGCTGAGGGAGGACAGAGATGCTCTGGCTGAGGGAATGGCCAGGCTGCCCTTTCTTCCCCCCACCTTCCTCTCCCTCCCCACAGCCCCTTGCTGCGGGCACTGGCATGATGCTCGGTCCCTGCAGATACCCAACAGGAGCAGGTCCCAGGGGGAAGATCAAAGATCCTGTGCTCCATAAGGGATGTCCCCAGCGGGGGAACCCCTGGCAGTGTCCCCAGGGGTGCTCCCCTGCCCTGCTCACCCCAGCTGCCCGAAGGTGATGTTCTCGTTGAAGCGCAGGCTGTCGTCGCGCTCCTCCTGCGTCATGTGGCACCACTTCTCCCTGCAAGGAACGAGCCAGTCTGGCACCCCTCTGTCACCACTGTCACCTCAGGACCCCCTGTCTGCTTCCTCCCACCCTGGGCCACGTTGCTGGAGGACAAGAAGGCACTGAGAGCCCCTGGGAGGACAGGAAGGCACCGAGAGCACCTGGATGTGGTGCTGGGATGAGCTCAGAACATGGATTTGCATCTGCAGAGCTCTTGGCCTGGAGCAAAGCAAGAGAAACCTCAGGAAAACCCTTATTGAACCCTGGAAAGGCCCTGATTAAGAGCTAAAAATAGCACCAATCCCTCCAGCACAGAGCTCACCTCCAGTGCCACGGCGGGCACGAGGAGGAAGCAGAGCATGGCCATCCCAGCAGGGCTCTGCTGCAGCCCCCCGGCCTGGGAGGGGGACAGAGGGACACCAGGCACCAAATCCCCAAATCCCAAACATACCTCTCCCTCCAATGGGGCAGGAGCTCCCACACCCCTCCCCACGGGCCAAAATGCCAGCGGTGCCCTGAGGATGCCCCGGCTCCACTGCAGCTCCCTGCAACTGCAGCATCACCTCAAGGGACGGAGGGGTTTAAGCTCTGGGTGTTGGCAACCAGCTCTAGGCAGTGGCAGAGTCCCCACCCTGGGAATAAAGCCTGTGCCACAGGGATGTCACTTGGGGTGGTGGCAGCTGGGCTCAGTGCATGCATGCCAGGGAAACTACAGCTCCGTGGGGAAGCCAGCCCCTTCCCGAGAACCAGGTGAGGTTACAGCCAAGGATAAGAGGAGGAAAAGCGAGGAGAAACAGGGACAGGCAGAAGAAAAGTGGAGGAGAAGGAAGAAAACACCAGGAGAGGAACAGACACTTGTAGCTGGCCAGAATGCCAAGCAGGAGGGGGGAGCTGAGCTGGGTGCAAACTGGGATAGAGGGGATCTCACCCAAAATTCAGGGAGGTTGGCTCAGCCCCAGTGTGGCTGAACTGGAAGAGGGTGGGTGCTCAGCCAGGCTGACCCCCCAAAACGAACCAGCCCCCACTAAATCCCCAAAGGTGCAGAGCTGCTGAGCTGAGCCTCCAGCCACCAGCTCATTGTTTAAAGGGCTCTGGAAATGTACACAATATGTTTCTGGGGATTTGGTTTTTTCAAAGAAAAGAAGGTGTAATTTCTCTCAGATAAAGCTTAGGACAGCAAATAAAACCCACAGCCAAATGTAGAGGCTGAAAGGAGAGGGGAAAAATCGAATTAAGAGGCTTTGAAATCTGGAAGCAAAACTTCACAGACCCCACTGGCTCACTTACAGAAGAAGCATGTTTGTAAATCTTTTTTTTCCTGCCCTTTTATGTTTTGGAGGGAGGAAGAAGGGAGAAAAAACATTATGAAAGTGCCACCCAAAAAAAAAAAAAAAAAATTGGCCGTGTTTCTGGCTTATTACTGGAGAGTAACATGCCTGGGAGAGGAGAAAACCCACATGTGGCTCCACTCAAAGCCTTTGATCCTCACACTGGCCCAGCAGGGCAGGCACCGGGGTGAGGAACCCCCTGGGCTCTGGGGCTGTATTTTTGGGGTATCCAGGGAAGCCTTGCTGTGCCTGGAAGTGCTGAGGGCTCTCCTTCAACTCTTTCCTCTTCCAGCAAACCCCAGCAGTGACATTCACACCATCCCTTAGCCAGGACATTCCTCAGCCACGCAGAAAATTCACTGCCAGGCTTCCCAAAATCCTCACCCCCTTGCTGATGCCATCACCTGGAGGGATTTGCTCCCAGACCCCACAGTCCAAGAGGGCAGTGACTGTCCCCCTGCCCCAACAGCAGCTCGTGGCCCCAAGGACACTCTCCCAGCTGTGACATGCAAGCCCCCATCTGCAATTCTAATTTTGTTAAGGGATGGCAGCAGCAAAGCACATTAAAAACAGGAAAGGACCAGCTCTTCCAGCTGGCAAAGGATCCCCAGCACCTCTAAGTGGCAGCAGAAGCCAGGAGCAAGCAGGAAGGACAGGAGAGGGGGATGTTTTATTCACAAAGAGACTCAGTTCGTGTCCAAAACCTGCCCAGAGGGATGTTCCTGGCGAAATCTCACAGCTTGAAACCATTCAGGCTCCCTTTTAAGAGCCACATGAAAGAGGAGCCAATCCAAACCCCTCTGGCCCTTGGGGAGGGCGATGCTCACGCTCAAACCTCCGGCAGCTGCTCCCCCTCCGTGGGGAAAGGGCCTTGCAGAGCCCCCCAAAACACATCCCCCCCTCCCCAGGGCAGGATGTGGAGCTGAAGTGAGCCTGTGGGCGCTAGGGAAGGACAGGGACAGACACACCTCTTCTCCTCTTCCTCCCCAGCGTCCCCTCTGGAGCGGCGGCAGAAACGGGGCCGACAAGAGTGAAAAGGTCATGCACGACAGAGGGATGGGGGGGAACGGAGAGAAGAAGAGAGGGAAGAAGGTTGTTAGAGGCAGAGAGAGAGGAAAGAGAGAGAAAAAGAGGAGTTTAGTTCTGATTCCTTCCCCCCCTCCCCTGCCCTCCCCACCCAGAGGAGGAAAAACCTCGCCAGGTCTCGCTGCAGCCCTGGGAGGACAGAGCCCGGCCAGCCCAGGATGTCCTGGTCACCCCACCACAGAGGTGGCCTCAGCCCCGTCCCCACGGGCCTCCTGGACATCTGCCATGGCCGGGGACCGAGCTGGAATTCCAAATTCCAACCCTCCCTGCAGGGAATTCCATCCTCAGCCCGCACGCAGCATCCCAGCTCAGTGTAAGCATCCTGCATCCTCTCCAGAGGACTCGGGGGGTCACCAGCACCTCCCAAACCCCCCAAAACGCTCAGGATGCGCCAGGCTGCAGCTCCCAAAGCTCCTTTGTCGCTCAGGCTGGCTCCTGCAGCCGAGGCAGACTCAGCCATCAGATTAATTGGGAAAGGCACGGGGAGCAGGGAGCAGCTGCCGCTGGCGTCTGTCCTTGGGAGGCATTTGCTGCTGCTAATTTGGGGCTTAATCAAAGCAAATGCAGTTATGGTCACACTGCTGCTCAATAGGCTCTTCCTGTGCTTGCCTGGGAGAAAGAAAGAGGAAAGCAATAAAGGGGAAAGCAGGGATTGATCCGTGAGCTGAGCCTGGCACAGCGTCCCAGGGCGAGAGCCGGGGCTGCTGCGGCTGAGCTCGGGGTTTGGGGAGGGCACAGAGCAGCGCTGGCTGTTCAAAAGGGCTGCTCCCAGCCCGGTGATTCCACCCCGAGGGCCCAGAGCCTCAGGGCACTGCTGGCTGGCAGTGGGGAATTGTTCCAGGAGAGGAGAGAGTGACTGCAATGACACAGCTCCAGGCTGGAGCAGGAGATGGGCACAAGCTTGGCGAGTGTCTCACCCACTTCTGCACCCCCCAACACGAGCAGCCCCTTCCCTGGCAGGTTTATCACAGTTTTCAGGGCTGGCAGTGCCACCATCCCCAGCTTCTGTCCTTGCTGGCTGCAGGGTGTCCCTCCTGGGCACATGCCCTCCCTCCACTACTCCCTCCTGATGGCACCCAGCACCTCCCAGACCTGCTGGCACACTCAGCACCAACAGCCTGAGCCCTGGCTGCGATTTCTGGGCACATCTCTAGGGCTTGGTTCCTCCAAAAATGCTGCACAACGAGCAAGAAAACCTTCCTGCTCCCAAACCCCTACCAGGCTGCACATCTCAGCCACCCCAGTGCTCCCAGCAGCTTTCCAGTCAGGGATGGAAAGCAGAGCACTTCCCCAGGGCTGGACAAGCTCAGGGCTGTTGGGAGGAGCACCCTGGGGGGCTGGGGGGGACATGGAGTGCCCTGCTCCTGTCCCAGGTGGGGACACGTCCTACCTGGTGGTGGGGGATCTCTTCCTGCGCTCGCAGTGCACGGCGTCGAAGAAGGCGGCGTTCCAGAAGCGCAGGTTGTGCCTGCGGGCAGGGAGGAGGCACACGTCGGGAATGGCCAGTTTGGGTTTCATCATTAGGAGCCACAGGGTGCCCAGAGCAGCTGCGGCTGCTCCTGGATCCCTGGAAGTGCCCAAGGTGTCCCTGCCCAGGGATGGGGTGCAATGGGATGAGCTGTAAGGTCCCTTCCAACCCAAACCGTTCAGGGTTCCACAGTCTCACCCTGAGTCATCCCAAGGGTCAGGATGGGCCAAACAAACCTGGCAGATTTCTGCACCAGCCCTTTGGTTAGCACAAGGGATGTGCCAAAGGCAAGGCCAGCTCTGTTAGGGACACCTGGGAACATCTGGGGACATGTGGCCAGCAGGACAAACCCCCCCAGGCAGGAGCCAGCTCGCCCTGGGCTTTACCAGATCGGCTGCTGCTTGAGGTGCATGTACAGGTAAATCTTCTCCCCTTTCTTCTCCTCCTCTGGGCTCTGCAGGGACACTGTGGGGACACACAGTCACACACCAGCATCTGGGGACTCCCACCTTCCCACCCACGTGTGGATTTTGTGCCCCCTCCCTGTCTGCTGGCTGAGCAGCTGGGAGGGTGTGCAAACCAAACACGTCCTCTACATCCACAGCAACAGGACTGGAGCTCTGAGAGCCCTTGGAGGGCAGGGATCAGCCCTGTTCAAGGCAGGGATGTCCCAGCAGGATGCTTGGGGGGACTGGACCACTGCTCTGGGAGCTCACACAGGTACTGGGGGGGACTGGTGCACCCCCAAAGCTCAGGGGCAGTGGGTGCTCAAACCTCTGCAGCCTGTGACACTGAGGACAAGAGGTTTGACTGGAATTCCAAACCCAGCCCCGAGGGATTCCAGCATTTCCAACCCTCTCTCCTTCCCCAGGGCTTGGCCACTCCTATTTCAGCTCTGCTGGCTGCACTCACCCGTCTTCTTCAGCTTCTCCTTTGCTTTGTCTTCACCTTCACTGTGGCACAAGAAATCAATGTCAGCTCCAAAAATCCTGTCCCCCCAGCAGCCCACGGCCCCCTGGCAAAGGGAACCTCATTTGAAAGACCCCCTGACCCCATGCCACCATGCCCAGGGCCAGAAAGGTGACAAAGAGACAGAGACATCCCTCCCCTGGGACCCAGCACCGAGATGGTGCAGAAGATCGTGAGAAGATCACATGGCTGTCTCGGTTTGAGACAAATTAGGAGGAATTAGGACAGTGGCCAAGGGAAACAGGACTCCCAGGCCATGAGGTGACAGTGACTAAAGCATGGGACAGGCTGGAGTCACCTCTCATGGCCGTGGCAGCCCCATGGTGGCCCTACACCCCTGCTTGGTCATGGGGGGTGCCTCCCACCCCAGGGAGTGGTACCCACTCGCTCTTTTTGGTGGCAGGACCCTTCAGTTTGGTCTCCAGGCCCCCAAAAAAGCCCTTGACGTTCTCTGTCTTGGCTGAGGTGTTTTTCAGCAGCCTCTCTGCAATGTCCTTCTTCTCAGCCAGCCAGGTGTTGGCTGACTTCAGGTAGGAGTCGATGCTGCCCGTGGGCTTCTCCTTGGCCTCCAGGGGCAGGGCGTGAGGTTTCCCTGGGGAAAAAGTGCCAGGAGCTCAGTGGTGAGTGCTGCCAGCTCCTGGGGACCTGCACCCACCTCCTGGGGACCTGCACCCAGCTCCTGGGGATCTGCACCCAGCTCCTGGGGACTTGCACCCACCTCCTGGGGACCTGCACCCAGCTCCTGGGGATCTGCACCCAGCTCCTGGGGACCTGCACCCAGCTCCTGGGGACCTGCACCCACCTCCTGGGGACCTGCACCCACCTCCTGGGGACCTGCACCCACCTCCTGGGGACCTGCACCCAGCTCCTGGGGATCTGCACTCAGCTCCGGGGAACCTGCACCCACCTCCTGGGGACCTGCACCCAGCTCCTGGGAACCTGCACCCAGCTCCTGGGACCTGCACCCACCTCCTGGGGACCTGCACCCACCTCCTGGGGATCTGCACCCACCTCCTGGGGACCTGCACCCAGCTCCTGGGGACCTGCACCCAGCTCCTGGGGACCTGCACCCAGCTCCTGGGGACCTGCACCCACCTCCTGGGGACCTGCACCCAGCTCCTGGGGACCTGCACCCAGCTCCTGGGGACCTGCACCCAGCTCCTGGGGACCTGCACCCAGCTCCTGGGGACCTGCACCCAGCTCCTGGGGACCTGCACCCAGCTCCTGGGGACCTGCACCCAGCTCCTGGGAACGTGCACCCAGCTCTTGGGGATCTGCACCCAGCTCCACGATGCACCACCAGGAGATGGAAACACCCCAGACCCCATCCCAGCTCCTGTAGGGTTTTATTTTTATTTTTATCCTTCCCACTCCCATTTTGGATAGAAAATCCTGTCGCCCATGGAGGTTCAGCCACTGCACACCAAACAATAAACCAAGGTGCTTCTGGCCTGGGGTGTTCACATCCCACCCCAGGGACTGGGATCATCTGGGGGTGTCCCATGCAAATATTCCTGGCTGGAAGCAAGGACAAAGCAGCATCACCACCCCAGCCAGGAGTTCTGCCAGGTTTGCAGGGATTCTGGGTTCTTTGCCAGCTGGGCCACCCCTCCAACACCTTTCCCATGCACAGGACACACTTCAGAGCCCCACAGGGCTGCAGGCTCCCTTACCTATGTAGTAATAGGTGAAACACATGGTCATGAGGTTCTTGGCAGGGCTGAAATCGTCCATCTGGTGACACCTGGCACAGAGGGGGGACTCAGCGAGGACACCCCACCACAGCTCTGCCCTCAGGGCCCTTTGGGGGTCCCCACCAAGCCCCCAGGACTTACTCAAAGAGCACGAGGGCGAAGGACTGCATCAGGCGGTAGAAGGTCTGCTCTGAGACACACCTGGAGTTGCAGCGCTGCAGGGACAGAGCCAGGGCTCAGCACAGCAGCAGAACAGCGCTGTGCCTGTCTGCATTCTTTATTTATATTTTATTTAGGGAATGGGATGTGTCTGAGTGCTGGTGGGGTTTAGTTTTCAATAAAACGAGTGGGTTCTCTCCCACGTTGCACCAAGGGTGTATTTAACTGCTCAAAATGCATTTATTCGCTCCTGTATCTCCCTCTGCTGTGGTTCCTCACTTTCCTTGAGTTCCTGCCTTCCAAAAATACTTCTTTGGGATATAAATAAACCCCCCACCCCCGGGCTGAGGGTGTTCCACAGCCCGTGCAGGATCCCAGCACTCACCTGGGCGCTCACGTATCTCGCAAACCACTCCCTGCCCTTCCCGTTCTCGCTGCTGCACAGCTCCCCGAACCTGGCCTTCTCCTCCTGGTCCAAATCCTCTCTGGAACAGGGAAAAATTTAAAAAAACATCATTCAAGCCAAGGATGTGTGATAATTGATAAAAGATTTGTGTTAATAATGAAAGTATCGGGGTTTATATAAATCAGAATACTTAGGTCTGAAATGAAGCATGACACTAAAGAAAGAAAAATATATGATTAAATAATTTTGTTTTAAATCCTCCTGTTATGAATATTATGTTTCTAAATAAATTGTATTTACTGATGGCTTGCAAAACAAGGCTTTCACACAGCCCAACAGATCCTGCAATATCAGGTTTCCTACCTTTGTGTGATCAATTGCAGCCTATTCCCAAGACCAGATTTCCTGACTTCTGCCATTTCCTTATCTACCAAGACCAGAGGTCATCTATGGGACTTGACAAATTGTCTAGAGACTCACATCATCCAGCCATCCCATGGACCACCACTGCTTACCCGGCAAAATTATGACAACAAAAAAATAACAATTTTTGATGACTACAAGGAAACCATGCTATAAAAGGGAGCTGCAAACCAAAGTTGGGTGGTGCATGGAGTGGGCAGTGACCCCTCTGCCTCCCCAGTGCTGTCTATATAAAACAAAGCAATCTAAATTTTGCTAAATATCGAGACTTTTGTTTCTCATTTATAACAGATGTGACCTGTACCCCCCAACACCCCTCTTGCCATCAGCACCCCGGTGCTGCGGGGCTGGAGGAAGGCAGAGAAAGAGGAGGAGAGCAGCGTCCATGTTGTCATCCCTCCCCTTGTGCTGCTCTTTTCTTCCTCCCTGGCAGGAGGGGAAGCACAGGCAGAGGGAGAAGGGAAGAGCCAAGGACAGCAAGAGCAGAAACTGAGCTCCAGAGACAGGCAGGGAGCCCCAGAGCGAAAACAAGCGCTGTTGCTGCTGCTCACGCTCCATTTGCTGCATCCAGCCTGACACGGAGCCGCGGAGCTCTGGAGATCAGGAGCGGGGGGTGCAGGGCTGGGGGCACAGCCTGGGGCTGCCGCGGGGGCCCTGGGCACGTGTGAGCCACTGGAATTTCTGTGATGAGTGGGGAGAGGAGATGGGGACAGCGAGCCGAGGGAATGGGGAGAGAGAAGAAGGGAGGGAGATGGGCTGGGATGTGGCCAGGAGAGGGGCGCAAGGAAAAGCCACATCCCCCCCAGCACTGACACAAACCGCTGCCAGGCTGGGAAAGCAGCCAGATCCAGATCCATCCCCTGGGCACTGCTGCTCACCCCCCGGTGAAGATTTTCTCCACGTAGCTCCGCATGAACTCCCGGCGCTCGGCCGCAGCCTCGTCCCGCGGCGACTCCGCGCTGTGGCCGGAGGAGAAGGACTCGTCGGAGGAGGAGCGGCGGGGCCGCCCCCAGTGCTGGGGGGAGTCCCCCATGTCGTTCTCGCTGTCTGCAGACTCGGTGGCATCGCTCTCCTCCGCCGCCGCCTCGTCCCCCGGGCGGCCGGTGCCGCCGGGAGCGGCGGGGTCTGAGGCGGCACAGGCGGGCGGCTCGGGGCCAAAGTCAATGAGGTTCCCCACGGGCACGTCCAGAGGCGCCTCCATGGCTCTCCCAGGGGATGTGGCAGGGCTGGGGACACTGGCTCCTCGTCCTGTGGCTCCTCACTGGGGCCTTGAGGCCATGGCTGGCAGGATGCTGGCTAAGGCAGGCAGGAGCTCTTGGGGGAGAACAGCTTACCACAGGACATCTGAAAGGCACAAGGAGGACAAAAGTGAGGACAGGACCACGGGAGCCACCACCCACGATGTCCCCCGGGGAGGGACACACAGAGCTGGCTCCTCTCCCCCAGGCACGTCAATCAGCAATCCCACGGAATCCTCACGTGCTTTCAGCACTGCTCCAGAGGGTTTTCCACCCTTTAGCCCAGAAAAGGGACAACCGGAGCCTCAGCTCCATATGTCACATTTGGGATGTGACATCTCGTGATGGGCAAAACTGGGCTGGCAGGAGCCAGCAGCTGGCAGGACACTGGCGGCTCTCCAGGGCAGCCCTGCCATCCTCCTGCCCCTGCCCTCTCTGCTCACGGGTCTGTCTGACCCCGTTTGGAAACCGGATCATCTCTGGGGTGGGGCATCCTGGGGTTCGACACTGGGACCTAGCTGGGAATGGAGAGGGGATGCTGGACACGGCAGAAACCGGAATGGGATGAGGATGCAGAGCTCTGGACTGCAGTTAAGGGGGTTTGGCACCCCAGATTGCAAAGGAGGTCAGAGAGCACAGGGATGGGGATGGATGCACATGCCCATCCTGGACAGCAAAAGAGGCAAAGAAGGGACCACCCAGGAGCTGTCCCTGTGTCAGAGAGTCACTGAGGTACCCAGCGAGGATGTTCCTGCCCCAGGAGATGGTGAATTAGTGTCTGAAACCCAGCACACACTGCAGCACCCGGGCACAGGGTGGCACAGGAGCAGGGACAGCAGCACAGGTGACAGTGAACAGTGACAAACCCAGGGCAGCACGACAGCAACATTGACACAGCCCTGCTGCCTTCCAGAGAACTGATCCCAGGACACAGGGAACCACCCCCAGAGCAAAAATCCCCCAAAGGACCAATGTGCAGCTCCTCAGACCAACAGGAGCTCAAACTGAAACCAAATCTGACATGTTTCACCGAGCACAGCACGGTGGGAAAACAACCCCTGGGCTGCAGGAGCAGCCACTCTTCCAGCAGCATCTCCCTCCTCCTCCTCTTCTCCAGGGACCCTTTGGGACACACGGGACAGTGAGAGAAACACAACTCCTCGAGTGGCTGGGAAAAGCTTGTCCCCAGAGACAGCAGGGACAGAAAGAAAAGTCACCTTGGGTGGCAGAGCCTTGTGCTGCCCCAGCCTCCCTCACCCTGAGCCCCCTGGCTCCCACGCACCTCAAGCTGGCTCCCAGGAGCTGCAGGGACACTGCTGCCCTCCAGCAGCTGTGCAGAGCTCGGCTCCTGGGAGAGGAGCAGCCCCAGGCTGCGGCACAGCAAGGACTGGCCGTGTTCCCACGGGGATCCAGCCAGCTGCAGCCTGGCTCCGTGTCCCTGGCAGTGGGAGCCATGCCAAAGCACCCCTCCAGCTCCAGGGACACCCATCCATCCGTCCATCCCTCCATCCATCATCCATCCATCCATCATCCATCCCATCATCCATCCCTCCATCCATCCATCCATCCGTCCATCCATCCATCATCCATCCCATCATCCATCCATCCATCCATCCATCCATCCATCATCCACCCATCATCCATCATCCATCCATCCATCCATCCATCCATCCATCCATCCATCCATCCATCCATCCATCCATCCCTCCATCATCCATCCATCCCTCCATCATCCATCCATCCATCCATCCATCATCCATCCATCATCCATCCATCATCCATCCATCCATCCATCCATCCATCATCCATCATCCATCCATCCATCATCCATCCATCCATCCATCCATCCATCATCCATCCATCATCCATCCATCCATCATCCATCCATCCATCCATCATCCATCCATCATCCATCCATCCATCCATCCATCCATCATCCATCCATCCATCATCCATCCATCCATCCATCATCCATCCATCCATCATCCATCATCCATCCATCCCTCTGCCCCCAGCCCTTCCCACTCCCACAGCAGCTGCAAATTCCCTTTTGGCACCGATGGAGAGAAGGTTCCAGGGAGAGCTCAGTGCCTAGAGGGGCTCCAGGAGAGCTGGAGAGGGGCTTTGGATAAAGGCACGGAGTGACAGGACACAGGGAATGGTTCCCACTGCCAGAGGACGGGGTTAGATGGGATTTTGGGAAGGAATTATTCCCTGTGAGGGTGGGGAGGCTCAGGTTGCTCCCATGACCCTCGGGGAGAGAGGACTTGGAGTTCAGCCCAGGAGCCCCAGGGAATGCATCAGAGGGGATGGAAAAGATTTAATCCCTCACTGCCCAGCTCATGGTAAAGCCCTGCCCTTGAGTGAAGTGTTCCAAGGTGTTGGCAGCTGCTGGGGGTGCCCAGGCTTCCCAGGCACCTCCAGAGGGGTTGGGTTCTCAGCACAGAGCCCAGAGGAGCTTCAAAACCAAAACCAGCTGCAAAACCAGCCCTGTCCTCACTCCACAACCTGCTCATTGCTCCAGCAGAATAAATCCAGGGAAGGAATAGCCAGAATACCAAACAAGAGCCTCAGGCCCCACAGCTGGCACTGTTCACTCACAGACACCCAGGCAGGTCCCAGTCCTGAATGGGTCAAGTGTGAGAGTAAATGAGGGTTCTGGAATCAAAAGGGACTTTTAGGCTGCCTGGGAGCCTTGATGCATCACGAGCTTCAGCATCATCCTGGAATTCAGCAGTGCCTGGGCTGGCTTTAACCATGAAGCTCAACCAGACAGGTGGAGACACCAGCCCAGGAATACCAGCCAGGAATGTGCTGAAGCCACACGTGGGAATGCCACAGGAAACCCATGGTGCCCTGAAACTTTGGAAAATGCCTGATTTTACTAAAAATAAATGCTGGGGTAGATGTGAATGCTTCACCTATAGCTGCTTATGTGTGCAAGCAGCTTTTCTCCATGACCTGCCCTTGAATCCAGCATTCCTGGCTGGAGCTCCCAGCATCCCTAAGCCCTGCACTGAGTTTCCCCTCGGGGCTTTTCCCAGGTGCTGAGGTCAGGTTTGCTGTGGGGCCTCAGCAATCCACACCTGGGAAATGGGATCCAATCCCAGTTTGCTGCAATGGAAATCCCAGAGGGGAGCAGGATTTGGGCAAGCTGTGTCCCAGCTCTCCTCTCCCTCCAACCACAGCGTCCCAATGCTCTCAGCCTGTCCCCAGAGCTGGATGACAAGCTGAGATAATCCCTGTTATCAGCTCGGGGGTGGGTGACATCCCACATGATGACAGTGCTCAAACCCACACTCGCTGCATCCTGCAGGAGAGGCTGCTCCAGCCTGGAGCTGTCAGGGATGACTAAAAACTGTAATTACAGCAAAGAAACCTCTGGCTGCCTCCTCGCAGCCCCATCCCTGCAGTCTGGCACCCAGACACGGAGTGCAGGAGCTCTGAGAACATTCAGCTCTGGGAAAAGGGAAAAGCCACAATCGATGTTCATGCAGGACTTGTCTTGGCAGCCCAGAGGGGACAATTCTGCTGCTTTGGACACAGCCAGGAGCTCTGCAGAGAGCTCTGCCACTGCATCCATGCCAAGGGCTGCCTGCATCCTGCTGCTGTGCCAGGCCAGGGCAGGCCTTGTGCCCTGTGCTGCAGCACAGGTGATTTCAGCACATCCCAGCTCAGCCAGGGGACAAGTTTGTTTTTTTTTTTTTAGTTTGTGAAAAAGGGGTCAGAGTTTTGCTGCCTTCTCCCAGCCCTTGTGCTGTGCCCTGCAGAGGAGGCAGCCCCAGAGCAGGGGACACACAGGGGTGTCACCACTGCTGAGGGACTGGCAGGGTGCCACTGCTCACTGCTGGCACTTCTCCACGCTGCAGCCCTCCGTGCAAATCCTCCCTTTTTTGAGGGAATTTTTGAGGCCAAAATTTCCAGGTTTTTGGGGTCAGAATCCCCAGGGTTTGGGTCTTAAAATTCCCACGATTTGGGGGCTGAAATTCCCGATGTTTAGGGCTGGGTATTCCAGGATTTTAAGGCAAAAATTTCCAGGTTTTGGGGGCCAGAATTCCTGGGGGTTTTGGGGCAGGAATTCCCAGGATTTGGGGCTGAAATGCCCAGGGTTGGGGGCTGAAATTCCCAAGATTTTCAGGCTGAAATTCGGAAAGTTCTAAGCTTGGAATCCCCAGGTTTTCGGGACCAGAATTCCTGGGGGTTTGAGTCATAAAATTCCCAAGATTTTGGGGTGGAAATTCTCAGGATTTTTTTTGGGCTGGAATTCTCAGATTTTGGGGCTGAAATTCCCACATTTTTGGGGCTGAAATGCACCCTGGCACGGGAATTCCGCCTTGCTGCCGGTGCTGGCGCTGCCCTGGCACCCACCTGCACTGCACCCACGGTCGGTGCCAAGCCGGGCTCTGCAAGGGCAGCCCGGGCACGGCTGAGTGCCTGCCAAGGAAAACGCCGTGTGCCGAGAGGGAACAGCCTGTTTCCTCCCCGGGAACTGGTCAGTCTTGTTTGTTCCCTCGTGTCCCTGCCCCGGGCAGAACACGCCGGCAGCGGGGTCACGGCTCCGGGGAGTGCCAGATCCCCAAACTCACCCTAAATGCAGCTCACCCCCCTCCCGAGCGCCCCAGTGAATTTAAACACACCAACCTCCTGGTTTAAACACATCCCGCGACTCTGGAGAGCCCAAACTCCTCCTGGCTTTGCCAGGGAGGCTCCAGCTGTGCCCTGCCCGCAGCTCTGGACTTCCCAAAATCATCCCCTGCCTGCCAGGGGGGGTACCTGGGGTACCTGGGGTACCTGGGGTACCTGGGGTACCTGGGGCGGTGCACGCCAGGGTCAGCTCCCAGCCCATCCCGAGCCGCCACCGGGATCCCCACCCCTAAATCGGGAGCGCTTTTGGCATGTGACGTGCGGAGGTCTAGAGGATCTTTTCCCCAGCATCACCTCCTCTCCCGGCCCCGCTGCCTCCCAGGCGGACCCTTCCCCTTCCCAAACCTGCCTGTACCTCACACGGGGCGCAGAAAAAACCATCACCCAGCCCTTAAACCGGAGCCATTCCCGGGGAATCCGAAGCCCGGCGAGCTCCCAGCTTGCCCCGCTTCCCTGAGAGCTTTTTCCTTTCCCCCCGCTGCCATCAGACACCAGATGGCAGCTCCCCATTCGCCTGCACTTGCGAGGAGAATTAAATGTCTCTTGAATAGACCTGAGCTGCGCAAGCCGGGTTTTTGTGGCGAGCAGCGGTTTCTCCTTTCAGCCCTTCCCAGCAGCGCAGCTCCCACACCCCCCTCGACCACGGCCGCACCCCCAGGGAGCCCCCAGATGGGGCAAAATTATTCTGCAATTCCCATTTTTACCTGGCAAAAAAACAATTCCACCCAAGGGCCGTACCAGGCTGCATTTTGGAAAGGAAAAGCACACGCGGGGGGGGTTCCCTGCCCCGAGCACCCTCATTCCCATGGGAAATGGGAATCCCCCAGCCCCTCGGAGAGGTTGGGATGCAGCCGGCGCTGCGAGCGAAACCTGCGGCTGACGGAGCCTGGGGACACCGGGGAGGATGGATGTGTCCCCCGGAGCTTAAAGACAGCTGGGAAAAAATCGGGGTGTCAGCTGCCAGCGGGAGATGGGGACAGACTGGAGCCCCAGACGGGGTCACAGCGCCATCCCCACCCTCCCTCCCTCCCTCCATCCCTCGTTTTTTACCTGCAGCCAGGAGCCTCGCAGCAGCATCTGGCCCGGGGGTGGCCGGCGTGGCCAGCACGCCGGGGAACGGGCGATGGAGGCGACGCGGGGGCGCTGCGCTCCCTCCTTCCCTCCGTCCGTCCGTCCGTCCGTCCGTCCCTCCCTCCCTGCGGAGCGCCGGAGCATCACAGCGCTCTGCGCGCACAGCGCCGGCTCCGGGAAAAGCGCCGGGAAAAGCTCGCGGGGTGTCACCCGTGGGGTGTCACCCGTGCGGGATGTCACCCGCGGGATGTCACCCGTGCCGTGTCACCCGTGCCGTGTCACCCCTGCAGCACAGGGTCGGCGTTTTGCCCTGGGAGGGATTCCCATTCCCGCATCGTCCTCCCAAAACCAGCCCCTATGCTCCCGAGAATGTTAAGTGAAATTAGGATCCCCATCAGAGGAGGAGTTCTCCAGACTAAGTAGCTGCACGGGCAAATATCCAAACTATCAATCAAAATATCCCCATCAAAAGGGGGAGCAAAATTTCTAAGTCCCTGCACATGAAGGTATCCAAAATATCAACTAAAATAAGGTGGGGTCCCCATCAAAGGGGGAGCAAATAATCTTAAGTCCCTGCACATGAAGGTATTCAAAATATCAAGTAAAATAACGTGGAGTCCCTATCAAAAAGGGGAATAAATCATCTTAAGTCCCTGCACATGAAGGTATTTACAATATTAAGTCAAATAAGGTGAGGTCCCCAGCAAAAAGGGATTTCCCAGCCCAAAACAGCTCATCCAAGCCCCTGTACACCATGACATTCGGGATATTAAGCAAAATAATCCAGGTTCACATTAAAAAGGAATTCTCCAGCCCAAACCAGCCTAAATCCTGACACATGCAGGTATCCCAAATATTTACCAGAATAAGGTGGGGTTCCCATAAAAGGGGGATTTTCCAGCCCAAAGCAGCCTGTCCAAGCCCCTCTGCACCCTGACATCTGGGATATGAAGCAAAATAGTTCAGGGTTCACATTAAAAAAAAGGAATTCTCCAGCCCAAACCAGCCTAAATCCTGGCACTTGCAGATATCCCAAATACAAACTAAAATAAGAGGTTCCCATCAATGAGGAGTTCTGCAGCCCAAAACAGCCTAACTACCTGCCCATGCAGATATCCCAAATATTAACTAGGATAAGATTTACATAAAAGGGGGATTCTGCTGCCCAAAATTCCTTGTTCAAGCCCCTCTGCACCCTGGCATCTGGAATATTAAACACCACTAGGCAGGATCCCCATCAAAGGGGGATTTTTAGCTCTTTTCCTCACCTTTAGCTGGTTTTTAGGCCTCCCCAGGATTGTGAGTTATCTGCTCTGCTCCTCCCCAGGTGAGGCACTCGGGGGAAAAAGTGTCAAGTGAGATCAGAGGGGGGGAAAACCCCAGTGGGGAGGGGTGGGAGCAGCACCAGGGCAAGGGCAGAGCTCAGGGAATTGCTGCCCACTCCCAGGGCAGTGCTGGGTCTGGCTTCTCCCCTGGAGAGAAACTCCAAGGGTTTCATGGCAAGAGATGGGAAACAGGGCAAGGCTGAGCCCCTGGGAGGGATGGCCCAGAGGGACAGGGGGGTTACGTGGCTGGGGGGAGATTTTGGGGAATATTTGATACAAAGAGAGGCAAATGAGCTTGGAGAGGAGGCCACCAAACCCTCCAGGGCACCTCAGCCCTCCCAAAAAGAGCCAGGCACTGCCTAGAGAGGTCTCTCTGAGGATTTTGGGGAGCAACAGCCCCTGATGGAGAGAGGAGGCTGGAAAGCCCCACATCAGCACGGAATCCCTGGTCCTGCTCATCCTGCCTGCCCCAGCATCCCCCCAAGCCCGAGCAGAGCCCGGGTCTGTGCATCCCCACGGACAGGGAGACAGGGATGCTGGCCCAGCACGCCCTGGAGGCCCTGCAGCCCTCCTCTGACCCCCAAAAAGAGCAAAAACCTGGAAGAACCACATCCTGCCCCTCTGGAGATGCCGATGAGCAGCAAATTGTGTGATCAAAACACTGCTGGGGTGGGAAATGCAGCATCCCCTGCCCAGCCTGAGTGCTGCTGCTCAAGGGCAGCCTTGGAAAAGAACCCAAAGCTGGAATTGTGTGGTTTTCAGTGCTCTGGAGCCAGGCAGGAGTGAGGGAGAGGAGTGAGTCACTCCTGCCACGGAGCATCCTCGTCAGGAGAGCTCAGACGGCGGCAATTAGTGTGAAATTGCTCATTGTCCCCTCCGTGTCACCATCAGCCCACGGAGGGAACAGCAGCGCCTGTGACACAACACTCGAGCTCAGCAGAAACCCAGGAGCATCCCTGCCTGCTCAGGGTGATTATTATAATTCAGCCAGACTTCTGGAATTGCGAGTGACATGGAACAAACACCCCCCAGCTCCCCAGTTTGGATCTGACACCGTGGGGAGGGTTTTGGTGCCTCCCCCTCACCAGCTCCTGCTGGTTGGGTTCTCACGTGGATGCCTGGTCTTTGTTTGTTTTTATTCTGCTGCTGAATTTCCCCCTATTCCCCCCTTATTCCCCCCTATTTTCCCTATTAAAAGTTAAAAGTGAAAAAAAAAGCCATCCCAAAAAAAAAGAAAAAAAAAGAAAAAAAAATCCGGAAAAAAACCTGAAAAAAACGACAAAAAAACCCAACCAAAGCAAAAAAAGGCTAAAAACAAAGAAAAAGAAACACCAAGAAACCACACAAACCCAAAAAACCCCACAAAAACCCCAAACTCCCACAAAACCACACAAAATGTTCCAAAAAAACCCCCAAAACCCAAAAATACACTCAAAACACCCTCTCAACCCCCCCAAAAAACCAAATAACTCAAAAAATTCCTCAAAAACAATCTCAAAAATACTAAAAAAAATATCCCCAAAAAACTTTTTTAAAAATCCCTAAAAAATCCCTAAAACAAGCTTAAAAACCCTCCACAGCACTCCAAAACCCCTTTAAAAACTGCAAAAAAAAAGACAAATTTAAAAAAAACACAAAAAACCCCCAAAAATTCTATACTAAAACCCTCCCAAAAACTTCCAAAACCTCAAAAAAACCCCAATCTCTCCCCACCAAATAAAAAATTAAAAACCCTCAACCCCCCCAAAAAAAGTTCTCAAAAATCCCCCAAAAACTAAAAAAAACCCCAAAAAACTTTTCAAAATCTATTAAAAATACGCTAAAACAACCTTTAAAACCCTCCACAGCACCCCAAAACCCCTTTAAAAACTGCAAAACAAAACACAAACTAAAAAAAAAAGCAAAAACCCACCCCAAAAATTCCACTTTAAAACCTCCCTATAAAACTCCAAAACCCCAAAACCAAACCCCCCCAAAAAAATTAAAAACCCTCAACCCCCCAAAATATATTAAAAATTCTCAAAAATCCCCAAGAAACCAAAAAAAAACCCCAAAAAACTTTTCAAAATCTATTAAAAATACGCTAAAACAACCTTAAAAACCCTCCACAGCACCCCAAAACCCCTTTAAAAACTGCAAAAATCCCCAAACCAAAAAAAAGCAAAAAAACCCCAAAATTCCACTTTAAAACCTCTCTAAAAAACTCCAAAACCCGCCTCCCCCAAAAAAAATCCTCAAAAATCCCCAAGAAACTAAAAAAAACCCAAAAAACTTTTCAAAATATATTAAAAATACGCTGAAACAACCTTAAAAACCCTCCCAAAAACCTGAAAACCCTTTAAAGTTCTGTCTGCCAATCCATTGCTCCGGGATGAATTGATCGTGCCTGGGATCGATTGCTCTGGCATCGATTGATCGTGCCTCTCGATTGATTGCTCTGGCATCGATTGATCGTGCCTTTGGGATCGATTGCTCCGGGATCGATTAGTGCTGCCTGTCGATCCAGGCATTAGCAATCAATTGCAGAGATCGATCGGCAGCCATGACTTTAAATTGCTTTTTTGGCGTTTTTTTGAAGGTTTTTAAGGTCGTTTTAGCGTATTTTAAAGGGATTTTGAAAAGTTTTTTAAATTTTTTAGTTTTTTGGGGATTTTTGAGGATTTTTTACAATTTTTGGGGGTTTTGAAAGGTTTTTAATGGATTTTTTTGTTTTTGGGGATTTTTGAGGAGTTTTAAAATTTTTTGGGTGGGGTTGGGTTCTTTAGGGAGGTTTTAAAGTGGAATTTTGGGGGTTTTATATTTTTTTTTTTTTAGTTTGAGGGTTTTTTTGCAGTTTTTAAAGGGGTTTTGGGGTTTTTTTGGAAGATTTTGACATTGTTCTGGGTATTTTTAAGGGATTTTTAAAATGTTTTTAATTTTTTTTGTTGTTTTTGGGGGATTTTTGAGGAGTTTTTAAAATTTTTGGGGGGTTTGAAAAAATTTTTAAAGGATTTTTTTAAATTTTTTAGGGGGTTTGGGTTTTTTAGGGGGTTTTTTGGGGGGTTTTAAAGTGGAATTTTGGGGCCTTTTAGGTTTTGGCTTTTTTTTTTTTTTTATTAGTCTGGGTATTTTTGCAGTTTTTAAAAGGGGTTTTGGGGGTTTATTTGAAGGTTTTTGACATTGTTTTAGCGTATTTTTAAGGGATATAAAAAGGTTTTAGTTTTTTTTTTTTTTTTTTTTTTTTTTTTTTTTTTAGTTTTTTGGGACAGGGGTGATGCCTTCCCATGACATTCCCCATGAGGGACAGGGTGACACCCCCATGAGGCACACAGGGTGACACCCCCATGAGGGCACAGGGTGACACTCCATGAGGGACAGGGTGACACTCCCATCAAGCACAGGGTGACACTCCATCAGGGACAGGGTGACACCCCATGAGGGACAGGGTGACACCCCATCAGGCACAGGGTGACACCTCCAACAGGGACAGAGTGACACCCCATGAGGGACAGGGTGACACCCCATCACGCACAGGGTGACACCCCATGAGGGACAGGGTGACACCCCATGAGGCACAGGGTGACACTCCCATGAGGGACAGGGTGACACCCCATCAAGCACAGGGTGACACCTCCAACAGGGACAGAGTGACACCCCCATCAGGCACAGGGTGACACCCCATCAGGCACAGAGTGACACCCCCATGGGGAACAGGGTGACACCCCCATGAGGGACAGGGTGACACCCCATGAGGGACAGGGTGACACCCCCATCAGGCACAGGGTGACACCCCATGAGGGACAGGGTGACACCCCATCAGGCACAGGGTGACACCCCTGTCACCTCAGGGGAAGCACATTTTGGGGAAGTTACTGAAGTGTTGGGTAATTTTTTCCCCTCACGCCCCTGAGCAGCAGGATCAGCACAGGGCCCAAGGGCGGAGCTGGCAGAGCCGGGAGGGGGCCGAGGGCTGGAGACAGAGGAATCCCAGAGTCACAAACTGTCCTGTGGATCCCAGAGTCACAAACTGTCCTGAGGTGGAAATGATCGTCCTGACCCTCGAGTGCCCCTGCCCAGACACCCCAAGAGCCCCACGCTGTGCCTGGCAGTGCCAAAGGCGCTGCAGCCCTGGCAGCCCCGGGGCCGTGCCGCTCCCTGGGAGCCTGGGCAGTGCCAGCCCCGCTGGGGAAAGGCTTTCCCTGAGATCCACCCCAAACCTGCTCTGGGACAGCTCCCGCCCTTCCTGGTCCTGTCCCTGGTCGCTGCAGAGGTGTCACTGCTGCCCACTCTGGTGTAAAATCCTGTGAGGAACGACAGCAGGGCAAGGCTGGGGGAAACGAGACAGCAGCTCTGATAAAAACCCCAAATCCCAGCTCGTGCAGCACCACAGGGCCAGGCTGACCCCAAGCCAAAGGAGGGGCAGCTCCTCTGGGCAGGGCTGTGCCACCAGAGCCAAAGCAGCTGGAGAGGGACAGGGGCAGCAAGAGGCCTCAACATCATCACCCTTGCACAAGGACGAATTAATCTGAATTTAAAAGACCCCCAAGAGGAAACCACCCAAGCCCCAAAGGACACTCACCCTCCAGCACCTCAGGGGCTCAGAAGATGTGCTTCAGCCTCCCAATACGAGGAAGATGCCGAGCTGCTGGTGCTGTCCGTGCTCCAGAGCCCCCTCCCAGCCCTGGAGCTGCTCCCCGGGCCCTCAAACCCAGCACCCAGCAGCAGCACAACGCAACCAGGCGTTGCCACACCACGGATGGTTGTGACACAGCTGCTAAAAACCCGAATAAGCCGCTCTTCCAGACTGACCCTCTGCAAATCCCTCCTAATCCAATCTTGTTTATGGCATTAGGTTGGACCCTCCCATGCTGAGCGCCCCTGTTTGCTCAACTGTGGGGAAAATCTTTGTCTTTTCTCGGTCCTGGTTGAAGTTCTGATGCAGAACTCACCAGAGTTTCCTTCTCCTGTGTATGGAGGTGTGTGGGGACAGGGGACACCTGCACTCCCAGCTCTGCATCCCACACCTCAGCCTGGGCATGGAAAACCTCCCTCAGCGCCAGTGAGACACAAACACGAGTTCTTTGGTTTAAAACAGTTTTCTCACCTTACCCAAACACAAGGGAAGAGCTGGAGGAGACAAACCCTGCTCCCCCATCAATCCCAGCTGGCACCCAGGTGAGGAAACAAGCCCCAAACCACGTTAGCTGGGTGTGTTATTCCCACAAAAGATGCCAGAGCCACGTTCCCCTCCAGAGCTGGGGGCTGGGAATGCTCTGCCCTCCCCGAGGCCATCCCACAGATGGATCCCAGTCAGGCTTTGCCACAGGCTGTCACAGCCACACGCCCCTGTGATGCTGATTCCTTCAGGGGAGGAAAAAACCCTGCCCGTGTGTCCCCAGGGTGAGCAAACATCTGCCACGAGCGTCAGAGCAGCCACGAGCATGGAGGTGTGGTAATCACCCTCAGCCTCCCTGGAATCTGCTGCAAACTCGTGCCACTGAAAAGGAAACCTGTTTTATCTTTCCTGAAAGGAAAGCTGAAGCTGTTTGTGAAGGGAGACACGGCTGGAGCAGCAGGAATGGGGCTCCTTTCCCTCTGCTTCCCCTCCAAATAAGCCTGGATCCTGTTGGGATCCATCCAGCTCTGCACAGGAGCATCCCCAGGGGTCTGCAGCCACCAAGGCTGCCTGCAAGTCCCCATGGAGCTGGGGAAGGGCTCCAGGGCTTCAATCCATGGCAAACAGGAAAATCAACCGTGGAGCCCCAGCAGTGGGGAGCTGGGAGGAGGGAGGTTGGTTTTCCTCAGTGGGAAGGGCCAGGAGCAGCGTGGGGAGGACAAAGGTGACAGCTCTGTCCCAGTGCCCCAGGGGGTGGCACACGGAGCTGCCAGAGCAGGATCCTCGGGGTGGAGGGACCCACCTGAGCTCAGGTAAAACAGTGGGATGCACAGGGAATGGCAATGAACCAACCTCTGAGCACCCCACAGCTGCCCTCCAGCCTCCCCCAGAGCAGCTGCTGGTGGCACCTGGGTGCTGGTGACACCTGGGTGCTGGTGGCACCTTCAGCTCAGCCCTCGTGTCCCTGCTCCCCTCTCCTGCTCTATTCCATCAAACCAGGGATGAGCATCACCTCCATCTGCAGCATCTCTCCTGGGAAGAGTGTGGTGCTCACACGTGGGAGAGGAGCTGGTGGGAGCCCTGCAGCCCCCAGAGGACGCTCAGGACACCCTGGTGGCCACAGGGAAGGCCACCAGCACGTGGGAGTAGAGCCCAGGAATGTGCAGATCAAGGCTCAGCAGTGCCCTTTCCCTCTTTTATTCCCAAATCCTGACAAAGGTTGGATCCCTGAGCTGGTCACCTCAGCCAGGTGTCACCTCCCTGCTCTCTCTGCAATCCCAGAGGGTTTTTTGGATCCTGGTCAGCAGCAAGGGACAGGGACAGGGACAGGGAATCTCCACCACTCCATCCCCAGGGAATCCCATCCCTAATTGGTTTGCACAAAGATCTTCCAAATTCATCAGCAAATAACCAAGACTAATAAGAGTGACTAAATTAACTCCAGGCATGGAAAGCAACTTCAGCTCATGGTCCTGCAGCTCCCTGTGCTCCTTCCAGTGGGGTGGGATGGGATGGGATGGGGCAGATGGGATGGGATGGGATGGGATGGGATGGGATGGGATGGGATGGGATGGGATGGGATGGGATGGGATGGGATGGGATGGGATGGGATGGGATGGGATGGGATGGGATGGGATGGGATGGGATGGGACAGGGCAGGTTGGGATGGGATGGGATGGGATGGGATGGCATTTCCAGTCACCCCTAAGTGAAAATTTTTTAACACACACCAAATCTACCCAAGCCAAGCTCATTTTGAGCTGTGGGGTGGAACAAGATGCTCCTCGAGGTCCCTTCTCTGATTTTCCCTCCCAGGCTGCTGCCCTGGGCTCTCTGAAGTGTTTTGTGTGTTGTTGTTTCCCTCCCAGCTCCAGCAGTGACTCTGTTTGTGTAAAGCTCCAGCACATGCCGGGTAAGAGCCCACGGAGGAATTTACAAATCTCCTCTTTGGAGGCAGCAATTGTCACTCCAGCCATCTGCCCAAGCAGGAGGGACAGTTCAGGGGATGGATGTGTCACAGCAGTGCCAAGGATGAGCCCGGGGGGGATCAGCAGAGATGCCACAATTCGGGATCTCACCCCCAGACCCACCCAAAAAATCATCAAAACTTTCCAAACCACAGCAAACTTTCCAACTTTTGCCATTCCACACCTCCCTGCTGCAGGCCAGCACCCGAAATTCCCCCCAGCAGCTCTGCCAGGAGGGATCAGCACCCAGCCAGCTCCCAGGGGAGCCCCAAAACTCCCTTTTTACCTTTGCTGCCTGCAGGAGCGGCGATGCCCAGCCCCGGGCGGGGACAGCCTGGCGTGACAGCGACACTCCCGCCGGCATTCACCTGCCCGGTGACTCATCCGAGCTCCGGGTGACGAAGGGAAACCAAACAAGGCGGGGCGGGGATGCGCCCGCTGCTTTTCCCTGGCCCCGGGTGCCGCCCGCAGGACTGGAAATACCTGTTGGTGCTCCTGGCAGGGCCAGCAGGGCTGTGACAGAGGCCAGCAGGCTGTGACAGAGGCCAGCAGGGCTGCTGTCACCGCCTCTGGGGCTGTCACTGCCACCCTGAGCCTGGCAAAGGGTTGGGGACACTTTGGGTTGCATCCCACATCACGAACCCAAAGCTGTTTCACCCCCTGCCCAGGGAATGAACCCACTGTTTTTGAGTCATGCCCACCTGGAGGATCCTCAGCTGTGCCTGGGACCCCCAAATTCTCGAGGAGTAACCCCGGTAACTCCCCACCCCAAATCCAGACCTGCTGGGATGCCCTGAGAGCTGCTCCCCATCTCCCACCGCAGCACAAAGCGCCTGCAAACAGCACAGCCAGGGGGAGAAAACAGCAAAAAATCTGGGGAAAACGCAGCTTTATTTCTCCCTGACATTTAATAACCTTTATTGTCCTCTGAGCAGCATTTCCCATCCCAAGAACTGGACTTTTCCTCCAGGCTGGAAAAGCTTTGGAGCCTGGCAGCTGCTCCATCCCCTCACCCCAAAAAGGTTCCAAACCAGAGGGAAACGCTGTGGGATTGGGTTGGGGTGACCCTCCTGGAGCTCCCCGCAGCTCTGGGATTCATCCCAAATTTCAGCACTGAGGCTGCTCAAAAGATTCCGGGGACGCAGCAGAGCACCCGAGGCACTTACCCGGCACGGGAGAGGCGCTGGCACCTCGCAGGAGGCAAAGGGAATTAAAGGAATTAATGGTGCTGCAATTCCCGCTGCCTCCATCGGCAGCGGAGGCGAACGCGCCCGAGCAGCCTCGCTCGAACGCACAGCACAGCAATTTGTTTGGGGTTTTATGTCATCCTGCTTCCTGGAGCTGGGAAAAACCTCTGCTTGCATCCACCGTGCCCCAGGGATGGTGGAAGCACAGGAGGGTTTGAGGAGTTTTATGGAGGGGGAAGCTCAGCTGAGCCTGGGCAGTGCTGCTGTGACCACTGAGGTGGGACATCACCCCCAGGAGCTGCTGGCTGGAAAATGCCTAAAATCAGCTTCATATTCCTATCAGATGGGATATCTAATACCCAACACCAGCTTGATATTCCTGACAATCTTTTATGAAGGATTGTCTCAGCAACTAAAAGCATCACCATGCCCTGCACGGGGCAGTGGCACCACCTCACCCAAAACCAGGAGTTTGGACAGCAGAGGGAGGGGGAACCCCAGTTTTCTCTGGGATTTATTCCACCCTTGGAGCCCTAAGCTCTGCAGGAGGAGGTCAGGATTTTCCCCAGGCTGATGTTTCCTCCTCGGGGCCTCTTGTTTGTGCAGGCTGCGAACGTTTCCTCCTCCCGGAAAAGCTCCAGAGGGAGCAGCCAGGACGGGCACTCCCAGCCCTGACTGCCCCAGCCCCCAAAACACCACAAATTCAGCACTCAGATCCACTCAGCTCACCCCTCCCTAAACCTGCAGAGCCCCCCCTGCACCTCTGGTTTTTAATCCAGGATCACAGACCAGGCACTGAGCCCTGCCAGGTTGGGAGTTCCAGTCAAATCTCCAGGTGCTGCTGGAAGAGAGAAATAATCAAATACAGACCTTGGGGCGTCCCACAGCAGCAAAATCGCTGGGTTTTTCCTGCAGGGCTGGAGCAAGGAAGAGATAAACCAGGTTTGCTCCAGAGCACAGGCAAACCGCTGCTTATCACCACGTCGGCAGCCTCAAGGCTATTGCAGGGTGTCAGGGAAAGTATTATTCCTCTCCTCTCCCGGGAAAGGTTCTATTTTTGTCCCCTCCGTCACAGGGAGCTGCTGGGGGCTGGGAGAGCAGCCAGCCCTGCAGAGCCCCTTCCCTCCCAGTGCCGAAATCGCCGGGGAGTGGATGGATTTTGGGGAAAACAGAGGCGGTTTGGGTTCAAACTGCAGAATTCACCCTCACCTGGCTGGAAGAGAAAGCTGCAGGGACAAGTTAGAGCTTCTTCCAGCACCTAAAGGGGCTCCAGGAGAGCTGGGAAGGGACTGGGGACAAGGGATGGAGGGACAGGACACAGGGAATGGCTCCCCACTGGCAGAGGGCAGGGCTGGGTGGGATATTGGGATGGAATTGCTCCCTGGGAGGGTGAGCAGGTCCTGGCTATCACTGCCCCATCCCTTGGAGCAGCCTGGGGCAGTGAAGGTGGATGGGGAGGAATGGGATGAGCTTTAAGGTCCCTCCCAACCCGAAGCACTCCATGATTCTGTGATAACCCAAAGCTCAGCTGCAAAGGGGCAGAGCCAGACTTTGTGCTGGATTTTCTAATGGCATTTTAGGTGGGTATTGGTCATTTTCAGGCTGGAAAATGGTGAATCCTGTGTCCCTAGGAGGGGACAGGAAAAGCCACAAGTGGCCTGGTGACAGCCCTGAGTGGTGGTGAGAGACCACTGGGCCCTTCTGCCAGCACGTTTGTGACACTCCCTGCACCACAATTCCCCTGGCCAAAGGGGACAGGTCCATTCTCCCTCTCTGCCTGGCTCCACTCCCCAGCTCGCCTCGGCGAGCTCCACCACACCCCTGCAATGCCCCAACACTTGGAAAAACCCCATTTTTGATTATCCCCTTCTGTCCATGTGTGAGATCGGTAATTGAGGGTAAAATTCCATCCAGGGTCCTGAAAATAGCCCAAATAAATGAGCTCAGCTCTTTGCTGGTTGACTCAGCTAATCCTTCAGCTGCCGCCAGACAGCTTTGATTGTATCTTCTCTCCTTGGGCTCCCTTTAATGCCAAGGCCAAGCTGTGGCAGCTGCAGCAGCTCCGTGCAATTCATAATCTGCCTTTATTCCTGGCTGCACCGCCGAACAGAGGTCGGCTCCCGCTCCTGCCTTGATTTATGAATATGGATTTTGTTGGTTAAGCCATTAGGAGCGGTGATGGAGCAATTCCTCGTACATCCTGCACCGCGAGCGCCTCATTTGCAGCCCGCTCGGCAGAACGCTCCCCCTGCAAGGCTGTTCATGCGGGGAAGATTATATCAGGGCTTTGTCTGTAATGCTGTAATTCCAGCTCGCCGCCAATGGGAAACAACCCCGCCGCAGGCAGGGAAGCGCTGGGGAAAGGAGGGAACGCGTGCCCGGCGGGAGGAGCTGATATCCCGCCCCAAAAGGATGAAAGGAAAGTGTTAAATCTGCTGCGAGCCCAGCGGGGACCCCGCTCCATCCATCCATCCATCCATCCATCCATCCATCCATCCATCCATCCATCCATCCATCCATCCATCCATCCATCCATCCATCCATCCATCCATCCATCCATCCATCCATCCCAGGGGATGCCCCGGCTGGAATTTGGGGGGCTCATCCTGCTCTGCTGCCCCAGGGAAGCCCAAACCGGTCGGATCCCTGTCCCGGGTCAGCACGTCCCAGCCCCGTTCCGCAGCGCTTTGTGGAGGAAGAAACAGGCTGTGCCCGGAGGCCTCGCTGTGCAATTAGAGAAAACAAAGCGGGAGAAGGGAATTGTGCGGCGGGGGCCGGGATGCAGCTCCCGTTTCCTGGCTCCCAGCCGTGGCTTTTCCCGCTGCTTGTTTTGGAGAGGAGGTTTCCTCTCCAGCTGCCCCCGTGTCAGGCACCGCCCAGCACAATTTGGCACCTTGTCCCTAAAAAAACAGCACCAAGATGTGGTCATGGGTGAAACCAGCACGGGAATCTTTGGGGAGGGTCCCAAGCAAAGCCAAATTTCCCTTTCACAGAAAAACGCTTGGAAAGGTGCACGAGTAATATCTCTTTTCCAGAGCGGCAGAAAATTAAATTTCCACGTTATTTATTTAACTCGTAAATGGAGCGGATCCATCCAGCTCATCACTCACTCACCAGCATCTTCTCGTTTGTTCTTAATTAGTGGGAACACGCAGGGGCCGAGCCGGGGCTCGGGATCGCGGATATCGGGAAAACCACCCCGGCGGGGCGGGATGAAGGCAGGGGACAAGGGACAGGGGACAAGGGACAGGGGACACGCGCTCTGAGGGCTCAGGGGTGATGGAAACCAGGACTGAGGGACAGAGGTCACACGAGGCTCCGTGGGAAGAGCAGCCCTGGGTGGGTGGCGTGTCCCAGGGCAGGAATAATTTGGGTTCCCGGAGGTGAGGAGAGGGACCGAAAGCCCCCGGGAGAAGCTACCCACGCTTCCGAGAGAGGGAATTTGGGGTTGTTCCCCAGGTACCCGAGGTGGGGTGAAGGGAACTGGTTCCCTCGGGGGCGGCTGGAGAGGGTGGGGGGTGCGGGTGGGGAGCGGGGAAGGCGCCGCGTCCCGCGTGGGGATGCCCCCGAGCCGTAGGTTCCTGCCGGGTCCCGATTTCCGCAGGGCCGGAGCCAAGACTGCGGCATCACACCCGCGTGGATCCTGCTGCCGTGTCAGTGTGCGTTTGATCCTGAGCTGTGTCCGCGTGGATCCCCGTCTGACACACGGTCATACCCGCGTGGATCCCTGACACAGGGTCATACCCACGTGGATCCTGATCTGAGTGTCCGCGTGGATCCCTGTCGGACACAGGGTCATACCCGCGTGGATCCTGATCTGAGTGTCCGCGTGGATCCCTGTCTGACACACGGTCATACCCGCGTGGATCCTGGTCTGTGTCTGCGTGGATCCCCGTCTGACACACGGTCATACCCGCGTGGATCCTGGTCTGTGTCCGCGTGGATCCCCGTCTGACACACGGTCATACCCGCGTGGATCCTGGTCCGAGGAGTGTCCGCGTGGATCCTGACCCCACGAGTTTCTGTCCGTACTGATCCAGGTCCCATGAACGTCCTTGAGAATCCTGATCCCATGAATGTCCGTGTCCATCTGATCCAAATCCCACCCGTGTCGTGTTCCCAATCCCACCCGTGTCCATCTGATCCCAAGCCCACCCGTGTCCGTGTCCATCTGATCCCAATCCCACCCGTGTCCGTGATCCCAATCCCACCCGTGTCCATGATCCCAATCCCACCCGTGTCCATCTGATCCCAAGCCCACCCGTGTCCGGGTGTCCATCTGATCCCAATCCCACCCGTGTCCGTGATCCCAATCCCACCCGTGTCCATGATCCCAATCCCACCCGTGTCCGTGTTCCCAATCTCACCAGTGTCCATCTGATCCCAATCCCACCCGTGTCCGTGTCCATGATCCCAATCCCACCCGTGTCCGTGTTCCCAATCTCACCAGTGTCCATCTGATCCCAATCCCACCCGTGTCCATCTGATCCAAATCCCACCCGTGTCCGTGATCCCAATCCCACCCGTGTCCATCTGATCCCAATCCCACCCGTGTCCGTGTCCATGATCCCAATCCCACCCGTGTCCGTCTGATCCCAATCCCACCCGTGTCCGTGATCCCAATCCCACCCGTGTCCATCTGATCCCAATCCCACCCGTGTCCGTCTGATCCCAATCCCACCCGTGTCCGTGTCCGGTCTCCAGGCGCCCCCTGGCGGACACAGCGCGGCCCAGCCTCGTCCGGCAGCGGCGGCTCGGGGAGAATCCCACGGGATGGGACGGGATGGGATGGGGGAAGGCATTGCTGATATAAAAATATATAAAAATATATAAAATATATATTAAAAATAAAAATATAAAAATAATATATAAATGTATAAAATATATTTAAATAGTATAGAAAATATATAAAAATAGTATATGAAAATAAATAAAAATATATAAAATATATTAAAATATATTAAAGTATATAAAATTATAAAGATTTATTAAAAATTATTAAATATATAGTATAAACTATATAGAATTATATATTTTAAATATATTAAATATATATAAAAATATATTATATATATATTAAATATATTAAATATATTAAATATATTTAAAATATTAAAATTAATAAAATTAATATAAAATAAAATATAAATTAAAATATATAAAAAAGGGGAAATGGAAGGTGCCAGAGGATGGCACTGGGCCGCCTAGAGCACTCCAGCCTGGATTAAGCACCAGCACTGGAGCAGAGCCATGTCCAGATCAGGAGTTCAGGCCTGAACTTGGGGAGCTCAGTGCTCCAAAGCTCTCCCCTTTGCAGAGAATGACCTGGAAAAGCAGCCAGAGCTGGAGTGGTGAGAGTCTGAAGTGTGGGAAACACAAACTCTGATCCCACAGATGGGGCTGACACCACCACCTGCCTGCCCCTCACCCCTCTGGTTTGGTGCCAGCTGATCCCTTCACACCAAGTGGAAGGAAAAATGGAAAAAAACAATTCCAGGATTACCCCAGGCTTCCTTTTGGGCCTGGGAGGGCAGGGAGGCTTCGTCAGGGCTCAGGGTGTCAGTTCTGCCCCCCCAAACCTGCTGTGGGAGGGAACCAGGCACCCCAGGGGGAGGCAGGAGGAGGGAACAGAGAACAGGGTAAGGCAAGAATTGGGATTTCACAGCATGAGCTGTGGGATGTGTCTCACATCTCCAGGAAACAGAACTGCTCACCAAGTACCCAAACAAGGGAAAATTATTTCCTATCCCACGTTGGAAGACAGGCAGCTGCAGGTCAGGCCCAACATTTTCCTTTGGGACAAGGGGGAAAAAAAACAAACCAAGAACTAAATTCACAAAACTTTGCTTTTTATTGTTTGAAATTGGAAAAGGCTCCTTGGGTAACAATGATCAGGTGTAAAAGTAACACACAGGGCTTGCTCAGCTTTCCAAAACTGGGGTGAAGGAGGCCAGGTGTTGATTTTATACATCCCATTCCTCTCAAAGCCACCAAGAAAAGGACAGGCAAACCCCCAGCCCTTGGACAGGTGAGGTGGTTCAAGCACAACTTGTGTTCCACACAGATATTTGTGGTGGTGGATGTACAATGGTTTCCTCCACTGCCCTCTGTACAAAACAGGGATTAATTTTCACCTTCATTTTTAATACTTTTATAGAGACTTATCCACACTCAAAACCTACAGGAAATGCCCAGATGAATCCATCAGTGTCATGTTAAAGTGGTGAGTGCAAAACACACATGGGAGCAGGGAAGGGGGAGTAATCAATGACAAAACAAAAGTGCAGATTGCTTTAATTAAGCTAATGAACACAGTCGAGCCAAGTGCTCTTTGCCCCAAAAGTTCCAAAGATTGCAATCCAAACAAAAACCAGAACCACACGTTTGAATTCAGCACACAAAGCACCCAGAGCTCAGTGGCACTCACAGTTTGGTACCTCTCTCTTGCACCCCACATCCCAAAGAATTCCCTGTCTCACTGGGAAGGGCAGCTGAACCCCACAGAGGATTATTGGCCACGTCAGCAGCCAGCTACAACACAGGTAACACATCACCATTCCCTAAACTAGCCTAAAGAACCCATTTCCACACAACAGCCAACACTCCCATCGAGTTCCACTAGGTTTACATTAATAACAAAGCAAGAAAAAGTCATCCTTGTTGAAAAGTAAACACTGAGCCAGCTGTGGTTTGGGCTTTTCCTGGGAGCTGACACATCCAGGCACGTTGGCACAGAATTCCCTTTCTCCCCAGCACACATCTCCTAAGGAACTGCCACACTCCACAACGGAGCTGACACCCGAATTTACAAACAATTCCATCCTTTTTCCTCCTCCTCAGTAAAACCCAGCCCGACAAACGCCGTGGGGGGCAGTGAGTGTCCCACAGCCACAGCCTGAGCACATTCCCAGCTCTCCCACCAGGCCAAAACAAACTGGAGCTGTGCTGCTCCTGTTTCCCAGCTGACAGCACAGGGAGCAGGATGGAGGAGCAGAACCCAGCCCATGAAGCAGCCACTCCTCAGCAGCCAGAACTCAGCCCCAGGTCCTGCCCTGGCCCCTGGGGCTCTGCAGCCTCCCTGCAAAGGCTTTGTTCAATCCAAAAGGCTCCTGCCAAGAGTATTCCTACCCCTGACAAGTTGTTTTCCATCCTTGCCAGCACTTCCCACCCATCTGGGATGGAGAATTCCAGCCAATTGTCCCCGAGATTTCCTGCAGAGCCAAAAGGACGAGGAGCCGTCGGCAGCAGGGATTTATCACCATCTGCAGGGCCCCAGCACACACCACCCCTGTCAGCAGCTCAGAGACCCCAGCAGGCTGCAAAAGGGGGATTTGGGGAAGGAGGGGGAATGCAGAGCTGTGCAGGGGGTGGTACAGCCTGTACCACACATCAGCAAGCACAGCACGAGGAAAAGGGGATGGGGACAGCAGGAGCAGCCCCTCGGCCTGGGGGGGCAGATCCAAACTGCCTGCTCCTAAATCTGTCTCCTCCTTCCCAAAGATCCCAGAGTTGGGAGCTTTAACTCCAGGTTTGCCCTGCTTTGCTCTGGAAGCACTGACAGAGCCAGGCACAAAGCACAGGAGCATCCCCAAATTCACCTTCACAGCTTTCCTCACCCTCAGCCAAACCAGAGGGAATTTTCTTCTCAAATGCCACAAAAGCCTGCCAGGCTTGGAGCAGCAGAAGGTGAGAAAAGGCATCAGAGGATTATTAATACAAACTTGCTATTTCTTTTGCTCCAGACAGAACAAAGCCAGGGGGTACCAGCAGTTCTGCCTTTAATCAGGAATTAACCTGACATTTTGAGGCCAAACAGGTGAGTTATAAATAAAAAGATGCCACCACAGGGAGAAGGCAGAGCTGGGAAAAATTCCCACAGGCATCAGCCTCCACCCAAACCCTTTTCTCCAGCCAGCCAAGCAGGTCTGGCCTTCAGGAGACCCTTGGCACTGCCACTGGAAAGGTTCAGAAGGGACAAGAAGCCTGGAGAAGAGCAGATGCACAACCTGTGTCAGCAGCAAACAGGTGACAAAGGACAGAGGATACACACAGGTCAGTACTTGGGAGAGTGACTCAAGCCTCAGCTACTTGCAGGGCAATCAATGTAATCTGGATTTTAATTTCAATTTAAAAATTTTTAATTATAATTTTAACAGCTAAAAGCAAAACTTATGAAGTCAGTTGTGTAAGACTTTAGGGTTTGTTTTTTTTTGGTGGGGATATTGAAGTGGAGAGTAACCTGCAATCAGAGCCCCAGATCCAGCTGAAGAAGAGCTGGTTTTGGGGACAGGCAATGGGAACAGCTGCCCAAGGGGACATCTCCCACCCCTCTGGGCTGCCAGGGAGAACACAAAGCAGAACTGCAGCAGCCTAACAGCAAATTCCAAGATAAACAGGCCACTGAGATACTGAAAGCCCTAATCACAGAATCATTTACGTTGGAAAAGATGTCTGAGACAGAGTCCATCAACCCAGCACTGAACACCTTCAGCTGTGCCAGAAAGCTTCACCAAGCTGAAGCCTGTCTGCAGATCAGGCAGGAGCTCTGCACAGAGCCCAGCAGCTGCAGCACGAGGCTGAGATGCCCAATTTCAGCTCCAGGTCCCCCCTCTGCCCACTCACCAAGGCACAGAGAGCAGCCACTCCCTCTGCCAGCCCTGTGTGACCCAAACTGGCTCTTCCCTCTGCAGGAAAACCTCTCCAGGCTGCTCACCCTGCTGGGGCTTCCCATTCCCCACAAAGCTGCAGGGAACAAAGCAAAAACTGCCCTAAATCACCTCGAAATTCCCAGAGGTTTGGAGAACTCTATCCAGAGAGACAGAAATGAATCCTGTGAGTGACAGGAGCTGCTGCTTGCTGTCTCTGCTGGAGCCTGGGCTCTCCCACAGCTCAGGGAACACATGAGAGCCAGAAATGGCAAAAAGCCCTTGTGAGAGTGAGAATAAAAGCAGCTCACAGGCACTGGAACCAGGCAGAGACTGAAATTTCTCCACAGAAGGGCCTGAAACTCCCCAGCACAGGTACAGACACATTCACAGACCTAAAACAGGCAGGGTTTTGTTAGACACTGATCTGGGGAGGAGAGAAGGGACCTGGAGTTTACCACAGGCAGAGGGGCAGCTGCAGCCAAGGGTTGTGCTAGTGCTGATGGTTTTAGCACAACTCACAGCCTGGAGATGAGCACTGGCCAGGATTTCCTGCACAGCACAGTCTGAAGGGAATCTGCTCCCTTGCCTGCAGCACACAATCCCCAGTGGAGCTCAGATCTGCCACAAATCCATCTGGGAGGAAACAAGGGCAACTGGAAAGGGAAAGGAGGGTCCTGTGAGTGGGGCAGCAGCACCCACTGTTCCAGAACAAGCCACACAACACAGGCACAATCCGTTGTCACTCTGCACTCTGAAGGGCAACCTGAGCAGGAATGGCACCCCTGGGGTCACACCAGTGACATGTGGCACCTTCAGCTGCCCATCATCTCACAGCTGGGTTTCTTTTGGCTCCTTCCTCTGCCTTTTCAGACCCACTTCCCAAGATCTGAGAAAACCTTTCAGGTACAAACCAGTCTGAACGCATCACAGCTTTTGGGAGTTTACACCCATCTCCAGTCCCAGATACAGCTCCTGCAAGGAGAAATAAATCATCTCTGGTCTCAGGGAGACACCCAGGAGCAGCACAGCCATCAAGCTCCAGAAGCCAGGACAATGCTGCACACACTCATCTGCAGTGGGGATCCTGCCCTTGCTGAGGGAGTCCTCCAGAGGAAACCACACACTCCCAGTAGCAAGCCAAGGATGCAGGTATCACACCAGCCTCTCCTGGCAATGCTGCACCCACAGAAAGGTTTCTGGAGAGGAGGATGTGCTTTGTCACTGCCTGTTCTTCTGTCCAGCTCTGACCAGAAGTTGGTTTTGTCCCAATACATTCTTTTCTTGCACTAAGGAAGGTCTGTTCCTTCCTCTGCAGGATCAGCTCTCCAAAGCACAGCCTGGGAAACAAGGACTGCTGGGAAGCAGCATGGCACAGAGGAAAGGGCAGTAGTCAGGGATGCCAGAGTGGGGTGTGTGTACATTTGGGGTAGAAAGGCTTTATTCAAAGTGCATGCTTCTATCCAGAGGTACCGAGAGCCAGGGCTCCCCACCCCAGCCCGGCTGGGGAGCGCAGCAGCCTTTGCCACCCCGAGCCCTGTCCATCACCAACCACTCATCAAGTAGCCAGGGACTGAATGTTCTTGAGCATCTCCTCAAAGGCCTCCCTGGAAGGTGCCTGGGCGTTCTGGAAGGGCACCTTGATGCGGCTGTAGAGGCTGAAGGATTTCAGCTCCAGCCAGATGAAACCGAAGCGGTCGTCGTCGAACAGGACGAACACCCCCGGCGTCCTCTCGGGGCTGGTGAAGCCATGGCCAGCAATGAGCCCTGTCCCATAAAAACTGCCAGGGGACAAGGGTAAAACAGGTGTAAGAACAGCAAGGATCACCCAGCATTAGGTAAAAAATCAGCACAAAACTCTGATGAAGGTGCTGTGCCGGGTGTGACACAACAGCGAGTTTTACTTTCGGTTTTTCTATTTGCAGGTTCCTGCTTTGGGTTATCCTAATTAGCACCTGCACACCAAAGCTGGGTTTTTCAGTAGTTCAGCCCCCAAACCCATCTGAGATTAACTTGTGCAACCCAAGGATCAGCACAGGCTCAATCCTCCCAGGAAAGCAAAGGCATGTTGAGAGCATGAGCAGAGAGGCAAAACCTAAGGGAAAGGGAGAGAAAAATCTAAAAAGCAGAAAAATCCACCAGGACCTGAGGAGGAATAAAGGTCACTCAAAGCTCTGAGGAAGCAGCAGGTGGAGCAGGGTTTTATCCAAACACAACTGAGCTGTGACAGCAGGAGCCTCCTGGGATTAACCAGCTCTGTGCAGGTTTTTCCATGAGCACAGATGTTTGGCTGAAGGTCACCTGCCTAAGCCTCAGCTTTTGGGATCTTTTTCCACACTTCATTTAGTGTGCTGCTTCACCAACTCCAGCTCCCATTCAGCACAGCTCTCTGCATGCCTGCACCTCCTGCTTGGGGTGCTCAGCACCTGCCAGGGCTGCCCCAAGGCACCAGAGGCCAGGGGAAGGTGGGGGAGAGCACTGTGTTCCCACAGCCAAGGAACATCAGTGACACACATGGGAACGGGAAGCAGCTTCAACAGTTCTAAATATATGAGCTGGGCAGCTCTGAGACATAAAACACACCAAAAAAAAGGGGGTGTGAGGAATTCAGGAGAGGTGCCAGCTTCTGAAGCAAATCTAACAGGGAAGTGGGATGGCAGATGACAGTGTGGTGAAAGAGGGAACAAACCAAAGCATGGGAATTGGGCAGCAGAGGCAGGAGCCAGAGCTTGTGGATTCCACATCCCTGGAAATGTGCAAGGCCAGGTCGGACAGGGCTTGGAGCAACCTGACCTAGTGGCTGCCCCATAGCAGGGGTGGAACAAGATGAGATTTTAGGTCCCTTTCAACCCAAACCATTCTAGAATTCTGTGAAATCTGAGCCCAAGGGGCTGGGAAGATCCACAAGCAGGTAAAGGGCACACAAATACAGGACACCCCTCAAAGACACCCCCTTCCCTTTCAAAAAGGAATCAGGCACAAAATCCCAGTTACCAGATCCGGCAGGTCCGGGGATAATCCTCGTTCCTCGAGATCACCCCCATGGGCAGCACGAAGGGCTGGGAAGCTGGGGCCTTGTCCTGGGTCATCCCCTCTGCCCCAGCTGCAGTCTCTTCCCCCTCAGCACCTTCTCCAGCCAGGGGGCTGGCAGGCTGGGAGGCAGCTTGCTGGGAATGCTCCTCTTGCTTCTGCTGCTGCTGCTCCTCCCGCCGGACCTGCTCCTGCGCCTCCAGCACGACGCGGGAGAGCTCGCTGAAGTCCCGCAGGTTCTCGATGTCAGGCAGCTGCAGAGGGTGGGCCAGGTCTATCTCCACAGTCTGCTGCCCAGCTGGGATGTTGGGGTCTCCCTAGGGACAGGAGGAACAGCACAGCTGCAGACATCGGGTGCTACAGAGCCATCACTTGAAATTCACAATTCACCCTATTCTACAATCACCAAGCTGGCAACAAAAAAGCTCTGCTTGGACCTTTGTTGTTCTTTGACATCTCTGCTTTCCCCTTGCCAGAACCAGAACTTTAAATCAAAAGCTGTACTTGCACAGGTGAAAGAAAGTCAAAGCTGCAGCTGCATTTCACCAGAATCCCTCCCTGCAGGGAGGAAGGAGCTCCCCTGCCTGCCTTCAGTGAAGGGCTGCCAACATTTGGTACCTGCTGCTCTCACACACACAGGGGATCTCCAGCAACCTGCTACCAGCTGCTCTCAGAAAGCAGCTGGAAGGGGGAGGAGAGGAAGGAGGAGCCAGGAGAACCTTTGCAGAGCAGGTTCTGCTCACTCTGCGTGTGCAGAGATTCACCCAGCGCCACCAATCCCCACAGGCAACAGGGCTTTGAGCTACACAGAGAAACCTCCTGCGCATCCACAGCACTGAGAACACTTCCACAAGCACCTGAGAGCAGGGAAGATGCACTCACAGTGATCTTGGTGCCCTTGGCCTTCCTGCCATGGAAGCTGAGCATGACGATCTCCAGCCCGTGGCTGCCGTAGGTGCCCTTGAAGAGGCCGGGCGGGATCAGGTCCTCGGGGCTGCTGGGGGGGAGGTAGATGCGCCGGTACGTCAGGCAGTTGCTGTGCAAGAGAAAAACGTCACACAAGTCAAGGAAAAAAAACCCTCCCCGGCAGCAAAGTGTTTGTATTCTGCTCCTCCAGCAGCTTGGGGGTGTTGTGAAGACAGGCAGGATCGGTGTTTGCTGATTTTTGCTTTAGAGCTCTGCAAGCTCTTCCTCCCTCCCCGCCGTCCTCGTGAGCACACCAGGAGATTCCTGCAGCAAGGAAACTTCCTCAGCCCTTAAGATTCCCTGAGAACCTGAGAGTGAAGCATATTTAAACATCTGCTGCAGTGAGGTGGCTGCTAATAGAAGCTTGGAGAGTTGGTTAAAATCCCCAGTTTCTCAGGGACTCTCTAATTCCTGCACTACAAAGCACACTGAGTAATATGGGTAATAACCACACACTCCTTGGGATCACAGGCATTTGCTCCATCTTCAAATTAAACTGAGTTAAATGACTCAAAAGCACCTTACTGTGCATAGTTATTGTGTAGAACTTGGAATCCTATTCCTACTGCTGTCATTCCACCTCAGCTCCCTGTACAGCTGGGAAGCACAGCAGAGACACAACACTCCCCTGGCTGTGAAAGCCCATGGAAAACCCCACCTCAGGGAAAAAATGCTCCAGTGTGCTTGTGAAATTACAGCAGCTCTTACTCATATTGGCTGGTGTAGATGAACTTCATCAGGATGAGCTCCTGCATGTGTTCATGGAAAATGTCTTCCAGGGTCCGACCCCACTCCTCCCTCAGCCACGTCCGGAATTCCTGCAGCACGAGGAGACAAGGGGGAGGACGAGGCCATTTCAGTGATGGGCCCCCAGGTGACTTCATGTGTCACTCTGTGACAGCACATTTCACTGGCACAGCCACAGACAGGGCACATCCTCTGCCAAAAACAGGGAAACGTGGCTGGATTTGGGAATAAGCATGTGTTGGCTTGGAAATACACTTAACAAATAGTGATACTGGTAACTGCCAGTGATCACACAATAAACAGGCTCCCCTTCAAATAAATCCCAGGTAGAAGCATAAACCTCCTGAGAATAAAGGCATGAGCATGGCCTGCTACTGCAAAGTAGCTCATCTACCCTTTCTCTCACAGTAACTCACTTGTGTGCCCACAAGCTGACTCCTGTGCCCTGTCCTGACACGCTCAACATAAAAGAAAAAAGCTTTTGAAAAGCACTGAGGGTTTAGGAGGTTAAATCCTGCTCATTTAAGACTGATGCATCTAAATCCAAAGGGTGCTTTGAAAGCATCTCCTGAAGTACCCCAACTGCAGCTCTGACAAGTTAATACCCTGCCATGAGTTGGTGTGATAACAGCTTACACTGAGATAGCAGCCTGCCAAGTGATATTCCAAACCTGCCTCCTTTATCTTCCCAAGCCAGATCCTCCAATTTCCATAATGCCACGCACACTTAACGTGGTGCTTTGAAAGTATTAAAGCATTTCTCATCTGCTCCAGCACCAGAAAACACTTAACTGAACCTTTCACCCAGCTGTTTCCCATTAGCAGGCAGACATTTTACAGCAGCTGAAATATCAGATTTGTCACATGGAACCAGCTGGAAGCAAACAGCAGTACCTGACACAGGTATTCATCCTGACATTTATATCTGCATTTAAACACAGGTATTTCAGTCAGGAATCTGCCTTGCTGGGTAGAGCTGACAGACACAGGAGAAACAAGCAAATTAAGCTTTTAATCCCTCGAGCAAGGCAAGCAGTGGGAAGGTGCCTCGCTGACCAGCATGCATCCAAATGCAGCTGGTGCTCAGTGTGTTCAAAAGATCTTAATTATACAGACAGCAATGCCACTGAGATCAGTGCCTGGAGTGTTGTTGATGTCCAGGATGTGCTGATGAGCCTCTCTGGACAGGCCTGCTATCAAAACAGCAGGAAGGTGCTGGGGCTCAAAGAGAAAAGAAAACTGCCTAAAACAGGGAATCAGCCAAAAGCTGCCAGCCTGGGGGTTCAAACAGCCCCAATCAGACAGAAATCAGAAGGGCACCTCCCACAGCCCAACAGCAGCTGAGAGCTGGTCCCAGGAAGGGGACACACACAGAGGCTCAGTGCAGAGCCCTGGCACAGACTCACCTCCTGCCTGCCCCCTGACATCCTGTGGTGATCTGTCTGGTTGCACTTCGTGGAGAACTCGTCCTTCTTTACAATCTGTAGTTACCAAAAGGGAGAATTGAACAGGTTACACACCTGTTCAGAGGTGCTTTGAGTGCAGCAGCTAAGACTGCACACAGTCAATGCTTTACAAAACAAACATTACTGGATTTGCTACAACAGAGAAATCATTCACTGTGCAACAGCTACAGAAGAGAGAAGTGAAAGCAATAAAACCTCAATGCACTCTAATGAAAGTAATAATTTTAAGTTGCTTCCCTATTTTAGCTTCCTCCTTTAAAGAAAAACAAACAACCAACCTGTCAGAAAGCTCTTCAAAGCATCCAATGGATGCTGCATCACCTTCTCAAGGTCTCACCGTGGAGAGAGCTGCAGAACAGGTCTGTGTCTGTGGCACACTCAGCAGCTGCCCAAGGCCAGCTCACACATCCCTTCCCCAGCCTGTGCACATCCTGGTGCTCCCATTGCCAGGGAACAGCCCACATCACTTGTCAGACACACAATGAGTGCAAAGCTGGTGCCCACACACACAGGCTGGTGAAAGCCACAGCTCTGCAATAAAATTCTGCCAGCTTCCTGATGAATCCATTTCCAGAGCCAAAGTGCACACACAGTGCTGAGAGAGGCAGGGGAGCTCACCTGGATGTGGCCATTATGAGGTCCCTTGTGGCCATACATGCACTCCACTGTGGCAGACTTCCTCTCCATGAGGTGGATCCTGAAGAGGGGCTTGAACCTCATGGGATCATCCACGTGAGGGTCATGAGGGGGCAGGTACATCCAGCCAATGATGAACAAACCATCTACCTGCAGAGGGACAGGACACAAAGCCCACAGGATCAGCTTTGCATGATTCCTTAGGAGTCTGCAGCAAACTCTGAGGCCTCTCCTGGCCCAGGGCAGGAGCTGCAGAACAGTTTGCTGCATTCCCAAACAGCTTTCCAGCCATTAACCCAGACCATATGCACTCCCAGCACTCCCAGGGTGAAGAGGGTTTCTTTACAAGGCTTTCTGCACCACTGGAAAAAGCTCAGGCCTTTATTGCTGCAAATGACTTGCCTGGAGTGCAGGATCCAGAGGGAAAGACCACACAGCAAGTCAGACTCTAATTGGTTTGAGAGCTCCTGCTGGCAGATATTCCAGCAGATGAATTCTGCTCCCCTTGACTATCCCTGCTTTTTGGATAGGGAATTATTTGGCTTTGTTACTCAGAGAACACAGGAAGCAACACTCCACAAGTGGCAGCCCCTTTCCTGCACACCTAACAGAAGCCTTTCCCTCAGGGCCTGCAATTTCAGAGGCAGGATATTTTCCAAACAGGAGAGGCAGGGCAGTGCCACAGAGTATTTTATTTTTAAGGTCACAGTGGCAGTACTGATGCAGTTGGATGCCCTCTTACACCAGCTCATGCAACAGAATCTTGCAAAACCCAAAGAACTCGTGATTTGTTCTGTTTCAGCCTGGTGGCTGTTGAACCTTGGTGCAGAGAACAAGAGCTGCAGGGAACTCCTGGCACAGCCCCCACCAGTTCAGAGTCAGATGTTGCTCATTAACTGCTCCCCCAGCAGCACCAGAGCTGCCAGGCTCCACAGATCATGCACCAGTGTCACTCTGCACGAGTCTCAGGGAGGGTGTAAAGGTTTGCCAATCACACAGCTTTGCCAAAGGTTCAGCTGCAGGCAAAGAAAATGAAGTAAATGAACAGATTCCTGTGCCAGCCACTGGAGTATCAAACTCTAAATAATGCCTTTCCCTCAAACACTGACCATGTTTTCTACCTGCTCCTGGGGCTGTCTGGCGTGGAGCTGAAATACAAAAACTGTCTGGAGAAAGGTGATGATAAGAATCCCAGAACCACTCAGGCTGGAAAAGAGCTCTGAGACCATGGAGTCCAAGCTGTGAGCAATCCCCACCCACAGCAATGAGTGCCACATCCTCCTGGGTTTGAAATTCCTCCTGACACCCAACCCAAGAGAAACCAAGAAAGAACCAAGGAGACTCTGGGTCCGAATCACTCGCTCGAGGGCTGACTGTTCAGATTGTTAATGGTCTGGGAATGGCTGCCAGGTGTGGGGAGGGTAAGAATCCACCTCTGAGAGCCCAGAATGGCCCGGCTGAGGCAGTCACTCACCACCACGTTGAGCAGTCCCCCGTAGGGCCCGATGTCCGGCTGCCACAGCCCCAGGATGTGCCGGTACCGGTGCAGCACTGGGGAACAGGGAGACACTCAGGTCAGCACACCCAGCCAGGAACTGGCATTTTGGGAATGAAAACCTTGCTGCCAGGCTGAGCAATAGCACCCCACAGCTGCTTGTACTCAGGAAAAGTGATGGTGTCCAAGCTGAGGCCTCCCCCAAGCTCACACATGTTTATATTCTTTATTCCTGGCCCTGTGGAAGGGCAGAACCACCTACCTCAGCAGGAATCCCTAAAATAAAACAACTTTTGCAACACAGTCCCATTAATGCAAATCACACAAGATAACCAGAGCTAAAAACAAATAAAAGCACCTGCTGCCTCCAGTTACCAAAAATGCACTTGATGCTCCACACTGCAAAGCAACAGAAAACAGGGAAGGGCAGGAAGGTAGGAACAGGGAAATCTGAGTATTTTGAAAGCATTTCACTGCCTTGTGTAAACAAACTTGGCTCCAGAGTTAAGCATCCTCAAAAACAGCCACAGGGAGCAAGGGCAAAGCACATGGATCACTCCAGCCTGGGAATCTGGTGGTGTGGCCACATCAGTCACAGCCTTAAAAATTCGACAGAAGCAGCTACATCTCAGCAGTGCCTAAAAGCTGCCTCCAAAACCCACTCAAAATCCACTCTAGCAGCTGAGCCTTCCCTGTTTCTCATCTCAGAGCCAGCTGTCTCTCCAATTCCACCTAAATAGAGGAGTATTTTCAGCAAGCAGGAAAAAAGGGTTTTACAGAATGATCTAAAACCTGTTGTGAGGAAAGCTTAGAGGTGGGACCTGCCTCCAGTCCTTACAAGCCATTCCTGTCCATCTAATCTCCTTCTGTCCATCTGGTTTCCTCACACAACCAGTAACCCTCACAAGAAGGCAGTTCACAGTCTGGCATTTTGGGCAAGAGCAGCAGCCTGCACATTATCTCCATGAAGATGGCAAGAATATATTTCACTTGCCTTAAAGTGATGCCCATGGCCAGCTCAGAAGGACAAATAAACTGATTTTAACCTCCAGGACTGGCTTGAATAATAGGGTTGGGTTTGCATCAATTTAAAAGAGGAATTGTGTTTTGGTGCAGCTGTTCCAGCAACTTTGTTTCATTAATTACTTCAGACAGCAAGAACTACAGGAGGGGTTTGATTCCACCAGAGCAAGAACTTCCACAGCAGTTTGGGACAGCAGGGAGGGATGTCCAGAGCTGCTGCCAGCTGGCCTGGAGGAGCCTTTTCCCTGGGCAGTAAACAATTTCAGACTGGTTTCACCCAGGGCACCAAGTGCAGCACAAACAACACTAAGGCAAGCAGGCAAACCCCATTCCCAGCTCAGTAATTAGCCATTAATTAATGGGATGAGCTGCTCAACCCACCACACTGTGCCTTCTACTCTGTCTGCCACAGAGCTGGTAAAATCCAGCTCTTTTTAATGTATTATTATTTTTTAGGACAGAAAACTAAGCTATCCAAGGGGGATGAGGATGTCCCTCCTAGCCCAGCTCCTGTTAGGAGCAATTTCAGGAAATAGAGCTGAGTTCTGGACATCAGGAGGCAAAAAATAAAAATAAAAATCCATTCACTTCCAGAACTTACTGGGGCAAATGCTGGTGCTTGGCCAAAGGCCCAAACAAGCCTCAAAACACAGCTCAATTTTCAATCCTGGGCTGTCTCTGAGCTCCAGCAAAACAGCAGCTAATATTAATTGCAGGGAAAACCTGATGAATTCCAGCTCTGGCTCTTCCTGGTAGGAGACAGGATGGATCTGGCAGTTGTTTCCCTTCCTGCTCCTTGAAAGAAAACAGCACTTGGGTCTTTCTCCAAGGTTTTCTACTGCCTGTGCTCAGTCCTGGAGGAGCCTGTTGCTTATCCAAATTTCTGAGCCCACATCCTGCCAAATGGAGCAGAACCACATCCACTGGATGCTCCAGGATATCCAGCCTGGATATTCCCCACGTTCCATAAGCAGCTCTGCACACCCTTCAGATGGGGAGGGGGCTTGAATCCAGCTGGAAAAGCAGGGAATGCCAAGCTCCCACTGACACAAGGCTGCCTGGGCAATGTCCTCACCAGGAAAGACCCAACCCACTGCACTTCTCCTGGATTCCTGGGATGCAGGGAGGTCTCTAGAAGCAAAATGAGCTGGAACAATGCAAGCAGTGCCCAGGCTGACCTGCTCTGGGAAGAGCTCAGAGTAATCCAGGTGAACTTAAACCCCTGGGGAAAGTGATCTGAGCTCTAACACTGCATGAACATGAGAAATCCTGAGAACACAGGAGGGGAAAAGGGAAATGGGCCATTGCATCTTAAACCACATGGGCTCAGAACCACAGAATCATTTTGGCTGGAAAAGACCTCCAAGATCATCAAGTCCAACCATCCAAAGCTTTTCCCCAAGGAAAACAACACAGCTCAAGGGAAAAGGGGCACATCAGAAGTTTGGGGCTTCAGCTAAAGAAATAACAACTGAGGGAACAATACTAAATGCCATTTAGGTTTGGAGCAAACACCCAGTCTCCAAAGGAATCCATCTTGCAGCCTGGATTTGCTTCTCCTTCCCATCCAGCCCCAGAACACAGCTGGTGTTGACAGGCACCCCAGGCTGCCAAACCCCAGATTTTGTCCCAATTCCTGCTGCAGCCCTGCTGCTGCTCTGCCCTGAGGCACATTAAAGTCCCCATCCCCCCTGCATGGCCCCTGCTCGGTTGTTTCCCCCAGCACAGGGAATTCTGCAGCATCCACTCACTCGTTAATGTGTGTGAAAAACTCCACTCCCAAGCAGCAGTGAGTTAGTAACTGGAGTCTGCCAAACCCTGCAGACCCAAAGGAGCAGCAGAGACAGCTCAACACCCCCTCCAAATAAACACCAAATAGTTCTGGGCTTCCTTAATTGATGTAAACTAATCAGTCCTTCCCCCTCAACTCCTGCTGAACACTGAACTCCAAGGTTAACTATTCCTCCCTCAACACAACAGGAGGAAGGGAAAAAAAAGGTTATCCAAAGTGAGGAAGGCAAATCACAACCTTGAAAACATTAGCAGAACGTTTCCTAGAGACAGAGATGGTGCTTAAAAGGATTCAGTGTGCAGCGAGGGAATTACTATGGGAACACTCAGCATTTTTCACTGCAAAGGGCTGTGGATTTACTGTGGCTCACTTGAATCACAACAAAGCTCTTTGCCAGTCCAGAGCTGCTTTTAGGAGGCCTCACCAGGATATCTGAATTCTTCCCTCGAAGAAAAGAGCAATTCCCTCCTGTTCTGTGCAAAGAAATCCTGAGAAAAAAGACCAGCACACCTCAGTGCCTGCCCTGCTCAGGCTGTCATCCCCAGTGACCCTCAGGCCTGGTGGCAGCTCCCAGGCCACACCAGTGCTTTGCTCCAAGGCAGGGCACACTCCATGCAGCATCCTGGTGCAGTGCTGGGTGCAGCAGCAGCAGCAGCAGCAGCGGGTACGTACGGCAGGTGTAAACATCTCTGTACTCCATGTGCTCGTAGTCGGGCAGGATTTTCATAAAACGCCCCGACTTCACCCGTGGGTTTATACCTGAACAGACAGAGCAGGGTGAGTGCCAGCAAACTCTGCTCCTCCGGACCAGCAAACACTCCCATGGGCTTGCAGCAACCACACAGGGAAGTCCAGCTCTCTCCTGACTCTGCTTCCAGTTGTTTCTGCCACCCTCAGCCTGATGTGAGCAGGATTTCTCACACAGAGCTGGCTCCAGATTCCCACAGGCATTATTTAAAAGTGGCATCCAGTAAATTCCAAGTGAATCAAAGTTCTTCCTCAAGAAGACCAAGTCACTCCATGGACAGCAGCCCATGGATTAGTTCTGCTTTCAGGCACTTGAGCTCAATTCCCATTTTCCCACACCTTTTCCCACAGAAGCACACTCAGTGAATGGAAAAGTCCAAGCAGTAATCCCAAATTAACTCCTCTGCAATTAAAGAGGTTTATGGAACAGCAGAGAAATGGGGTGACACCACCAGGAAACTGCTCCTGGCAAAGTGCAGAATCTGAGCAGAGGAGCTGAGATGGTTCATCCTGAAAAGCAGGAATGGCTGCCAAGCATTCCCACTTTGGAACAGCCATCAGTGCTTGGGATTGCTGGGTGGATAAAAACACAGAAGTGCAGGAAAGGCCATCACAGGGGTGCTTCTCACACATCAAGTGTGACCCTTTGCCAATGGATGCCATGGGCTTGAAAACTACTCATGGAAACTTATGTGTCCGACAGATTTATTGCAGGTTATTAAATAAATAAACTGATTACACTCTAGAAGCCTGGAAACAGTGGGAATGTTTAGGAAAATATCCCACAGGCTTGTTCTCTCCCCAGCCTCCCTGCCCACAGCCATGCCTGGAGAGTCAGGTCAGTAAGGTCATTTTTACCCACAATTTGGGCATAAAAAGCACTAAATATCACTTTAGCATCTCTGAACCATGGAAGTTATGTAGTGAAAAGGATTACAGGTCTTGAAGAGATGCTGTCTCACTTTAAAATGGCAATGAGAGCTGGTATGTGCTGTGTGGCTCTCACCACACAGAGATATGGGACTAAATGGGAATTAAGGGAGGCCTCCAGGGTTAATGGGACTCCTCTGGGGACATCTGTGTGCTGGCTCAGCATCACTCAGCCCTCCCAGCCAGGAAAATGAGGCAGTTCCAGCCCTAGTGCAGTGTGTAATAGGGAAAGAGAGATATTAGGTGATGAAATCATTTTCCTGTGGATGCTCAGCAAGTCTATTAAAGATGGGATTAAAACTCTCTTTTTCTTTCCAGCTTTAAGATCAATACTTGAGGTCATGGCTACCTCAAGGTTCTAAAGGGTCCCACACCCACAGACATCCCCACAGCACACTGACACCTCCTGCCAGGCTCCCTTCCTTCAGGGAATGCTCATCCCTTTGCCACTCTCCTGCAGCCACTTCCTCCAGGCTTAGAAAAAACACTTGTTAATTCCTTAGTAAGATCTAAAAATGGCAAAACAGGATGAAAAACTTCATTAAAAAATTCAATTCCATGCTCTTTTCCCACCAAAGGACTGGGAGGCACAGAAATCCCGACTCTTGGTTCTAAATAAAACTCCAAACATGTCAACTTCCCAGTGAAACCCCTGCTAGTCAGTCTGAACAACTTCTGCCACCAAAGTTTAATAAATATTCAACATTTCTATGCTGTCAGAATTGGCATCAAGCAAGGTTTGGATTGGCTTGGTCACTCACGTTTGGCATAAACATCTCGACAGGACACTCCTGTGATCTCCAGCTTCCTCAGGTTTTCACACACTCCATACTCTGCAACAACACAGGAAAAAAAGTCAATTCTGGCACAAAAAGGCTTGATATCAACCACTGAGATCTGATTTGTGCTTTCTTGAAGCTGCCAGAGTAGAGCAAGAATGTGACTTTTGCTTTAAAAACTGGATGTGATTTCATTGTGGATTCCAAGACATTTCACAAGCAATGCCTGCAACAAACACCCATAAGGCACAAACACAGGCAGCAAAGTCCCAGCTGCTCAGGAGGAGTGTGAAATGTGGGAGACATCCCCATTCCAGCTGGGATTGTGTGCCTGCTCCCAGCAAATCACCGCTGTGCACAGCAATTATCCACTCTCACTGAGGTACCCAACGGGGAAAACTGCTCATTAGGATCCTAAAGGAAAGGTCACAGAGTCAAAAAAGAATGAAAGAGAGACATAAAACAGGCCCCAGCATGTACAAATCTGGTTACACTTAAAGCAGATCAGATTGAGACAGGGCTGTTGTACAGTCAGAGGCCTTTGATTGCTTCCAGAAACCCCTGAAAACAAAGGGAGTCAGATCTTGGAGCAGCTTTGAAGCAGAAAATGAGATTCCTTTCATTTTCAGGAAGTCAACATTGAACTTCTAAGAAACTTAAAAAAAAAAAAAAAAAAGGGAAGTACTAATGTCTTGATGCAAGAAATCCTCAGAAGAGCAGATGGAGGAAATGAGAGGAGGGAGATCCCAAAAAATCAGCAGTGACAATGCCAGCCTGCTGCAGTGACCCTGACAGATCTCAGTACAGAACAGTGCACTCCCTGACATCAAAGGCATCAACAGCACAGATCAAACAGCAGCTTCCCCCAGCAGCACCAACACCTGCCAGATATTTGACACAAAACTACCTCTGCAGACCCTCATCAAGCCATTAAATATTAAATTTATCCTCAGCAGAGCATCCTTGAATTAACAACAGTGGCTGTGAAGCACCACCTAATGCTGGAAACCTGCTGCAGGAGAGAATTCAGGATTCAGATATGAGGAAAGCAGAACTTTCCCTGAATTACTTCAGCCTCCTCCTGTCTATAAATAGAAGCACATGATGAGAGAGCACACCCAGGGTTTATTGGCAGGAAAACACATCCTGCACACTCTGGGTGGGCAGCAAGGGTGAGGGGGCACAGGGCACCACAAACGCACTGCCCTTCATCCAAAAATGCCAAGGACAGTGGCAGAACTGCTGCTGACTTCTGCAGGGAAAATCAGAGGCAGCTCTGAGGGTTCTGCAGCCCAGGGTGGGCTGAGGAAGCACAGTGAGCTCAGCCCAGCACAAACAAACCATTTAGTGCTGGGGCTCTGCCAGCTGAGTCCTGCAGATCCATGGCAGATCTGGGAATGCAGAGCCACCCTGCCAGGCTTCATGTGACAGTAAATACACCCAAGGGGTGCAGGAATGCTCCCAGCTGCTTGGAAAGTCCTTGGCAAAGGGCAGCAACAGGCAACTCTTGTGCACGTCAAGAAAATAACCAAAAATCACCTGGCCCCAGGTGAGATGAGCCCTGTGCACTGCAGGCAGGGAAGGGACTGATGCTGCATGGGAAAGGGAGGAGGATCCTCCCAAATGGAATTTCTAACAGCACCAAGAGTGACACTCCCTCATCCCCCTTTTTCCCAAATCTTCCTCCCTAATCCACTAAGCACTCAAGTGAGTGCCATGGCAGATCCACCAGCAGCAGGTACCTCCAAACCACAGGGTGGGAAGGGATTTGATGTCAAAGCTCTCCCTGATTACCTGCAGTGAAATCTTATGAAAGCCAAACTATTATTAAAGTGATTGTAATTCCAATCTTACCTGGAAAGATTCAAATAACAAATTCCTTTAAATAATACAAAAATTTAGGATTTCTGTACTGCTACACGTTATTTGTCATTAGATACCCAAGAAAGTATTATCAAGAAAACAATCTCATCCTAATGTGCTTTAACACTCATTTTAAAAACTAATTTTTCTCCAGTTTTGGCCAGCAAACAGCTACAGAGAGTGAAAATGCCACAGTGATGGCTGAGCTCCATAAGTGCATTACTGCAGCTCTTCTGACCCAGCATGGCCATTTTATGGGGGAAAAAAAAATCAATCTTTTGGCTCAAAGTGCCTCAAAAAAACACCCCCTCTGAATATCATAAGCAAGAAACCCAGAAGGCAAGAGGGACATAAATTAACAGCAATTAGAGCTTCAAGATAATGAGAGAAAAATAAAACTGGTAAGATTTTCTTTACAGAGAACAGAAACCCCTTTCCAAGAAATATCTGAAGGGCTCCTGGAAAATTCCACTTCAGTGCAATTAAATCTATTTTAAGGAAGTGTATCTCAGTGCAATAGCTCACTGAGTATTTTTATTTTAAGGAGTTAACAGTCACTGAAATTCACACCCTTGGAAAATGGCTACTTAACCCTGCTTCCAAAGCAAGGATGGAAATTGGTTTTCAAGTTCCCACTGAGCAGCTGGAAAGGCTGCTGGTTTATAGGGAGTGCTGATTTCCCAAACATGGGGACACGCTGCAGTTTCCATGGTCACATGCAGGGGAATTTAAAGGACTTGGAAAAGCAATCTCCACGTGGTATGAGCTGCATTAATGCTTCTGCAAGTGGCATTTGTCCCCTGCCTGCTCCCAGCACTTCCAAGGCTCACATTCCCTGCTCCCGCCCAAAAGCTGTGTCCCCTTCACCCTGCATGGACTGCTCTTGTTGTGTCCTGCTTGTTTGAAAACAAGGCTCTTCCATCCCAGGTTGGGAAGAATCCCCTGTGCTCACATCAAAGCCCAAATTCCTGCTTTTCTGCTGCCTTTCCACAATTCTGAGGAAATGAGGATGTCGATGTCTGGCAGAGCTTGATCCCCTTCACCATTACTGAACTTCCACTGTGTCCTGGTTAATCAGATCTCCCAATTATCCCTGGATAAATGCATGTTCACAAGGCTGGACACAGAACAGAGGGGATAAAAACCCACTGGATTATTCCAGATACCATAAAAATGGGAGATTCTCAGGTTAGCAGCCCTGACACACCAGGTGGACAAATTTGGAATTGGTTTCTTGTTCCCAAAGGCTGAGCAATCAGATTAAAACACACCCAGTGGTAACACAAGCACTTCTTGGGTTACCATGGAGGAAAAGGAGATTTGATCAGCAACAAATGCAAATATTTGTGGAAACCCTAAAGCAGAAGATGGGCAGCTTCAGATGTGCAGCTTGCAGACAGGTCTGAGACTCTCTGAAGGTGAGAAAGTCTGAGCAGTGAGGAACAGCCAAGCACTGCCCAGGTGGAGTTTAAAAGCCAGGAAAGGTCATCAGATGAAGAAAAGCCAAAAACTATCAGACTACACAACGTTTTCACCTCACACAAAGGGAGGCTGGAGCCTTGTGATTTATGAAAGCCACAGCACTGCAAGAAATGGTTCCTGTTGTGGCAGCATTTGTGCATCAAACTCCTGCATGGGTTCCTTGGAGTCTTTTAAGGGCTGGACCCCACCCAAAAGTCTCCTCACTGAGTGCACAAACCACATTTCCCACCCTTCTTTCCCTCCTCTTTCCACACAACCTGAAGGTCACAAACTTCAGCACCTCGGTTGACATTTTCCAGCAGGCCCAAAAGCTGCTGGAGGTTGTTTTCACAAACAAAAGCCTTTTTTTCCAAGCTCTAGAACTGGTTATTCTGCATTACTGGTCTGATCCCAGGTGTTCTGCAGCATTTGCCCTGTTCTGGCTAAAGATGAAAGAAATTAAAGATGAAAAATGGACTGTAAGGTGTTAATTAAGGTAGGTCAGGCCACCAGCCAGGGTGACACGAGATTTAATTCTGCTCCTGCTGCAGAGATCAGCAAACTCCTATTTATAGAAAACATGGAAGTGACTGCAACCCTCTCCTTGCCAAGGAAGGAATCCAGAGACATTGTTTACCCCAAACACTTGCAATGATAAAAGGACAACAGCTCTGACAGCCGTGACAGTGTTGCACAATTCCCCCACTCCATCCCAGTGCTCTCCCAGCTCCCCACCAGCAGCAAAAGCCACTCCACTTCCAGGCAGACAAGTCCTCTGGGCACTTGGAATAATCTCAGCATGTTTTCAGCCTCATCTCCAGCTGGGCTGGCCCAGAGCAGGGCAGAACAAGACATCAATCCCTGGGGCACAGCCAGGCTGCTCCTCACACCCAGCACTGCTCCTGTCCAAGCAGGAGGGAAAGTGGCCAAAACAAAGCACTGCAGCAACAGCTCCTCCCAAAAAAAGCTTCTCTCTGATTATTTCAGGATCCTTTCCTGCCTCTGCACTGCTGTGCATTCCTAAAAACAGAAGTGGTTTTGCACATGCAGCTGGCACCAAGCTGAGGTTTCCCAGTTACTTGTGGAACATCATGCTGCGTTTGGATGATCCTTGTGGATTCCTTCCAGCTCAGGATGTTCTGTGATTCCAGGATCATCAGTAGGCTTCAGAGTGAATCAACCAGCAAGGCACACGTGTTCTTGCTCTGTTTTTAGGACATGCAGCCTCACAACAAGACTCAGGCACCAACACACACTTAAACACTGACCTCAGATGGGAACTGGTTTGGTTTTGGAAAAGATTACAAAAAGTAAAGACATTCTGTATTTGACCATCATACAGTCACCAGTGTATGGCTGTGCAGAAACACAGCACAGAATATTTAAAGTTTAAAATGTGTATTTATTCACCCACACTTGATGTTTACCTATAAAGTAATGCCCAATTTAATATTCATGTGTACATCTATTCAAATTCACAGTCCTACCTCAGCAGAGAAATGCAAAGCACCACAAACAGCCTGAGCAGCTCCAGCTGAGGAACTGCTTGGAAAACCAGAGCTGGTTAAAAGATTCAGGATCAGTTTCACCATGGTAGGAAGATTTTGGCCCCTTATCAGTCCTGCACAGCTTGGGCACCTGCCTTTGGTACAGGATCCTCCTCAGCCACACCAGCAGCCACCAAAGCACTCTGACACTGCTTGGAATGGACATGCTGGGAAACTGGAGAAATTACATGCAAAAAGAATCAAAATTTGGTTTATACACTCTCACCTGGTAATTAGCCAAAGGCCATAGACAAAAGTGTCCCTTCCTGTCAAGGTTAGTTTTAGCCAGACAAATTTCCTTAAATCTCAGCTGAGGTTTTGAAATTGGTTTTATCCACTGGAAAGAAAATCCAAGGAGCAGACATGAATTTGATAAATAAATGTAAATCCCCAACAGGCCTCATTCAGTGGGTCTTTTTACAAGCCAACCTAGCCTTGAGTTAAAAGTGACACAGATTTCTGTATACACATTTGGCCAGGACCATAATCCATTAAAATAATTAATCAGTGAAGTTTTGCAAACCATTAATCAAGCACACAAATATCCATGAGGGCTCCACGTCACTAGAATATAAGGAAAGAATTAACACAATTTTTTTAGCTTGTCTCCTAAAACAAATCTTAAATTATGGGGAAAATGCTGAACTATGAAATAATGCTTTGGTTTACATTTTCCAGGTGCAGCCTTTGTGTTTGTTGTCCAAAGGTTGTTGGATAGTGCTGATAAGGCACGAATTCATTCCTGCAAGGTTTCAGGCATTCCACCAGATCCTGCTGCAGGCAGCCAACATTCCCAAATCTTTCATCCCCGTGCCCTCACTGGCATTAAAAACAGAAAGCAAACAGGAAAATACACATGACTTCATGTGCTGGCAGGAGCACCTGGCAGCGCTGGTTGAGAGGATGAGCACAGCGAGGCAGACCTTGGGAGGCGGACAGGACTGAAATAACAGAGGATAGAGCGCTGGGAGGAAGAGGATGAGGAGTAAGGAGAGAGAACTGCAGCTTTACACAGCAGAGCAAAAAACACCTCCCAGGTTTTCACACCACTGCAGCAGCAGAGGATTCCTGGAAAACGCACACCAACCTGGAGCCTCTCCGCGCCCTCTGTGCCTCCCCAAAGCGTGTCCGGACCCCGGCCCGGCTGCTCCGGGCCCTGCGGGCTGTGTGTCCCCCGTGCCTGCCCCCTTTCTGCCCGGCGTAGGGGCTGAGCGTTCCCTGCCCTGGGCATCCCCCAAGGGCATGCTCCCATCCCATTCCTCCGGGGGACAACCCCAGCTCCACGCCCTTGCCACAAGCCAAGTGCCACCAGCAGGAGCCCGTGTCCCGCGGGACCCGAGACGGGCCCAGCCCGCCCTGCACATGAGAGCCACGGCCCCACACCCGCACCCCAATTCTGATTTCCGTCCTGCCCCAGCCCTCCAGCACCGCCCAGTCCATCGCCTCTCGCACTCTCCGTGTGCTCCCTCCCTGCTGCCGAAGCCATCTACCTCCCCGGCAGCCCGGAGCCCCGGGGCGGGCGGTACCTTCGCGGCAGCGCCTCCGCCAGATCGTGTCGGTGCGGAGGATGCGGCGGAAGGTGGTGCAGACCCGGGCCAGGCTGGGCAGGTCGGTACCGGGCAAGGAGCCGAAGATCTGCACCAGGAGCTCCGGGGGCAGCTCTAACAAGGACAGCGGGGCCCGCCCGGCCGGGCCGGCCTCGACAGAAGGCGGCAGGGGCCGCCCGCCCTCAATGCGTTCCGCGGCCTCCTCGTCCTCCGTGACGCCGCCACCTCCCGCTTCTTCGGGGTCCGTATCGGTGTCGGGCTCGCTGTCGGCAGCACCGCGGCGCTGCTCCCTGGCCGCGCTGCGCCGGCGGCAGCCGCGGGCCGGCCCCACACCGCACAGCCGTGCGCACACCGCCATAGCCACCGCGGCTCTGACCGCGGATCCGGGGCGCGCCACCGTGCCCGCCGTTGGCCCCGCCCACCGCAAAGTCCCGCCAATCAGCACCTGCCATTATGCCATTGTGCCACGCCCACCAAGCGGATCCTCCAATCAGCGCCGCCTCATCAAGCCGCACCACGCCCCCTTCGGTAGCGGACGCTGCTCGGACGCTGTTCCCAAACCGACGCAACCAGCGTGCGCGCCCCCTAGCGGGCGGGCGGACCGCCCGCATGGCGGGGCCGGTGCCCGGTAACGGGGCGCGCTGCGGGCCGGTGCAGAGCTGGGGGCTCGTTCGCCGCATTCCGCTTCCCGTTTTAATTCCGTGAAAAAAAATAGAGAATCCCTTCCCTTGGGAAAGTCTAACTGCGGGAGAGAGGAGGGAAAAAAAGAAAAAGGAGGAAACCATCTTTTGCCCCGTGTGAGGATCGAACTCACGACCTTCAGATTATGAGACTGACGCGCTACCTACTGCGCTAACGAGGCTCCTCGAAAATCGGCTCCCTGCTCAGGCGTCTTGTCCCTGTGCCTCCGCCTCCCCGAGCCCTTCCTGGTGTTCTGCCATTCCCAGCTGCCGCATGAGAAACCTCTTTCTTTGCAAAAATTACCTGTTTGGATTGTTTCGTTGTTTCTTTGTTTTTGTTTTTTTTCCCCATCCCTTCTTTTCCCTGCTTTTCTGCCAGCCGGACCTCACATTTTGTGCAAATGGCTCCTGTTTCCCACGGTCTTCTGCAAGAAACATCTTGGGTTTTGTCTTTTTTTTTTGTATTTTTTTTTTATTTTATTTTGGAAATGGCTCCTTTTTATTCCATGTTGTTCTGCAAAAACAGCTGCAGAGTCCTTTGGGGTTCCTAAGCATCCTCATCCTGCTGGCCAGGAATAGACTGTGAGGGCTGTGCTGACAACAGGCTCACGAGGAAATCAAGTTGCTTCCACATAATTAACAAAAATTAGAGCCAGCCTCATTTGCTGTGAAGAGACGCTGTTCAGCTGGGATTTCTGCAGTGGAATGAGCTCGCTGCTCTCAGAGTGCTCAGCACAAGAGGGTCCCCAGTGATGCTGGCTGAAGTGCTGCCCTGAATCATAATGGAGGGGCCTCACCCTCAGCGAGGGTCCCACGGCTGCAGTCTCCATGACGATGGAGCAACAAATCCCCAAACTGGCAGGAGACAGGAAAACAGAGATTTAATTGATGCAGAAAGTCTGAGAGCATCACCCACGAGAATCGCTGCAGGGAGGCTGCTCTGCAGAGCAAGGAGCTGGCAGAGGGTGAACGAGGAACAGACCTTTGGACACAGAATCCCACAATGGTTTGGGTTGGAAGGGACTTTAAAATCATCCCATTCCACCCCCTGCCACGGCAGGGACACCTTCCACTAGCCCAGGGTACTCCAAGCCTGGCCTTGGACATTCCAGGGATCCAGGGGCAGCCACAGCTGCTCTGGGCACCTGTGCCAGGGCCTGCCCACCCCCACAGGGAACAATTCCTGCCCAATATCCCATCCAATCCTCCCTCTGGCAGTGAGAAGCCATTCCCTATGTCCTGTCATTTCACACTTTACGCCAAGTCCCTCTCCAGCTCTCCTGGAGCCCCTTTGGGCACTGGAAGGGGCTCTGAGCTCTCCCTGGAGCCTCCTCCTCTCCAGAACACTCCCAGCTCTCCCAGCCTGGCTCCAGAGCAGAGTGGTTCCAGCTTTGGAGCATTTCCCTGGCTCCTCTGGACTCTCTCCAGCAGCTCCACATCCTTCTTACATTGAAGGCTCCAGGGCTGGACACAGAGCCCCAGTGGGATTTCACGGGAGCAGAGAAGAGGGAAGAATCACCCCTCTCATCCCACTGCTCACCCTCCTTTTGAGTCTCACCAGCCCAGACAAGATGCTTGAGTTGCCCAAGGATTTTGCTAAGGGTCTGATGGGCAGCTGTGATTATTGGGGCCAGGAAACCCTGATTCCCAAGGATGGGAATGGTGACATGACCAGTGCAGGCTGCCTGGCTCATGGTACAAACAACATTGCTGCAACCCTGGGATGAGTAAATGCTCAGCTTCTCCCAGGCTGAACCTCTGCATTCCCCCCTCTGACTCTGCCCACGTGCAGGATGAGGTGTCATTTTAGTGCTGTGCTAGTCCTTTGGGGTCTCAGTGATGCACAAATTTATTGCCCACAGTTCTGATTACATTACAAAAAAGCTGCTCCAAGCATCTAAACCAAGGCACATGGGCAGTGAGTCATGTAAACCAAACATCACATCTCTGGAAATATGGCCAGAGCTGTTTTCCACCTGTAGGGAATCACATGGCTCTTCCCACGTTACATTAGGCCCAACTGGTACTTAAAGGTTCTGACACAGTTTTCCAAGGCCTTGTCATGTCTGTTCGTTTAGGAACTGATGGATTCATGGAGGGGACAGAGGAAAGGGCTGATGACAAGGATTTTTGTGTGAATGAAACAAAAGATGTCCTGGGTGACATTGCCTGGAGCAAAATCATGGCAGTCTACAGCACACACATGCTTTCCCCTCTTTTGCCTTTCTATTTTTACCTGAACTTTATTCTTTCTCCTTTTTCACTGAATGCTCCTGCTGCCTAATCACCCTGCAACCTTCTCTCCTTTCCCTCACCCGCCTGACCTCTATAACCTGACCCCAGAGTCTTGGCTCTGTGGGTGCTGAGCCACATTTCTCACCCATCAGACTTTCCCTTGGCCCACTGACCCCCTGTGCAGTCCAGCCCAGCAGAAGGCAGGACTGGGAAGGGCTGTGATGGACAGCCCAGCACAAATCCATGCCAGTTCCCACGGAGCTCCATTGCCCCGTGCTGATTCCTTCCAGATGAAGAAGGGCAAAGGGAAAAGTCTGCCTGGCAGTGCCCACCTCCATCCCACACTGGTGTCACCCAGAGCCCAGCAAAGCCTGGGCCAAAGCTTCCAGTGCTCTGAGTGACCATGGAAACAAAGCTCCCAGTGCTCTGAGTTCTCTTCTAATGAAACAGAGTGAGAGAATCCCATTCCTTCATCACATCAGAGAGGAGAAACAATTGCTGTCTCCAATTTCCAGTGCTGCTCTTGGGGAGAAACACACAACAGTTTTGGAGCCTGGGCACATCCAAGGCCTTTGAGGCCCAGAAGGTGAAGACCTGGTGCACCACAGGGTGGTTATTACCAAATATCACCTTCAACTTCAGTCATCAAAGTCTAAAATTGCTGCTTTCTCCCCAGTCTTCCCAAATCCATTATCTCAATCAACCAGCTTTGTTTGTGACAGTGGGGAAAACAGGCAAAGTGTGTTATCATCATCATCTCCCATCCTCTGTGGCACTGTCTGAGCATCTTCCTTGGAAAACATTCCCAGAGAAATGGCCTGGAGCCTTCCAGTGCTGCTGTCTCAGGCAGCCCTTACCACAGGGCTCTCAAAAAAGGATGTAGTGAAAGGGGAAATGCTATTGTTTCATTTCCCCTCAGCAATTAAGGAGCTGATGCAGCTCTGGCTGTAGTCAATTAGTCTTCACGCTCACTAAAGGGCTTTGGATGGGTCCCAGAGTTAGTGTCCTCATTTCTGTAATCCTGGAAGTGTTTACACCTTCCCAGGCTCTGAGCAGGGATGAGCCAGCTGATGGCACATCCAGCCAATTATAACCAGAACAGTGAGGAGAGGATGATTTATTTTCCATTTGGCACGAGGGACAGAAAAGTGTGGCAAGGCAGTCAGAGACAGATGATCAAACCCTCTCTGCAAGCCCTGGTTTGCCACAGAGAGTATTTGCAGCATGTTTTTTTGGCATGGGCCTGCACTGAGATTTCTGCTTTGTAATAAAAAACAAATAGTCCTCCTGCCTCCTAAAAAACTGCTCCCATCCTTGGAGGGAGGACACATCACAGAGAGAAGATCCCAATAGAAAGGCTGAAGAGTTTTGCTTTGGTTTTTGTAATCTGTTGATTTTAAGCTGGAAAACAGTTCTTGTCCTGAGTTTATGATTTCCCACTTCCTTGCTTTCTCTGGGGACATTGATCTCGCCAGATTTTGTAGGATAAAGGCTGGGCTTTTCAGGAAAATCCAGAGCAGAAAAGCTGCTGATGGCTCAGGAACTGGCTACATCCTTCTGCCCTCTCTTCAATTGGCTCCCCACTGCCAGAGGGCAGGGATAGATAGATGGGATATTGGGAAGGAATTCTTCCCTGGGAGGGAGGGGAGGCCCTGGAACAGGTTCTGTGGCTGCCTCATGCCTGGCAGGTCCCCCTGGACAGGGCTTGGAGCCACCTGGGACAGTGGAAGGTGCCCATGGCAGGGGTGGCACTGGATGGGCTTGAAGGTCCCTTCCAACCCAAACCTTTAAGACCACCGCCAATCTTCCAACCCCAAACATTCTACAATTCTATAATTTATGGAGGAGACTATGATCTTTCTCCAACCTGCTGTCCTTACCATGAGGAACCAGTCACCCAAGACATCACAGCACTTCTGCCACAAGCAGTTCTTGTCCCTCCAGCTTTGGCCCCAGCCCAGCCTGAACAATTTGGTTCTGTTCAACACCTGAAGCAGCTCAGCTGGCAGAGGGATGGATCCTCCTGCTCTGGAGGGGTCAGGTGCTGGGGTGCTATTCCTGATCCGTGGTTGTGCAATCCCAGGCAGTTCACAGAACCACTCCACGTCAGCGAGGTGAGTGTTTTCTGAAACACAGGCAACGTAGTGCTCAGTTAATATTTGAACATGTGGGAGATTGCTTCAGTCCTGGGAGGATCAAAAATTAGAGGAAGACCTCGTTCCAGGCTGTTATTCCACAATTTCCCCACTCTGCCTCCTGCACTGTTGCTGCTGCTTGCCAAGCTGTTATGGATTTTCTGAGTGAACAGCAGTACACAAACACAACTCACTGCTGCTTGCAGCAACTGATTGACCGTGTTCCATCGTGAAAGCAACATCTCCCTCTTAAAACTTGATCCTGGAGCCAAGAGCTGTTTGCTGGAACAGCAGGAACAGCAAGAACTGATGTCAGTTGTGCTACACAGCAATGATGTCTTGGGCAATGCTTCGTGCAGGGGGAGTGCAGTGAGTTTTTAGACAAACATTCTATGAAAATGATGTTTTTGTGATGACATTGCACACATCTGTGTGTTATCTTGGATTTACCATCCAAAAAAAGCATGTCTGATGCCTAGAAGATGTGATATTCCAAAAGACAGTGTTGTATTCCCACTGAGGGAGAGGCTCAGCTGTTGTTAGACCTCAGAGAAAACCCACCTGGGCAAAATGTGGGTTTTCTCTCTACCTCTTCTCTCAAATTACACTTTTCTACCCCCAAAACAGATATTTCACCATTCTCACCACTTCTTCCTAAAGTTCTCCTAACTCTGAAGGTGAAATTTGAAGTGTGGGAATTTATTCTTAGGGGTGGCCACCACCTTGAATCAAATTTAAGATGAAAACTTCCCAGAAGAGTTATTTTAAGGCACTGCAAACAATTCTCTACAGTCAGATTCTGCCTGAAAATCTCCAACAGCAGCTGGGTAATGGCTGCACACTTACAAAAAAACCAAACCCACATTAATCTTGAGCTAGATCGATAAGAACAATTTGTGAGAAAAGAACTGAGGGGAGGTATTTTAATTCAGGTTGAAATGCAAGTTATTATCAGCACAGTGTCCTTCCTTTTATTTTATGGGGCTTTTCTCTCTGTGTTGCTGGTGAATTTAATACTGCTGACAGCTGCTGAGCTCCCAGCCCCACACACTGAGTGCTGTCTTCCAGGAAGGGTGCAGCACTGCAGAGGAACAGCTTTGTCTGTTCCTTGGGAAAAAAAAGCCTTTTCAGTCCCGTTGTACCAGAAAAATGAGGGGATGATTTATTATTCTGAATGTGAAATACACTTGTTTCATTGTGAGGCAGCTCATGTGCGAAAAAAATAGGAAAAGTGGGAGTTTTTCCCAAGGGAAATGCTGTGAATATCAGCCACATTTTGGAGTCATTGTTCATATTGGATTTTTAACAAAAAAACACCGACCTTGTGGAAGATAGAACAGTTGGGAAAACCTGTTTTTCTTTCTTTCTTTTTCTTTTTTTTTTTTAATTTAGTATTTTGTCTGGTATATTAGGGGCACACAGGAGTATCTGAGCTGGAATCCAAACCCAGCCAGTGCTCTAACCTGCTTTGTAAATTTGGGAAATCACATCTCCTTTGCCTCACGCAAAACTAGGGCTGGCAGGGATTGTAGGAGATTATTTTCCCCATCCTTCTCCCTGAGATCAGAACAATTCTCCCCGAACTCTTCAGGGCAGATGTTTTACTAATTTCTCGTTAAATAAAAATATCCAAAGGTGATTATTCCATTTCTTTCCTTGGGAATTTCTTCTGGTGCTCAACAGTTCTTACCCTTAGCCCAGTCCCTAATTTCTAAGGCCTTTTCCAAGCTGTAAGCTCATTATTTCTCATCCTGGCCCCGCAGCATGCAGGGAAGAGCTAATTCCTCCTGCTCTGCAGAAACCTTTTGCATATTTGAAGACGATGTAATGTCCCCTTTGGGTTCAGTCTCCTCCTCCTCAGCCTAAATGCTTTGCAAAGTGTTCTAAGGCCAGGATAAAAACGCTCTGCAGCTCCATTTTCGAAGGGCTCTGTTCCAGCGCCGTCGCCGAGCCTGAAGCCAAAGCGTTTTCCAAAGCAGCATTTTCTCACCAGGGCTGGGGAGCTGTGCTGAGGCAGAGCTGATCCCAAAGGCTATGTCCATGCTGTCATTCCAACTGCTCCTAACACCTTCCCCAAATCCAGACTCACCAACTGTCTGTGCTGTCGACACGCAGACACGGGCGAGGGCTGAGCTGAGGAGGAAAGGTCAGGCGAGTCTCGGTGTGGATCTAAGTTTCCTTCTCACAGTCTCTGCGGATTATTTATGAGAGGAACATGTGATAGCCCAGCCTGTCAGCAGATACTCTGATTGTGCCTCTCCCCAAGCACCATATGGATGCTTTCAGCCGGAGCTGCAGCCCTGCTGACATTCGGCTTGTGGATGCAAACCACACGGCACACGGAGCCCGGAATTGTCAGCCCTGACACCAGGATGCACCTGTACACCCCAGAAATAACACTGTGTGGTTCCACCAGGGGTCATCCCCATGCCTTCAGCCCTCAGACACAATTCTGAGAGCATGGTGGAATTTCCTCAGCCTGGAAAATGTTTTTTTTTTAAAGGCAGGCATTTAAATAAAGAAATGTCTTGTTGACACAGAAATTTGGGATTGCTGCTTTAAGTTGCAGATGTATCAGGGTTCTGCTGGCCATCCATGTCTCACCTGCTATCCCTGGACAGTGATGTGATGGACAGAGCAATCACACACCTTAGGGCAGCATTTCCTTGTTAGTCACATCTTTAATGGCCTCATAATGACAGGCCACGGGAACTTCGTGACCCTGAATCACAAAATTAGGTAATGAGCTCTCATTCCTTTGTGTGAGTGCAGATTCACTCCAACTTCAATGCATTGCTCCACCCCAAAAATGCAAAATCTCTAAGATGGTTAGAAAACTGACCTTCTCCCCATACTCCTAAGGACAATCCCAGCCACAGCTCCCTGTCCCTTGGATTGTACAGCGAGAGCGTGTCACCCTATTGCTGCAAAATCATTCTTAAATTTCAAAACACGGTGCTGGGAACGTGTGTGAGGGAAAGAGAGAGAAAGAGAGATGCAGCTGAAAGGCTCCAGCCAACAGCTTGTGTCAGAAAGCTGCTAAGCAGGAAACAGTTGGGCAGTTTTACTCACAACGTGGTGTCTGTGACTGAAGTTGTGATTTAATCAATTCCTCACAAACTGCATGAGACCGGGGGGTGGCTTCCAAGAGAACTGGAGCACCTGCTCCTAAAATTTTGTTCTTCAAATGTAAACTCTACCACGTATCCATGTCAATGTGAAGGCAAACTGGTGACAGATCATTGCACTTGCACTTTTGCACCAAGAAAAGTGCTTAAGTGCTCATGCTGAAGGGACATTGTGGCTCACTCCAAGGTGGGCATGGCTGCAAGTTCATGGAATCATGGAATACCAGGCTGGAGGGGACTTCAAGGATAACCTGGCCCAACTTTTCTTGGCAAAAGCACCATTTAGACAAGACAGCTGAATCTTAAAAATGCCTAGCATTGGGGAATCCACCACTTTCCTGGAGAGATTGTTCTTTTTTGTTGCTGAAGGGGAGCATGGCCTGGCACCGAGGTGGCAATGGCTGTGTCATGGCCTGGCACCGGGGTGGCCATAGCTGTGTGTCAGTGAGGAGAACAGGGCCTGGCACCAGGGGAGCCATGGCTGTGTTACTGAGGAGAACACGGCCTGGCACTGAGGCAGCCATGGCTGTGTGTCAGTGAGGAGAACGTGGCTTGGCACTCAGGTGACAATGGCTGTGTCACTGAGGAGAACAGGCCTGGCATCAGGGCAGCCATGGCTGTGTGTCAGTGAGGAGAACATAGCTTGGCACTGAGGTGGCAGTGGCTCTGTCATTGAGGAGAACACAGCCTAGACCGAGGTGGCCATGGCTGTGTCACTGAATGACAAACACAGCCTGGCACTGAGGTGGCCATGGATGTGTCACTGAATGAGTAACACGGCCTGGCACCAGAGCAGCCATGGCTGTGTCAGTGAGGAGAACACGGCCTGGCATCAGGGTGGCCATGGCTGTGTGCCAGTGAGGAGAACATGGCCTGGCACTCAGGTGAGAATGGCTGTGTCACTGAATGAGGAACACGGTCTGGCACCAAGGTGGCCATGGCTGTGTCACTGAATGAGGAACACGGTCTGGCACCAAGGTGGCCATGGCTGTGTCACTGAGGAGAACACGGCCTGGCACCAAGGTGGCGTCAGCTGTGTGTCAGTGAGGAGAACACGGCCTGGCACTCAGGTGACAATGACTGTGTCACTGAATGAGGAACACGGTCTGGCACTGAGGTGGCCATGGCTGTGTGTCAGTGAGGAGAACACGGCCTGGCACCAGGGGAGCCATGGCTGTGTTACTGAGGAGAACACGGCCTGGCACCAGGGGAGCCATGGCTGTGTGTCAGTGAGAAGAACATGGCTTGGCACTCAGGTGGCAGTGGCTCTGCCATTGAGAAGAACACAGCCTAAACCGAGGTGGCCATGGCTGTGTCACTGAGGAGAACAGGCCTGGCACTGAGGCAGCCATGGCTGTGTCACTGAGGAGAACACGGCCTGGCACCAAGGTGGCGTTGGCTGCGTGTCACTGAGGAGAACACGGCCTGGCACTGAGGCAGCCATGGCTGTGTCACTGAGGAGAACAGGCCTGGCACTGAGGCAGCCATGGCTGCGTGTCAGTGAGGAGAACACAGCCTGGCACTGAGGCAGCCATGGCTGTGTCAGTGAGGAGAACACAGCCTAGACCGAGGTGGCCATGGCTGCTCATCACGGCCTGGCACTGAGGCAGCCATGGCTGTGTCACTGAGGAGAACACGGCCTAGACCGAGGTGGCCATGGCTGTGTATCACGGCCTGGCACTGAGGCAGCCATGGCCGTGCCACAGCCTGGCATCAGGGCGGCCATGGCTGTGCCATACCCTGGCACCCAGACAGCCCCCAAGTCAATGTGCCCCAGAGCGCCCAGCCCCAGGGCGCTGTGACACTCCCACAGCAGCACCCCGTGTGTCACCGCACCACGAAGGCGGCCATGCCCCCGTGCCACACTCAAGATGCCGGCGGGGCGAGGCGGAGCCGCCGTGACGCGCCCATCAGCTGACGGCCGAGCGGCCGCGGCGGCGCGGGGGGCGGGCGCCGGCACTCGGAGGTGTCCGCTGCTGCCGCTGCCGCCGCGCAGAGCCGCCGCCGGGCCGGGCCGAGCCAACGCCGCCATGCCCTCGGAGAAGAGCTTCAAGCAGCGCCGCACCTTCGGTGAGCGCCCCGGGGAGGGACGCGCGGCGCGGCGCGGCCTGCCGGTGCTGCCGGTAGCGGGGGGCTGCGGAGGGGGGATCGCCGGGGAAGGGAGGGGAGGAGAGGGCAGGGGGCCGATGGCGGTGGGAGCAGCGGAGATCCCCTGCTGACCACCCCGCGGGTGCCTGTCCCGGTGTCCCGGCCTGCTCGGGGCTGCGGCGGAGTCAAAGCCCGGCCCGTCCTCCAGGGTTGTTTATTTATCCCGGCGCTTCGGGACGGGGGGGTGCAGCGGTGAGGGGCGGCAGCTGCGCTGTGCCCGGGGGAGCTGTGCGCTGGGAGAGGGGCTTGGGCTGGGCAGATCTCTTCATGGCATCATCCTTTATCGACTGCAAAACTCCCAGGAGCCTGGAAACATCCTCGGTGCGTGTGCCAGGGGCTGGGCCTGCCCTTCCCTCCGGTGTCTGCTCAGTGTCCGGCGGCCTCTGCGCCAGTGGCAGCGGAATTAAAGCTGCACTGGCAGCCGGTGCCTGGCGCGGGGAGCGGAATTCTCCACCCGGGCAGCGGCTCCTGGCTCTGCTCCGCTGTTAGAAACTAGCAGGGCATCGAAAAGAGCTGTGTAATGATGGCTGGGAAAATGAGATTAGTGCCTTCCGAGGAGGAGCAGCCTCGATAGAGCCGTGCCACGCTTCTGTGTGCGCTCGGGATGGGGCCGGAGCGATCGAGGGCTCGGGATCTGCCCGTGTGTGTCAGCGGGGGAGGCTGAAGCGCTGCGAGGGTAACGCGAACTGGCAGCGTAACCTATTTCTGCATGAGCTATAAAATCCCCTACGTGAGATGGAATTGGTGGAAGTAATTGATCCAGATTTTCCTTTCTTCCTGCCTTTGGGTTAAAGTCAAGCTGCTTAAGGGAGCCTTGCCTTTGCTGTTGTGGTAAATGTAAGCTGTTCCCTGCGCTGGAGGATGTTGATCTGACAAAAGTCTGTGTTTATGCTGCCCCTTTTCTCGGAGCCTTCCAAAAGTGTTGTTGACCCCATCGCCTGTCAGCAGCCTCTGTTGCAGGTATTAAGTTCAGCTAGGATGGCAGCCAAGCAGTTGCCACTGCAACTACTGTCGTCAGAGAACAGTGTTTATCTGTGGCTGACTGGGGCCTGATTTTGAACACGCCACACACAATAATCTCCATGATTTGCCCGGTTTATGTTCCTTCTAGTCCAGGGAGTGCTGCTGAATAACAGTGCTGTGAACAAAGCTGTTCCAGCTGAAAAGTTAGTGCTGGCCAGGTGGATGCTTGGTCTCACCCTCTCCACGTATCTTTTGTGTTTCTGGTTAATCTTAAAAAGTATTTTAACGAGGTGGAGCTCTGCCCTTGGAGCGCTCCCGCTGGGCTGTGGGAATGTGGCTCGGGATTTGGGGTGCCTTTCAGGTGAAGGCTTGGCGTGCTCCCTGCCTGAGCTCTGCCTGATTCACCTGCAGCTTCACACGGTGATTCAGGGGAGCTGCATTCCCTGCCGGGCTCGTGAGGAGGATGTGTTCCATGGGCACAAACACGGGCTGAGGGATGTTATTGCTCAGTGTCCTGCCATTAGCATTCCAGCGGGGAGCTGGCCTGAGTGCTTCTCTCCCTAAGCAGGTGTGTGTTCAAGCCGTGATGCAACACTAAATCATCTCTCTCAGAAGCTGAAAACAGCCTGGAAAGCCCCGTCCTGCCGAAAACCAGAGGGGTTAAAATTGAGGTCACTGAGTCTGAAAGTAGGCAGGACACACAGATGAAAGCAAGAGGGCTGTTTACTCTGCCTCGTGTACTTTAGCCCGGTTCATGATATCTGTTCTATTAATATTTCTGTCTGAGGAGAGCTGAACTTTATCCTGAAAACTGGCATGGAGGGTGGCAAAATGTGCAGGTCCAGCAGAGGCTCCAGCAGCAATGGGTGTGGCCGAGTCAAAATAAAACCTGGAATTCGGTAATGTGAGAGCACACGAGGAAAGCTGATGCTGCCAGGCCTGGGCCAGTCCCGGGGCTCAAATAATTGTTGACCATTTCCTCTTCTGGGACCTGACAGAAATAGCACAGGGTATTTAGTTGTTAACTTGGGTGGTGTAATTTGAGGCCTTAACTGTGTGAGGTTAAATGTGTGCTTCCAGTGGGCAGAAAGTGAGGGGGTGTGGGGAGCAAAGGATCTCCTTTAACACTTTCTAGGAGTGCCAGGCAGGTGCACACAGCACTTGTCACCTTGGGTTAGGGAGCAGGGGATCAGCTGTCACAGGAGAGGTTGTACTGATAGTGCTGGCCCATTTGAAAATTGCTTTGCCTGCTTTTCCTCTGAATTTCCTCTTCTGGCTTTTCATGACACGTGGTCCCTCTCTTCAGCAGTGGAGAAAGAAGGAAATAACAGCATTAACTGTGAATGTTCAAATAATTTTTTTTAATCCCTTGCAGAACAAAGAGTGGAAGATGTACGACTGATTCGGGATCAGCATCCCACTAAAATACCAGTAAGTCCAGTTCTTTTAATTTTTTACTTTCACTTTCCAGTCTCTTGTTCTTTTTAGCAGTTAGAAACATGTGAAAGAGCTGTCCTGAGGAGACCAAATGAAAATGTGGCTGTTCAGGGTGGCTAAGGCTGGATTTCAGGAGCATTCTCAAGGAGTAATTCTCACAGTTGCTGTGGTGGAGCAAGGTGCTCACAGGGGCTGCAGGAAGTGGTGTTTCCGGAGTTTTGCAGTTGTGTGTTGTAACTTGGGAAAAAGCCACGCCCCAGCTGAGCTCTGAGATCCTCCTGAGTGCTCAGCTCTTCCCTCTGTGGTTTTCTTATCCAAATTAAGAGTCTTCAGAGGCAGATATGGATTTGCTCATCAGCTGAGGACAGAAATGCTTTTCTCTGGGAATGGGGCTGTGTTTAGGTCTCCAGGAATGCTGCTGGGCTGTCCAGCTCACTGGATATCACCCTCACCTTGGCATTCTTCAGCTGCTCAGCTCCAAGTGCTGCCTAAGTTTGTATTTTATTTTTCTTATGGCATGCTCAATGTTAAAAATGCAGAGAATACCCTACAAGCAAAAGGCATGGATTATGTTCTGTCACTGCTGAGTTCTTCAGCAGAGGGAACTGAATGGGACCCTCAGCCTTTGGCTCTGTGATGAGATTTGGTGACCTCAGTGTGTGGAAATTCTGCTGTGAAGCAACTGCTGCAAACAGAGCAAGCTCACTGACAGAAGCTGCTGTAGAAACAGAAACTGAAAGGTTTTCAGCTTTCCTTGGGCTTTAAACTCCTTCACCTTGGAGCTGCCACTGCTGCTTCTCTCTGCAGTTGGGCCAAGGAACAAGGAATACTTCACAGCAGGGATTTTCTGACTTTTTTGGAATGTTTCATTTTCCCAAAAGGTGCTTTCCTTGCAAATCTGTTTCCTGACAAATATTGCTTTTTCACTCACCTTTCAGAGACCACTTAGCCACAGTCCCCAAGCTCTGTGACCACAGATTGAAAGCCAGGGATTTATGGCAAAACTCTCACTTTATGTCAGCCATGGACAGGTTCCAACCAAAAATTCAAAGTACCTAAGGAACTTACTGGAGATGTGGTGATGCAAACTCCCAGCTACCCCTGCTGGGATCCCTGATCTGGCTGGGCCAGTCACTGCCTCGTTATTGTCATTAGCAGTTCTGGATGAGATAAGGTGGCAATGTCACACTAGATAATAATGCCTCCCGTGCTGTCAACATCCTTCATTCTGCTGTTGGAAATATCTGCTAACTGCTTAAAAATAGTGGGGCTTTGTTACCCAGAGCGAGCCAGCATTTATTTCAACTGATGTAAGGCTCTTTCTCTGGTAGAATTCAATCAGTCTCTTCACCTGTGCAGCTTTTTAAGATCAACACAGCCAGACCCCGTGAGCATGGAAAGGATCCAAGGGACTGGTGTCACGTAGCTCCTGTTGACTGAAAATCAACAAACCCCACATGGCCATGGAAACAGGAGCACACGAGTTCTGACATCACTTCTTAAAAGCAGGAACTACCCTCAGTTGCTGGGCAGGGTGTTCCTTACATTGGGAAATCTGCAGTTTCTCTGTGAATTAAGAGGTTATTACACAGCAGTCCTGGCAGAGTTACTGGTTCCTGAGCCTGCTTGAGGAAATTTTCTCCTTTAATTTGGAAACTGGAGGGTTTACACCCTTCCAAAGTCACTTCTTCTCGTGTGTTAGAGGAGCCATGGGAGGTGAATGGAACAGCAGAATCATCTGGAGTGGTAGTTCTTAAAGAGATGGCCTGAAACTGGAGAAATTCCATTGAAAACTGTTTGATCTGGAACACTTCTATAGCAGCCACAAACCCCTGGTCAGCCACTGCAATGTGTCTGAGGGAAGTGGGCTTGATCTTTCCTTGGATTTCCTTGTTTGCTGCATAATTCAGTGCTGGGTTAAATGATTGCAGCAAAGACACTTTTAGAATTGCACTGAAGCTGTGGAACTCTGCCCTGAAATCCCTGTGTGTTGTCCCTCTGTGCAGTGGCTCTTTCAAACAGAACAGAGGAGCACATGAAGATAATTCTCATGGAAACACAGAATTGTTTGGGTTGGAAAAGAACTTTCAGATAATTGAGCCCAACCATGAATTGTTGCTTTTCAGATTGGAGATGCTGCATTCACAGATGAAGGGAAATGCAGCTGGGAGGGGTGATGAGGGCACCAGATACTGTTCCTGCCTTTCACATCTTCTGCTTTTTGTGTTTCTTCTCAGGTGATCATTGAAAGGTACAAGGGAGAGAAGCAGCTTCCAGTTCTGGATAAGACCAAGTTCCTGGTGCCAGATCATGTCAACATGAGCGAGCTAATCAAGATTATCAGGTAGTATTGCTGGGATTCCTGTGTGAACTGACCAGCCTTGGACTGTGATGCTCTGTGAATTCCCCCCTGGTGCATTTGGGAGGTCTAAATGGAAAATTCATCTAATGAGTACTAGGGCAAATCCAGGAGAAGGTGCTTTTCCTTTTGCTTTGCTGGAAAATCCCCACTCTGAAGAGAGCTGGGCTGGTAGGCTGCTTCCAAGAGAAATAACATTCTCAGAGCTGTAGGAGGGAGTCTGGGGCTGTGAATCCCTGTCTGACATGGGTCCTTCTGCCCAGGGCTCCAGCTCTTCCTGCTTGGCTATTTTGGGATGCCTCCTCTCTCCTGCCATGGAGTCCCCCTGGGGAGTGGCTGCCTCTTCCCACCCACTGGCAAGGGGAGTTTGGGCTCAGAGCCAGAGCTCTGTGCTGCTGCTGGGGATGCTGTTGGCATCCTTTGGGAACTGAAGTTTCCCTCAGTGAGAGCACTGAAGTCTGGGAAACACCAACTCAGGCCAGAGTGTTTCTGGCCTGGCTGCTTGCTCAGCTTACAGGAAAGGCAGTGAATCAGCCTTGAGTGGAAGTTGTGTGGTCGAAAACTGTGGTCAGAAACTCTGCTAGAAGTGCATCTCTGCTGGCTCAGCAGCAGTGTTTGGTTAGGAAGGGTTCTCCAGTGGTAACTGGGAAAGTGAGCAGCAAACCAGAGCTTGTTTTGTGATGGTCAGGCTGCAGCAGGAGTTGGTTCCTGGAGGCCACAGGCTGTGGGAGTTAGCCAGGGTGTCCAGACAAAAACTGTCACAGGCAAATCCCAGCTCCTGCAGGCTGAAGAAAGGCAGATAGGGCTTTGGAGACAGGAAGCAGGTTGCTCAAGTCTTGCAGAGTTTCTCAGGAACATGAAAGGCCTTGGGCAAAGAGGTTAACTGCAGGCTGAAGGATTTTCCCACCTTTTTTTTTTTTCTGGCTTTACTGTTAATAAATAACTTGGTACCAGCCAGGCTCGGGCCTCAGCCAGCTCCAGTGATGCACAGCAAAGCCCATCCTTCCCAAACCTTGGAGAGCTGCTGCCTTCCCTCAGCCTGCTGTCTCTGGAGTCATTAGAGTCTGGCTTTGGAAGGGTGTCCCTGTCCAGGGCTGTGGTTGGGAGCTAAATAAATCCTTGTTTCCAGCTGCTGCTGCCCCTCAGCAGCCAGTAGAAGCAGCAGGAAGCTCTTCTGATCTATTCTTTCCTTCTTGCTTGGTGGCAGCTCCACACTTCCAAGTTTCTGTGGCTGACTTGGTTTATCAAGTGGGAAGAGAGCTGCTCTCTGCAGACGTGCTCTGCAGGAGGCAGTTTAGCAGAAACACCCATTTCCCCTGAGCTGGAACGACCCAGGGAAATGCAGAAATCAGCTGTTTCCTGTGCCAGGCAGTTTGTGCAGTCCCTGCCCTTCCCACCGTGCTTCTCCTGGGAGGGAGGGAGTAGGACAGGGAGCAAGATGCTCCAGGGTTACACCCAGGCCATTACAGAGCTGGAGACAAAGTGAGGTCAAAACTTGCCCAGGTTTGCATGGAAGCTCTGCCTGTCCTTCCCAATCTTCCCAAGGATCTCTGGGTTTTCATTCCAGTGAGCTGCCATTCAAAGGTCCCTGGTTATACCAAGGGTGGTTCTTGCCAGTCCCTCCAGCTTAATGCCCTTCTGGAGTGCAGCTTTTCCCTTGAGTGAGGGCTCTGCCAGTGGATGCACCTGCCTGGATTTAGTGGATTCACTCCAGTTTTGAGGGACTGGGTGGGGACATGAGGCTGGAATGAGATGAGCTCTATTTAAATCCTTGCACCCCACACCATTCCCTGTGTCTCTGCTCTGGCCTCGCTGCTGTCAGTGTTGAGGACTGTCTGTTGCCATCTCTCCTTTGTCCCTGTTTCCCTCACCCCTCCCCAGGCGACGCCTGCAGCTGAACTCCAACCAGGCCTTCTTCCTGCTGGTGAACGGGCACAGCATGGTGAGCGTGTCCACGCCCATCTCCGAGGTGTACGAGAGCGAGAAGGACGAGGACGGCTTCCTGTACATGGTCTACGCCTCCCAGGAGACCTTTGGAGCACCAGCCTCTGCCTAGGACAGCAGCCCTAGCCTAGGATTTGGGTTATTTGGGTTGACCCTTGGCCATCACCCCCACACTTCCCCACACACCCCCCAGGGAAAGAACCGGATGTCACCTACGCTCTCAGTCCTTAGCATAGTCTCGCTTTAGCAGGTGTCTCATCTCACCTTGCCTTGTTTGTGACTATTAAACAGTACAGACGAGCACCTCCAGCTTTGAAACCTGCCCTAATAATAATCCACACAGGCACATTTACAGGTCTGGACCTGATGAAAGGAGCCCAATTGTGCATGTGACACTTGCAGAGAAAGGGACACTTGATTTACTTTTAACAAGCAAACAGGCACCAGGAAGGAACTAAAGTGTTTCCTGTGAGTTTGCTGGAAAATCTCCCTATGATTCCTTAAATTTTTTGGTTTTAAATGGGAAGGTTTCTCATGAGAGCAAATGCATTTTAATGTTCCAAAGGGGAGCATTTTCTTCTGCAGCTCCGTCAGACTCGTGTCAGCGCTGCAGGGAGTTCAGGCAAGTGCTCGGGGTGAGCTGGGGAAGGACAACTCTTTGTGTCTCCGGTTTCTGGGCACCGCACGCTCAGGGGCGGCGCCGCGTTCTGGAATACTCATACCAAACACCACAGCTTTATCGTAGTTTTAGACGTGTCTAACTGTAAAATGCACAGCCGAACAGGTAACACTGAAATAAACTCCAGTCTGTTATGAATTCCCAATCCCTGTGTGTTCCTCTGAGCTGGTGATCCTTAGGATCGTGCTCCTAGCCCGGAGGTCGGCCGTTCCCACGCCTGGCAGTCGAGAGAAGCAGCTCAGCACCGGGAGTCGCTGTGGAGAATCGAGGAACAAATGACTTGTTGGCTCCTGTGTGGCAGGCAGGGAGCAGGCTGTGCAGAGGCAGCTCTCCCGTGGGACAGAGCTGTTTCTGCAGTGCTGTCCAGCGAGGCGTGGCAGGATCCCCGCGTGTCTCCGCTGTCACCGGCGCCTCGGCTCCGGCGGGGACAGAAGCAATACTGGCACTGCACGGGGTGCAGCCTTGTACCTCCTGCACCTGCACCTCCTCCACTCTCTGCATGCACCTCCTTCCTCCCAGGGCCCCCTGCCCGTTTTTTATTGTCCTTTTGTGTTTTTACTCCGACGTGAACTTTTCGATGCAGCTTGTTCTCTGTTTAGTTCTGTTCGTGTAAGAACTCGTTTAACTCATTAACTGACAACTGTACTTGTAATTACGACGTGATCGACTGATATTCCTGTACAAAAATGTTGCTTTTTTAAAATTAATACAGTGCTGATATGGATGGATTACATCCCAACTTAATTTTGGCTCGTGTGGTTATTCCTAGGCATTTTCACAGCAAAATAATTAAAGGAATTAAAAATAATTCCCTGCTACTGCCAAGCTGGAGAAGCCCCCACATGGCTGAATCCCTTTAAAATGAAAGCCAGTGCCAAGGGATTCTGTTTAACTCTTTATTTTCCATACATTAAATTTACTCAGATAAAAACATTCTAAAAATGTACAATTTAACTTTTAACAAAGTATAATAAAACATAAAAATTCCAATACCAGAATACTTGACATTTACAATTCAAAATCAAATTAGCTGAATATTAAATATTTACAAAACTATTTAAAATATTTATAAAGTTACATGCAGAATTTGTAATACTAGAAGTGATCGAAGTAAAAGAAATGGCTCAAATGGAGCAGGAATTTCCTTCATTCCTAATGGAAAGTTATGTCCAAGAGAAGCTGTTAATCTGCACTTGAAAACACACAGGATTTGCTTTCTGCTTCAGTACCAACACAGTTCTTGTGTACATCAGGAACATTTTGGGGAACAAATGGGTAATTCCAAGGGTTTATTACAAGAGCTGTGGGGCCTCAACCAGCCAAAGTGATTCCTACTCTCACAAACGCTCCATTATGGGGATTTTTGTCCAGATTTGCCGTGTTTATCCCATTTGCAGGTGTCCCAGACTAGCCCAAATCAGCGCTCCAGGGTCCCTCTGGCACAGCTCTGCTCCCCTTCAGGATTTTGGGAGGAGCTTTGCTCTGCCTGGTGCCCCAGCCTGGCTCATCCCAGGATCTCTGCCCTGGCATTTGGAATGGCCAAGGCTTGGTGCTGGACTGTTACTTTGGGAAGTCTGGTGCTTAATTTGCCAAGATTTAATGACTGTGGTATGAAAAGGTTTCACAAAAAGCTTAGTGTGACAGAGCTGAATAAAAAGCAGTTTTGATAAACTTTAATAATGGTTCAAATATAGTTTTCAACAAAAGTTGGGTAGAACCCTCTGATCAGTATCTTGGTTCTCTCTCCTCCCTCTCTGCTCTCCCTGCTAGGGTCAAGCCCAGAATATTTATTAATGCTTAATTTGCAGGGTGAGGAGGAGATTGCTGGAAATTCCATCCTATTTTGAGGTTTTCCATCATCCAATGGAAAATGCAGCTGGAACTGCAGCACCCACTGCTCCCTCCCCTGGGAGAGGCTCCTCACTGATTCTCTGTGCCCCTGCAGGGAGATGACTGGGGATTCCCTTCCCTCTTACACTCAAAAATCATTCCCATTCCCCAGTGAAATCCAGCTGGAGAATTAATTCTTTTTACACTTGCAGGACAAAGATAGGGCTAAATAATATTTTTTGAAATCTCCACCTTTCAATGTACAAAAATAGGCTTTAAGAACTGGTTCCTCCAGGGCAGGGCAGCTGGAACTCTACTATTCCAACCCAAGCTGCCTTGCTTTTTAGGGGTAGAAAGATGAATTTGTGCCTTTTAAGAACAGATTAAGGATAATTTTCTGGAATTAAGGTGCTCTGTTTGGACTTACCAACTTTGGTTGCTCGGGGTACAGAGTGGAGGGTGTTCACTGGCAGGTCTGAAGCCCCAGCTCACTGGGATTTGGGGAAGGCTCTGAGGTTGCTGCTGGCTCACCAGATTTTCCTCTCAGACACTTGTGTTGCCTCCAGGTCCTTCTGGATTGGATCTTACTCCAAACCCAGACCAACCGTTCCAAAGCGTCACCAAAGGCAGCCCCGAGCCGCTTGGAGAAACATCAGCCTTAACTTGACACAAGGAAACAATCCCAAAGAAAGGAATGAAACAGTTTGCTGGAAACATCAGCCTTAACTCTACACACAGGAAAGGATCCTAAAGAAAGCTCTGGAGAAAAAGGAATGAAACTTTTTGCTGGACAGAAGTTCAGTTTTACAGTCCTTTTGATATGATTTTTTTTCTGTGATGAAGATCAGACACAACTGTGCCCAGCCTTGGGCAGTAAAACAAACACAACTGGTACAGAAATAACTTTTTTGCTGCTGCTATTTTTTGCTGTTTCAAGAGGGTTTTGAACACTCACATGTGTTGTAATACAGTTTTTTTAAATACAATTGTAAAATATTGTTTAAAAAAAGTGAAAAAAATAATAATAACAACAATAATAATAACACTAAGTTTGGCTTTCAGCACATGTTCCAGGCCACTGGAGAGACCCTCAAAGCTGCAAATAGTAAACATGGAACTGCACATTTTCCTCGGGCATGATGCAGTGGGACAGACTGTTCCTACCATTGTCTCGAGCTCATTAAGGCAAAGTAAATTGCATTGTCAGTTTTCATCCCTTTAGTGTTGTAGGTCTGAAGGTTGTTCTTGGGAACACAGGGAACGTCCTCAAGCGCAGGCAGAGCCAAGAGCTGGGCTGGGGATACACAAATCAGGGGGTTCTTATTGCATAGCAATAAAAGGGATATTTGTTTGTTTGTTTGTTTGTTTAAACCAACTGTTCTGCAAATTCAGATTTTGGACCCCTCCCTGGGCCGAGTTTGGTTCTGCCCCCCACATTCCCAAGGCTCCTGATCCTGAGAGGCTGAGGCTGCCCTTGCAGAGACAGGACACAGGGATGGCCCAAAATGTTCCTTTCCTACGAGCACCCCCCTGCCATGGTCCCATCTCCTGGGGGCAGCTCTGCACAGCTCCAAACCCTCCTGCTCCCAGAGGACTTCCACTGCTCCACTAAAGTCCTATGGATTCATCCTGCTGTGAGGAATTACCTCCAAGTGTAAACAAGGCTTCAGACTTTAAAGGTGTCTCCTAAATTACAGGATGCAAAGATCTCTCTGTCAGACACTTGTACAGAGGAGGCCTCACCCATTTAATACCTTCAAATTCCCAGGGGGGGAGCCATGAGGATTAGGATCTTCTTTCAACCAGACAGGACCAAAGTGTTTCAAATTAGCAGTTCGAGATGGGTTTGGCTTCCTCTCGAGTCCTAATTTAGATTTGTCACCCACAAATGATGGACTAAGTAGTTAACACCAAAGCTACTCATCTACAACCTACTGCAACGAAGGAGGCCGACAAGAAATCCTTCCAAGTCTTGATAATAATGAAGTTTTTACTACCTTTTACATGTTTGACTCCCACCACTCCTGAATCCTGGGGTAAGGAGTCAAAGGGTATTTTATATAAAGTAAAGCAAAAGCTTATCAACTCTGCTGCCAGAGTTCTTAGTTTGATTTTTTTCTTTTAAAGGATGGTTTAAAACTCATTTACAAAAGCAGAATAATAAGGTTTCTGTGAAAGAGACCTATATACAGTAACAGGACGTGAAGGTTTTGTGTATAACAGGAAAATATCCTTGAAGCCTTTATGACTCTGGAGTCTCTGGGACTTGGACCCTTGGAAACTAAGTTTATTCCAGTGCTGGGAAGCCAGCACTAGCTAGCAATAGGTGAGACAATGAAGCACGAGTTTGTTTCCAGAAGGAACCGAAACTGCCGTGTGTGTTCTTTTGGAAGGGAAAAAAGAGACTTTTTAGGATTTTATTGTGGAATTAAGTCCCATAAGCCTGCTGGTGCCAATTTGTAAAGGTTGGAACTTCTTTGCCTCTTGCACTGGTCTCAGAGTGACACTGTCTGCTAAAAGTGCAGAAAGCTTGAAGAGTTTTACATTCTTCTGTAGTGCAATCCTTAAAAATCCCAGAGATTAGTGCCTGATCACTTTTGAAAAAAAGTAGACATTTTACCTAGCCCAGGGGTGCCAAAGTCCTTCCGGCCACTCCTACCTTCCACCTCAGAACAGAGCTGCCCTGGAGTCAGGCCTTTCACCTTGGAAAAGTCCCATTGTGGCAACGTTCTCCAGCCAAAAACAGCCCAGGGGATGTTGTACTTCCAGCAGGAACTGCAGCTGGCCAGCTCCACCATCCATCCGTCCATCCATCGCTCCGAGGCCACCGAGTCAGGAGTTCCAGCAACGGAGCTTCAATTTGGCAATCAAAACTGGCTTGGCTGCACCCCTAAGCTAGATTTTCTACCTAGTCTAATAAAGTAAAGCACCTTTGGATTAAAAAATACATTAAGCTTAACAGCAACTGGACGTCTCAGTTTTGTGGTTCGATCTCCGTCGCTCTCCATGGCTTTACAGCATCGTGGTGCCAGCTGGGGAAACCTCAGTCTGTGGAGTCCAGGCTCTCGGAGGGAGGGGCGTACTTCAGCCTGAACGTACCTGGGACAGGACAGGGACACAGGGTTACACACCAGGCACCTCCCACAGCTTCCCACACCAACCTGCTGCTGGGGCTTGCGTGCAGTTTTAGGCTTGGCACGATTTTGTTTTGTGGAATCACAGAATCTCACAATGGTTTGGGTGGGAAAGACCTTAAAGATCATCCAGTTCCAACCCCAACACCTTCCACTAGCCCAGCTCCAAGCCCTGTCCAGCCTGGCCTTGGACACTTCAGGGGATCCAAGAACAGCCACAGCTTCTCTGGGCATCTGTTCCAGGGCCTCAGCAGCCTCACAGGAAGTTTCCTCCCAATATCCCATCTAACCCTGCCCTCCTTCAGCTTAAAGCCATTCCCTCTTGTCCTGTCACTCCATGCCCTTGTGAAAATTCTGGCAGACTTGAAATGGCAATTTAATTAATGAAATTAAATCCAACTTAAAAAGAGTCTGCTGCATTTCTGCAAGTTCTCCCACTCAGGACTGATGAAGCAGTGGCTCTGCTCGCCCTGGCCACTACCAAAACATTTGCCACAGGAATTCCACTCAGTATTTACCTTTTTTTCCTGCTGTAAATTGTTGCCCAATACCTGACACTTGTTAATTGAAGGTGTTCAAACTGTTGAGACCACACAAAAATGAATCCAGGTAAAGGCTACAGAAAAGGCACAATGTCAAATGGAACCTGAGTGCTCTTCACTCAGAGTTTTTATTTCATTTTTTAACCCACACCACTCTCAGATTATCTCAACATAAGACAATCAAAATAAAAAAGAAAAATGTGAATAAAAAGTACTCTTGGTAAAGCAGTATTTCTCTTTTAATTCCTGCCTGGAATTAAGGATTCTCCTGGAGAAGCCTGTGCTGTAAGTGTGTAAGCAATATGTCCTATAAAATAATTACAGCAGCAAACAGGACCTTCAGGAGGGTTTGATTATTTAGATTATTGTATTGGGCAGGAAGGGAAGAGGAACAGAGATTTCACTTTCTAAAAATCTGGGGGAACTCGCAATAATGATCAAAGCTGACCTGGGTGACAATGCAGAAGCACCAACAGCAATTCTGCTGCAACCTCTGCACAGCAGCTCCCTCCCTAAAAACAATGCCAGCCCCACAGAGCACACCTGGGGCCTCACCTGGGTCCTCCTGATGGAGCTGCCTAAAATTTGCCAACAGCTCCATCAACTTTCAATAACAAACTATTTTTCCAAGGCAGGCATTCCAAGATGCCCTGAGGCCCCAGGGCAGAGCTCAAGGCTGTGTTTCTGGTGTCCCCCCAGCTTTACCTTGCCGATTGAAATCCATGGGCGGCTGTTTGCAGTCCTGAGCTCTGTGCCCGCTGGCCCCGCAGTTGTAGCACGAGAGGTTCCCGTTTTTTTTGTGACCCGCCCCGTTGCCGTTGCCCATCATGCCCTGTGCCTGGTACACCCCGGCTGTGCCCGCCATGAAGTTCTGCATGGGGGGCACGGCGAAGGTGGACTGTCCTGCCATGACCGAGTCGGGGGCCAGGCCGCTGTTGTAGGCCGTGTGCACCACGGGGAACGTGGTGCTGCTGTTGTACTGCTGCGTGTTGATGTAGCCGTTGCTACACAAGGGGTTGAAGGGCAGGAAAGGGAAAGTAAACATGGAAGGTCCTGAAAAGGGGTGCTGGAAATAGTTGGCGTAGCTGACGGTCATGCCGCTGGAGCCGCAGTTGCCGCTGCAGCCGCAGGAGCTGCACACCATGCAGCCGGGGGGCTGCGGCGGCGGCTGCTGGTGGTGGTGGTGGTGGTGGTTCTGGTTGGGGACGGGGACGCTCCCGGCCGAGCCGCCGCCGCCGCCGCTGCCGCCGCTGTAGAAGTTGTTGTCGGCGCCGGAGGAGAGCGTGGGGCTGGAGCTGGGCGCGGGGCAGCTGGGCAGGTTGGCCATGGTGGTGAAGGACGGGGACGGGTGGCTGCTGGAGGAGGCGGCGTTGCTGTTGGCGCAGAAGCTGCCCTGCATGGGCGCCACGGGCACGCTGCTCATGGCAGAAAAGGCAACTTTGGTGTTGGCTGTGTACAGAGCAGTCCGGGGGTTGATTATTGCGGGGGACACCGTTATTTGCATATTACTGGAGCAGGAAGTCTGTCCGGCCATGGCGGAGTCGGTGGGAAGAGACGACGACACCAGCAGCTTGATGGGCGGACGAGCCACGTGGAAGACTGTGCTGGACGTCACCGTGGCAGCAGTGCTGGTCTCCACTATGAGTCCTGGCTGCTGGGCTGGTTTGATCACTCTGTCCAGAGTGGAGGCGTGGACCACTTTGGTCCGAGGCCCAAAGTTCATGGTGGACGTGGGGGAGCTGCTCTCGGCACCCCCCGACAGCACCTGCAGGGGCTGGTGCGGAGAGGAGGCGGACATGACATCCACCACGGCGTTCCCAAAGCCCTTCTCCATCTTGATGCTGCCCCTGGAGCCGGGAGACACTTTATTCCTTTCTTCCAAAGACAAGAGGGAGTGCACGGAGGACGAGAGCAGCTTCATGTCAGCGGAGCCGCGCTCCGGTTTGTGCACGGAGCCCAGCATGCGGATGGGGGTGATGTGTGAGGGGGCTGGGGACAGCATCTGCATGGGCAGCGCGTGGTGGCCGGCGGGGCCCGAGCCAGCCTCGTTCTGCACGGGCAGCACCTGGGCTGTGGGCCTGGCAGAGCTCGAGGGGAAATGGTTCAGCAGCATCACCGGCTTCTCCTTGTCTGAGGCGTCCAGGTGGAGCTCCAGGCCTGGGGAGAGTGGAGCTGTGAGGCCAGCCCTGGGCAGGGCAGGGCAGGGCAGGGCAGGGCAGGGCAGGACAGGGTGGGGCAGGGCTGGGCAGGGTGGGGCAGGGTGGGGCGGGGCAGGCAGGGTGCAGGGCAGGGGCGGGGCAGGGCTGGGCAGGGTGGGGCAGGGCAGGGCGGGGCAGGCAGGGCAGGGCAGGGCAGGGCAGGCAGGGCAGGACAGAGCAGGGCAGGGGGCTCTGCTTACGTCTGTCATTCTCCTCGGCGCTGTCCGAGCTCTCCTCGCGCGCCTGGATGCCCATGGGGCTGGAGCTGGAGCTGGAGTACTCGGAGGAGCTGCCCTCCCTGGGCAGGGGGTGGGCTGGCTGATCCACGTCCACTCGCAGCTCTGCAGGGACAGGGGACACTGGTGACACTGGCAGCACCTCAGAGAGCACAGCCAGGCTCAGCATTCACAGGTGGAACAGCCCAAGCAGAGCAGCTGCCCATTCTCACCAGAACCATGGCAAATAAATCTCTTTTTATTGCCTCCAATAATCACCCAAACCAGACTTTTGGCTTGCTCCCTATTAAGGCTTTTGGCAGGTGAAGCCTGGGGAAGCAGCAGCACAGGGATGAGCTGAGCCCTGTGCAGCACAGCTGGGCACAGCAGGGCCCTGCTGCCCTTACCTGCGGCGTGGTTGCCCCGGATGCTCTGGATGGGCCCCACGTGGGAAGTGGGGGGAACCCTGGCCACCCCACTGCTGCTCACTGAGGAGGGAGTGGAGGGGTTCAGGCAGCGCTTCTCTGACTTCTCCCTACAGGGTGATGGAGAGGAGCATGAAGAGACACAAACTGGCTAAAACACGACCACAAATAAATCAGTTCCTGAATGAACCCAAAGCAGACAAAGCCCATTGAGCAATCCACTGATGCTGTGCTCATTTCAGATGGAAACACTTGGAAATCACATCAGTGCTGACCATAACTGCCAGCAGCTGGGATTGCACTCTCTGCCATCTGACTACAACACCATGCTCTTATTTGTCCAGGGTAAAACATCACCAAATCCAGAGTAAACTCTAAAATTCTATCACATATCATGTCAGCACATCCCAAACTCAGCCCTGCACACCAAACCCAAAGAGAAAACAAACACAGTCCCAAGTTTTCCTTTTCCAAACAAACTCTGGAAAAACTAAGACTGCTGAAAAACGCTGCCAAGGAGCTCTGAAAGATGGCACAGATTTGGATTTCTAATTTAAGGAACAGCAGTAGCTGCAGAATAAACACTTCCCTGTAAGTGGAGATGCTCCCAACAGCTCCCATCAATGTCAAGTGGATGGGAAGCCCAAACTCTTTGCAATAACTGTGACACAAGTTTAAAAACACCTGAACACAATATGTATGTTGTGTAGATTTAAAAATTTGATATTCTTATCACAATCCTGAACAGGCAGCAGTAAGGCAGAAAGTATTAAATATGGTTTAGTAATGGAGATAATAATTATCTATATCTCCAGGTGGGAATCATGGTAGGTCTGTGGTCTGGGAAGCAAAAACCACTGTAAAATTTGCATTTTTCGACCTAAAAAAAGTTCCCCCAGCCCTCACTTACTTCTCCAGCTCCAGTTGGGTCTTGAGCTTCTTCTTTGCTCCCATGGTGAGGGACTCAAACTTATTCAGATCTTCCTCAGTAAGACTCAGAAACTTGGAAAGGAAAAATATGTTTCATTTTATAATCTGGAATATTCTTATTCCCATTTTCAGTGAAAAGCAATTCCAAAAGCCAACTTTAAAACCATTTTTAAATTCAAAGAAACTCTCTACTCCAATTTTCAATTATAGTGTAAAAGGAAAGTGTGGAGGACTGAAAGAAAGAACACCTGCAGATTTAATTTAATTAGGAGTGTGCCTGTATTAACCAGTCATAATAAAGATTAAATAACTCGTGTACATATTAAAATAGAATTAAATTAAAACAGAACTTGGTGCTATCAGTGAATTTAAGGATCTTAGAGAATCACTCCAGTTTTTCCCAGTGTGTCATTTACCACAGAAGTGCTAGTGGAAAATATACACCAATAGTAAATTTAATACGAAAATACAGAGATAGATACAGACATTTATATTATAATGTAATTAAAATGAAAGCCAGTGAAGTATGCATAATAATATTTGGTTTTTTTAAATATACTGGAATATAGAGTTTTACTACTTTATTGAAGAAAAAAAAAAACCCAGTATATTTCCCTTCTTATAATGAAGAAAATTAAATCAGGAGAGTCTGGTAAGAGATTGAAATTAAATCCATAAAATATTCCATAACCAGCACAAAGCTCAGCCCAAGCCCTCCCTCCACTGGAGGGCGTTCCAGACCAAAGACAGAGGACAAAGAATCTGTCACTGGAGCTGGGAAAATGTGCTCTAAAACCTTGTTCAGATCAAATCCAGCACACACAGGTGTTATTTGGGACTCTTACAATGCAAAGATACAAGAGATGATTTTTCCACAGGAATTTCTGCAGGAAACAAACCTCACTCTCACACTTCATATTCATGCCACGAGTCTCTGAAAATCTATTTCACAAAACCAAATATTTTGGGAGAAAAATCAACCAGGAAGCAGAAATCAAGAGAAATCAACATATTTATGTATGTCCTGCACACACAGGGATGCCCAGGGAGCCCTAAGGCAGCACCCAAGCTGCATCTCCAAGCAATCCATGAGGAAGCCTGGGACAAGCAGCAGCTGTTGGACAGCCCTGGACAGAACAGAGTGCAAACAGCAAGGTTTTCATCAAGTCATTATTGCTAGCAGAAAGTGAAAACCACCCCAGCACGTGCCAGGAACTCCTCAGTGCAGATGTTCCCAGCCTGGAGAACTGGAGATCATTTCAAAACTGGCTCCCCTCTATTTCCTGCCTTACCTTTTCCATGGTGAGCTGTTTGAAGACAGGGTAATACTTGTGCAAGCGCAGCTTCCTGAGCCAGTCCAGGATGCCGTTCTGCTCCTGTGTTTGGGGGGTCTGAGGGCTGGAAGACATCAGCATGGCAGGGGAGGAGCTCTCCAGCTGGGAGCGATAGCCCAGCGCCGCGCCGGCGCCCGCCGCGTGCGAGCAGTGCGGCAGCGGCACGGCCGCCGCGGCCGAGTGCTGCGCGTGGCTCTGGGAAGACTGAATTCCAGCCACCCCACATATAGGTCTGGAAAATAGGAACAGGGCTGGGGTGAGCATGTTGGGAAAGCTGTGGTACTCAGAGTTCAGCTGTTGTGGCAACAGAAATTGGGATTTTGGGAAAAAACGCCCCGCTGGAGACAAGATCACAGAATCACAGGATCACAGGATAATGAGGTTGGAGAGACCTCTAAGATCATCGAGTCCAACCTGTGTCATAACACCTCAAGTCAGAGTCCAGACTATAGCACCAAGTGCCATGTCCAGCCTTTTCTTAAACATATCCAGAGATGGTGATTCCACCACCTCTCTGGGAAGAGCGTTCCAGCACTTTAATATTCTTTCAATGAAAAATTTTTTTCCTAACATCCAACCTGTACCTTCCCTGACGTAGCTTGAGATATGGATTTTTTGCACAGCTCAGTAAAACAGGGCAGTTCTGGCAAAGGGTGAAGCTGATCTACACCTTAAACAGAATTTTTCTTCAATAATTTCCTTCAATAATCACAGATATTAAATATTCTGCTGCTTGTCTGTGATTTCAAAAAGCTTACGACAGAACGGCCTTTGCATTATTAAAAAAAATTAAAGATGGCCAAATATAATCCCATGGAAATTGTTAATCTTTCCATATGGCAAAAGAAGCCACAATATTGGCTCCTTGAAGGAGGTCTGGGCTTTATTGGAGGACATGAAAATTGCCTCTTAAGAGGATGAGTTGTAATCAAGATAAATATTTCACCTTCCAGATGTTCCCAGAGTAGTTCCTACTTTATACAGGGAGGGGTTGCCAGGATCTGGAAAAAAGGAACAGAGTCACAAGTAGCATCAGTTTATGAAATGCAGTACAAAAAAAAAATATATTTTTTAAACTGTATTTCAACTCACTTGAGCTCTGAAGCTGCTGTGAGGGAGATGAAGTGCTGAAGAACTTCCTGACGTGGTCGTTTTTCACCACATGGGAAGGGAACGGGGCCAGGTACCTGCAGCAAACAAAGCTCTGTTAGAGCCTCCCAAATCCATCAGGATTGCACTCTGGACAACACAGCTGGAAATCAGACTGGAAATTTAAAAGCTGAAATACCCCATGCATTCCTGAATTCTGGAAATTTAGGAGAATTCTTATTATTAATACCAAACCCTGTTACCCCTGGGTTGCTTTCACTCTGGTGAGTGTTTCAGCAAAGATGCCTCATTTAGGAACCCTGAACACTTGTAAGGCAGAAAATGCTCAAATGTAAACTTCAAAATTGCCTTTCAAATGCAGGAACCTGAGGAATATAAAATAGAGATGGATCTGTTATTGAATTCTCTCCTCTTGGAGATAAACAGCAGATGCAGAGTCTGGCAGTTTAGGGAAAAACTTCTGTCACGTTTTCCCTGTGCCTCTTTTAAGGGAAAAGAGCCCTTAAAGCAGTGCCCAGAGAGGGACTTGGGACATGGGATGGAGGGTCAGCACAAGGAGACACAGCTTTGAGCTGGAAGAGGGTGGATTTAGACAGGATTTTAGGGAGAAATCCTTCCCTGGAGAGGGACTTGGAACAAGGGATGGAGAGACAGGACAAGGAGAGGCAGCTTTGAGCTGGAAGAGGGTGGATTTAGATGGGATACTGGGGAGAAATCCTTCCCTGGGAGGGTGGACAAGCCCTGGCACAGAAGCTGTGGCTGCCCCTGGATCCCTGAAGTGTCCCAGGCCAGGCTGGACTGAGCTTGAAGCACCCTGGGATGGTGGGAGGTGTCCCTGCCATGGCAGGGGTGAGGTCTGAGGTCCCTTCAACTCAAACCCCTTTGGGATTTCAGGAAAAAATGCCAACCTCCCAAAGCTTTGCACCTCCACACACCAGAGGTGTTTCCCAGCTGGAAACCCCAGAGTTCAGTGCTGAGTTCCACAGCTGAGCAGCACCTCAGAGCAGCTCCTTCCCTGCTCCAGAGCTGCAGCTGAGCTCTGGCAGGGCAGTTGCTGCTCCATTAACCCAGATCTGGAGAGGCTGTTGTTCCCAAACAGCAGCCACACACATTCCCTGCAGCCTACCAAATTCTCCTTGGAGCACAGCAAGGGAATGGGAATGCTGCTTGCCATGAAAAATAATCCAGGCATGCACCTGCTGGCTGCTACCTATGAAAAACTCATGTCCACTATGGTCTAGGGAAAAAAAAAGTGCAAAGGAGAAGCTCTAATAAAGTTAATTAATATTTTACAGGGTAATTTAATTTTATTATATTATCATATTAGGATCAGAATAATATTAATATTACAATAATCTTATTTTGCATAGATAAAGACAGCAGCAGCTGAAAAGAATTGAAGTTACTCCAATTTTCCTAGGAAAATCATATTAGGAAGGGGAACCTGATGTGATCTGCCACAGATTATGATATTTAAAACACTGGTTTATATTAAATCATGGCCAGATGATTTGTGATAATTTGAGGAGGAACAAGCTAAGGCTTCAAAACTTTCTTAGCTTCCAAAAATGTAATCATTGAACAATATCTAACTACATACCTAACTTTTTAAAATTAAAGTAAAATAAACACCACAACAACCTAAAACAACTGAGAAAACAAAAACTCTGTGAAAAGGGGAAAAAAATCCCCACAACCCATTCCTCAATACAGATGGGTGAATATTCAGGCTTCTATTTTTTCCTGAGTTTTGAGCAGTTGTTTTAAGCAATTCTGGTTATTTTTGAGTCCAAAACAAACTTCTGCAAAGCCAGTGATCCTCTATTTGTTCTTCACAAGGAATGAGGAAATATCAATTCTCCAGGAAGCTTAATACAGAATATTATTACCATCTGTATTTCTGAAGAAAGAATTCCTGAAAACTTGTTATGCACTGGAATTAATGGAACATCAAGGAAAAAAGGATCAGGCTCTAATTTCTTTGAAGTAATTTAGAATATGGGGATAATATTTCTACTTCCTGTTTTTTTCTTTTTTCTTGGTGAAAGAAGCCAAGTGTGAAGATAAAGCCCCCACAAAACCCAGCATACCTCAGGTCTGATTCCAGGTCCATGTGGTTCCGTTCCAGGTAAAAGGAATCTGGACCAGCTAAGCAGGGAATGAATTTCTCCAAGTTTTCTTCTGGATACAGCTGAGACAGCTAAAGGGGGAGGATATGACCAATTAAAAGTGAAAAGAAATCTTGTTATTTTTGTGAGATTCAAGCCACTGCCAGTTATAAATCAAAATATTTTATGAAATTATGAAATTCAATCTGAATAATCTTGGCACATTTTGAAAAGCATCATCAAACAAAATTAGAGAGAGGGATAAATTTTTTTTTTGTTATTTTCAAAGTGTTTTTCTTATTGTCTTTACCTTTGAAATAAATTCAGTCACTTCAGCAGAAGATTTGGTTACCAATGTCACTGAAGAATCAGACCACAGGACCTTGGGGAGGAGAAGCAAGAAGGATTTCACTTTAGTAATTAATTTAATTTGGTTCCTCAAAATTCTTAATTTGTATCAACTGTCCCTCACAGATGTTGTGATGGGTGACATCAATAAAGAAACACTTTTTTTTTTGTGCACAAGGACAAAACTGCTGCCCAATTCTTGCTGGTTTTACATTTAACAACTCCTGTGGCTGCTGGAAAAGCCTCTCAGAGTTTACACAGCCCTTCCACACTGCACACATCCAGAGTCAGGCAACCAACCACAGAGTAATGGAATTTTTTCCCCTCATTATTGTTAAAGAAAACAGCTGCTTTGTAGGATCTGCTTTCCAACAGGAACAGCTCCCCCCACACAAGGCTGCCTATTGCTAATTAATCAACTCCATATGCCACAAGAAATTGGGAATGGCAGCAAAACCCAGGAAAACCTTCCCAAAGAAAACCTGCAGCTCCTGCTCCATGCTCCATCTTCTCCACAGCCCCAAAAAAAGGGAATATTCAGTGTCTCTTCCCACATTAACATCCTTGGATATTGAAGCATTTATTGCTTGGGGGATGAAGTTTAACCAAGCCAAAAATCAGGATTTCTTGGCTTGAGGAAAACCACCATGAGACAGGCCAGGGATGGATCCCTGGGGATCCAAAATATCCTTTGGAGGTGTCTGGATCCATAGGGAAAGGAGCTGGGTGGATGTTTTGGGATCACAGAGCAGCCTCTCACATGACATTAGTTTCAATGACAACTCCAAACATACACAAAGTTTTTCCAGCCATCCAAAAGCTGCCAAAAAGAGTGGGGAGAGGATTTCAAAATATATTACATAAGGGAGGAATTTCCTCTCAGCAGAGCTGTTACAAGAAAAAAAAAAAAAAAAAAGGAGAGGGGAGAAAAGAAGACAGAAAAATTGAGAGGTTTTACCAAGTTTGTGAGTTGGGTTTTTTGAAGTTTATGGTAAATAAATATTTTTTTAAATTCTCAAGGAACTTCAGAAAGTACAGGAAATATTCTCTCCTTTTCCTAGTTCTGTAATAACCCACCAATTGTCATGACTTCTGTTTTAACTTGAATTTTCAATACTTATAAAACAATAATGTGAACTGTAAATGGAGGGAACAATAGCACTGCACTCAACTGCTCCATCCATTGACCTGCAACTCCCAGGCTCCTGAACAGAACAAAACCATTCCATAAGTGGGTTTTTAACCCAGCAAACAGCAATTTATCAGCTCAGCTGAAGTCTCTGCTCTTCCTTCAGTTCAAGCTATTGAGGCAAACACTGAGTACAGTAACTTCTGTTATTTATAGAAAAAATTTGTAATAGGAAAAGAAGTTTCACAAGATCTTAATTGGAGTGGAGACAACTGCAGGCTTCACAGAGAGTTTGAAAAGCCCTTGGAAAAATCCTGTCTGTGATCAATGACATTTGGAACAATTGGGGATTCAGGAAATTTGGGACATTCTCCATGAATCCAATCCTGGTTGGTTAATGCTGCCAAAATCCCAACAGGATGCTGAGCTGATGCTCTGCCCTGGCTGGGAGTTTTAAGGAATAACTCAGTTAAAGTTGTGGATAATTGGGATTCTCCTGCCTGGCTCCTTTTGGGTTCTCCTGTTCCCACTCCCCACTTTGGCTCATTAAACAAACCAAAGATGTTTTCTGTGCTGTGCATCCCAAATTTGGGACCACTTGGTTCCAGCTGGGAGAGCAGCAGTCTGTGAGCTCCTGAGCAGAGCCAGATCCACCCCTGCCCTCCAGCCAGGGCTCCATGGGATGAACTCATCCCTCTCTGGAACTGGGAGCAGAGGCCAAGCTGCAGGGGCTGCACTCCTGGTGCTGTGGTGAGCCACACTCATTCCACAGCACTGCTCTCACTTGCACTGGAGCCAGGCTGCTCCAGCTCAGACAGCAGCTCCTGTCTGCCCTCCCTGCTGCATCTACTCCCCCTCTGCTGGCAAGGGCTCCTATTCCCTCTGGAAATGCTTTCCAGACCATTGTGAAAGTCCCCTTCCAGTCAACTCCCCCAGCTCTTGCTCCACAGACTTTTCCTCAAGCCCTGAAGAATTTCCAAAGCTTTTCTGTACTCTCCAACCTTTTGGGACCATGTCCCACAGGCTCCCTCCCTGCCTCTTTCCAGCAGCTGTGCCCTCAGAGCCCACATTGTTCTTTGTCCAGATTAAGACTTAAATTCCCTCTGGCTTCTGCATTCCAGCAGAAGAATGGACATTGGATACAGATATGGATAATCATCCTCTCAGTGTGGTATCATATTTCCCCCTAAATAAACACTGCCAACATTTCCTGCATTAAAAAGACTTTTTTTTATTTTTTAATTTTTTTTCTTAATTTTTTACCAACCTCTGCATCATCCATTTATGACTTTCAAATCACTGATTAAAAACTATCAGTCCCAAAAAAGCTCTGCTTTTACAAAGGATTTTTGGGATCCAACAATAAAATCTGAACATTTCCTTAACTCCTCCTCAAGCATTATCCTCCCTTCTTTCACAGGAAAGGAAACCCAAACTTACCTCAAAGGAATACTCAACATTTCTTTCATTCTTCTTGTGTGCCAGCCCCTTTAATTCCACTTTTTCAACACTCACTATGGAAAAACAAAGAGAGAAGAAGAATGGGGAGGATATTCCTAAATACAGACAGAAGTGATGACTTTTGGGAAGTGCCAGGCCTTGCTCTGAGAGCATCCCATGACCTGTGGAGATGTTCCAGGTGCCCAGATCCAACTTCCTCCCTCAGGATTGTTGGTACCACCACTTCATGCTATTTTCACTTCCAGCCTTCATTCCAAGCAGTTTCAACCCAAATAAACCACTCCAAGCAAAGCTCTTATCACTCATCACTGTAATAACACATTACACACACGTGGAATTATCTTAATAACATCAAGGAATAAACACCATCCCTCCCAGGGAAACTGGGATGAGGAAAAAGTCTCCATGTTTTCAGGGCCTGCTTTTACAAGTTCAATGTGGTTTCACGGCTCTGTTGACATCCTGACTCCTCCCTTCCTGCAGTTGCACAGAAAATTTCAGCCTCCACTGGAACAAGGTGTAAGTAAAACCAGGATTTGAGTGTGGAAAAAATGGAATGCCAGGACAGGTCACTGCCTCTAAAGGCATAAATAATGTCAATTTATTCCTCAATGCTTTCTCCTGCACATTCTGCTTTTTGGAAAGGTTTGTTCCTTTCAAAAGATTTCACTGGGTTTCTCTCACGCTTCTGAAATGATTTTGTGCCACATGCTGAGCACCACAGGGGTAAATCTGCTCACCAGACATTGCTGAGCCATCCAGACAATATTTAGTGGCATGAAGGTTTGAACATGAAGATTTGAACACGCAGAAAGTTAATTTAAAAAAAAATCTACCTCAGTACATTCATTTAAGAGAATTCAGGGCCCCCTGAGTTGTGATCACAGCTAAAATACATTGAATATTGACTGGAATTGTGAGTACTGCAGGATTTTAATGAGAAAGAATGTGTAAAATGGGTATTGAAAAGGAGAATGTGGTGAAGGATGAGCAAATAACTTGCAGAAATCCTGGTGTGAAGTGCTGCAACATCTGGTTTTGAAAAACACAGCCAGAGTTATGCAACATTTGTTGTTTATAGCAAACCCAGCATCGCTTTTCTGCAACTGTTCTTATCATTTGGCATTTCTAAAAGTCCCATCTCTTCCAGTCATTCATTTTTCATCTCCAGCAAATGCAGCAGAATTGGATTACCCAGAGACATAAACCTGAGCTATTCCTGTTTTACTCTGTGGGTTAATAACAAACCTTAAATCACCCCTGGATTCTGTGGTGCTGACAGTGCCACAACCTTTTCCTGCTCAGTGAATAAAATCCACTGCAGTGAATTTATCCATGGAAAAGGATTGCAATTAGAAAAGAGGACCTTCAGGTAAAGATTTTTGCACTGATCTTGTAAGATTAGAGCAGGAAATGCAGTTCAGTGCCCTGCAGGCCAGGCTTTAGGGACAACCAACTGAATAATTTTAATATTACACAAAGAGCTCCAGGAATTGTCTCCCAGCTAACTAAAATACCACGAAAAATATCACCTGCCTGAAGAAATCTTGTTTAATTTATCAAGTTGTATGCTTGTGTTCTGTGGCCTCTCACCTACTCTGTGTGTTGTTAAACTTCTGGTTGGTTTTATTAAAACAACCTTTCTAAACCTACCCTGAAGCTTAACTTTATTCAATCTGTAGTGATACAGAACTCCTGAAGAAAAGGTGCCAGCCACCAAGCAGAAAAAAAAAAGGATTTTTATTTACTGCTTTTACTCTCAAAAGCTCTAAGAGCTGACTGTCCTCAGTATCCCAATAAATGAGTCCAGGAGCAGAAAAACCTTTGTACAGAATTAAGGACACAAAATACTGATTTCTTTTCAGGATGCTGAATCCAGCAAAACTCCAACTTCCCAACCCAGGGGATAAAAAAAGTTCAAGTTTCTAATTCAGGAGATTCCCAGAGTATATTTGCACTGGCAGAGGGGCACACAAGGTTTTTTGTCATGGAGATTTATCCATAAATATCTGGGGCATTCCAGCAGGTGAGTGGAACAGCTGGATGAGATCCCCAGGAAAGGGGGAGAGGAAAACAAAGGGGGGTGAAGAAGCTCAGGGCTGCAGGAGAAACTCCAGTAAGGCTGTGGCACCCCCAGTACCTTCTGGCATTATCCCTTAAGGGTTTTTAAAATTTATTATTATTATTATTGGTAGTAGTAGTAGTATTTGCTGCTTTCTTTAAACAAGAGCAGCATTCTCCATGGAGTTTTGAAGTACATATCATTGTGTCCAGCATGAATACTCCAGCACAGGCAGGAAAACACATCCAGGGAGACGAAAACATTTTATCACATTTCATCCAGGTCTGCTTTCCTGTTCCAGAGAGAGATTTTCACCCTTTGGGCTGATATTGGAGCATTTCTCATCTGCTCAGTTCAGTGCTTCTGTGAAGGGACACAGAATTCCCTCCCTCTGCTCATGACCAGCTGTTAAACCCTCTGGATTTCTGGCCTCCCCCTCCAAAAAAGCAGGAGCTTGGATCTCCTCCTCTGCCCAAAATGTCAGCAGCTACACAAACAAAAGGCCAATTGCAACCCTTCAGGATTTGCCATTCCTGACTGGTCAAGGTCAGGGTAAAACCAGCACTGGATGTGGGCAAGGACAGAAGAAATATTTTGGGAAGTCACCTCAATATCCCATCAGATATTGATCTTTTTGTAATTTCCTTTTTACAACTTCTGGATCCATCCCAATTAAAGGATTAGATAGATCATTGCCTCAATCCAAACTGAGAATTTTGTGCTCCTCCTGAAAAAGTAAAGTAATTGAAGATAAATCAGGAGTGTTGATTGTGGCCCAGCCCTTTTCCATAAAATCCAGTATTTCACCACTCCATGCCTAGTGGAGTTCCTGTGATTAAAGCCCTGGATGCAGGATCAGTTTGTGTGGGATGCAGCATGGAAATGCCACTCTCCAGGTGGCAAAATCTGAGTCTCCTGAAACTGGGTTGTGGATTTTGGTTTGTGGTACCTGACCAAAAACAGCAGAAAGGCTGCATCCTATTTTTAAACTAGAGGAGAGGATGGCACTGAAACCATTCAACTTGAACTCTGCTCTGTTCCACAAGCAGCAAAAACACACCTCGGTGTGTTCCATGACACATTAACTCCTGCACAAAGCCAGAGATGGCTCATCTGCATCAGCTGATGGGCCAGAGTCAAACTGCAGCAACAGAGGTGCTCCCTGCTCTGGAAAGGTAAAAACCATCAATACACCCTTAAAAGTAATTGCAGCCAACAATTAAAAGGCATAATTAGCTTAACTGACAAGCCATGAGCTTGTCTATGGAGATACCAGAGGGGAAGATGCTGCTGTTCAACAGAATGGAGAAGTGTTTCAAATATTCCCTTGAAAGGGAGGGGAAACAGGCAAAGAAACAAATGTTTCTTTCTGAAAATCATTTTATTTTGCTACCTCCAGGAAAGTAAAGTGGAGGAATAGATGGAGCAATTCTCTCTGCAGTTCACTGAGCTGTCATGTGAAAATGATCTTTTGTTATTGTATTAGTGAGAAGTGACATCTCAGACCTTTCTAGAAGGATAAATATATACAAAACTTAAATTTATTAAATATTTATAATTAATAAAGATAGTAACCTGCTTTCACATCTTGCAGTGGTTATGGATGGAGATATATATATATATATATATATATATATAGATATATAGATATATAGATAAGATATATATATATATAGATATATATATATATATGATGTGAAGAGGCCTAACTGGGATATTGAAGTGATCCCAAATACTTCTGCAAATATAAAACTGTTGCTTGCTAAGAAATACATAAATTGAATGTTTAGATATAAAAAAATTACTTAAATTTAAAATTATTGAAGTTCTACAGAAAAGGGAAGATACAATTGGAGTTGGACTCATTTGGATCCTGCTCAGCCTCATAACAGCATCCACCAAAAAACTAAAAGTGGATGAGCAGACAACAACTTTTCCATGGGAAAGGAAGGTGCAGCTGGGAAAAAACTTGTAAGCAAACAGGAGAGTTTTACTAGTTAGCAAGAAAATCTTCTGGCTGGCTGCTCCTCAACAGGAAAACCCTGGAAATTAAAGTTTCATGGACATAATGAAAAATTTCAGTCAGCAGAGGAAAAGCTCTCAGATCTGGCATTTTCCTGTGTGAAAAATAATACAGAATATTTAAGATCCAAACCAACACATCCCTCCACCACGAGTTCAGGTGACAAATCAATCCTGCTTTAATTGAAGAGCAAGGCTGGAGCCTATGAAGTGCAATATTCCACAGGAAATAATTACACAGCTTTTTTTAAAACCAAGGCCATGAGCTGAGTTTTGGCAGCTCAGAGGAAGCAATAACACTCTGGGGTTGTATCACTCACCCCAATCCAATGAGGAGTTTTCATGTCCCTATTTCCTCACTTTGGCTGATGTAAGCTGCCAACTAAGTGACCTTCTTATGTTTCTCCAAAACAGATATTTAAAATTTTAAAAAAAGCCAGTATATCTCAGTTTTAACTGAATTCATGCATTTTGGAGTAATCCTGAATGATGCTGTCAGCATTTCAGCCAACCACAAAAGTCAATCAGCCTAAAGATGGGTTGTGCAACTTCCCTGGATTCAAAAGCTTCCCTAAACCCCAAAGTGCCTCTGCTGGAGGCTGGAGAAAACTCTCATCTGGACAGAAAAATGTAAAACCCTGAGGAACCACTCAGCTGCTCTGAGAAAAAATGAGACATGGCTTCAAACACTGTTCTGAAGGGTTTTCTTCCCAAATCCTCGAGGCACTTTGCACCCCTGCTCCCTCCTGCCATGGCCACTGAGCACACAACTGCCTGATGAGTCGCCTTTTTTTTTATTATTATTATTTTTTCTGAGGCCAGAAAAAGCTTTTGCAAAAGAAAGTAGCCACAAAGGGCTGCTGGATTGGCTGGATTTGTGAAACAGTTCCTCAGTTTGAGCACCAACACTGGGCAGGTGCTGGGCCTGGGAACATCCCCCAGGATCTGCTGCTGAAATGTGCAGTGCTGATCTGGGGTGGAAGAAGTTGTTCAAGAATCTGACATCAGGGACAAGCCAGCAATAAATATATTCCTTAATTCCAACAGCTCTAAGCAAGCATAGATGCAGCTCCTTGGGATATCAGGCAGAGCTCAGGGAAAAGCAATCCTGAAGCATTTTTAGTTTTGGTAGCATGGCACTTTCAAGCATGATTTTAGGTAAATATGTGCAACACTGAAGGTTTAAACAACAAATTCAGAGTTATCAGTCACAGTGAGGTTCAACACACACTCAGGTTTTGTGCCTTGGGGGCTGCATCTTTAAAGGACTCCAGGAATTTCATTTGCACACTGTATTTACTGCCTAATTCCACCTGGAACTGCAGCTAATCAACTATTTGCATACAAGTGAGAAGTGTAAGTTTTCAATGTAGCTCTGGACCTCATTTGCTCAGTGACTCATTTTCCTTCTCCCACTTAGCTCAGAAACATGAAAAAGAATTCCTGCAAAAGTGACCAAAGCCCCAAACTCTGGGGTGAAGGGCAGCTTCAGTAACCATCCACATCCAGCCTTGGACAGACAATTTAAATAAGCAGGTTGCCAGTGTTGAATTTATCTAACAAAAACATCTCTGAAATCAAGAGAAATGTTCAACTATAGATAGAAATAATCTTACTTTCTGGGTAAGCAACATGCAGTTGTATATTTAGTCTGGTTTTATCTGATGGAGTGCTTATTTTATTTACTATTCTTAGAGCACTTTTAAACAAAATGTTGGCTTTGTTTCTCATTCTTAAGAGGAGCTTTGCTCATCATAGAGAAATCTCCTGCTTTTCCCCAGAAAGGATTTTCTCTGGCACATAAAATTCCCTGAGCCCTCTCAAACCCAAGGTGAGCCTCATGATTAATTCTCATCTGAAAGTTGTATTCACCTACAAAATTACACATGCAAAGTCAGTTTTCCATGGAAAATTTTAGTTTTTTTGCTAAAGTGCAGCAAAGCCCAGAGTTCCCTAAATCTCAAATATCACTGAGGAACCAACCCAGCTCAGCTGAAGGCTTTGAAGTTTGAGGTCTGCACAGAGCAGCTGCTTACCCTGAGCTCAGAGAGAGGATTCAAAGCTCAGAAAGGAGAGCAGAAAAAGTGACACATGCAGGTGGCCATCACAGCTGGGCACCTGAGCTGGGCTTTGCTTTGAAATTTGGAGCAGTGTCCTAAATCCAAAATCGAATCTCACAGCAACACCCAGTGAAACAATGCACCAAAGCACTTTGGCTGCAGCCTGAACCAACTACAAACCACCTTTGCTGGAGGTGAGCAAAATGGAAACTGAGCTACAGCTCCATCACCCCAGATTTTATTCATTTAGTGACTGAACAAAGATTTTAAGAGCACTTAGCTCGTGCTAATCCACTGCTGCTCTATTGAAACACCCCAACCCTCACTGCATAAACCCAACCCCAAGTGCACCCAGTGAGGATGTGAGGGCTGCAGAGTGCCCAGGGCAGGAGCTGAGTGCTCCATATATAACTATACATTTCTGCCAGCACAGGGGTGTGTTTTGCAGCCCCAGGGTGCAGTTTGTAACCATATATCGGCATGGCCAGAGCCCAGAGGGAGGGGAGAGGCTGCAGCTGCTCGGCCAACGTGCCCTGGCTCGAAGGGCATCTGGTGCTGCAACACCCCAGCCCCGGGATCAGATGGCTCCAAGGATTCCTGCCCCTAGCCAGGGGAGTGAAGGGATTCCAAGTGCAGAGAAAATGCAGCATTTCAGTCTCCAAGGCAGATGAAGTGAGCAGCTTGCCTGCTTTGGAAGAGCTGCTCCAGGCCAGCAGGGTTTAATGCTCCTGTAAATAAGCACGTGCTGTTTGCTGCATTTTTGAGACCAGGCTCAGCACTGGAAACTCATGACTAAGGCTGCAATAACAAGGAGGAGCAGCAAGGACAAAGTCATTTTATAGCAGCTTCAATTTTTATTTTCTAAGGAATTATATAGCCTTGTTAAAAACAACAACAAAAAATTCTCTTAGCACTCCATGTAAAAACACCAGACCAAGGGACTCATGTGGAATAGAAAAATCCTTGAGTACAGACAGTCTTGCCAAGAGCCACAAATGCATTCACTCAGTTCAGTGAGGAACAATTATCCCTGCACAGCCACTTCTGTGAGGTTCCCCTTTTGTGGCAATTTTCGTGTCTCTGTTCTCAGGCTTTAATATTCTTGTTCCCTTTTCTACTTTTGTTCAACTCATTGTTCCTATTTTCTGGATCCCAGACAAGATTTGCCCAGTGACTCAATGAGACAGAAGGAAAGCTCTAATTCAGCAGTTAAACTGATTTGGAGACATTACACAACTATTGGACAACTGTAACACATCTATGGAGCAAATACAGGAGGGAAAAGCCCAAAGTAGATTTTATGAATATTTGCCAGGGCAATGAGAATGCCCAGAAACTGAGCTAAACAGAATGGGAAAAAAAAAATCAGACCCTATCCACTAAAAAGTCTCCAAGCCCTGAATCTCCAGACTCACCAGCAGATCCTTTAGCAGGGCCTACAGAATGGAACAAAACCCACTTCTAGAAAAATTCCATGTTTAAAGCTTTAGGTCTCCATCTTCTTTTGCAATAGCTGGATCTCCAGCAAACCCCTGAACTCTTTAATAACAGGGACAGGCAGGAATACAAACTAGGAGCTCTCCAAGCCACTAAGACCTATTTCATACCTGCTGTTTTTGCAGGCAAATTCACTTATTTACATTTTCCTCGGGCCTGTTCACAAGGGGCTGATTGTAAACAACTCTGCTGGAATGATACACCTTGAATAATTCACCCACAGGAGTGGAAAACACAATAAGGAAAAACTCCAAAGGCCCTGCTGTGTTTTCTGCCATTTCCTTTCAGCTGGGGATATTAATGATATAATTTTAGCAGGGCTGCCCCTCTGAGTGATGGTTAAAAATAGTACCCACACCCTCCACTGATGAAATGCATCCACTCCAGGCAGGGAAGTCGTGCAGCACAGCAAGTCCTTTCCTTTTTTTTCCAGGGAGAGATAAAAGAACAAGCCAGAAAGCAAATAAAACATTAACCTTTTAGCTTAGCATTTCTGTGCTCCCAAGAAAGAAAATTTGCTTTAATCAAAACCATTGTCTTGCATAATTACAGCCTGTGACTCTCCAGCTTAAAAGAACAAGAGAAAATGAAATTAGAAATGAAAATTCAGAGCACCTAAACAATGCCAAAGTTGACTATTTGTCTCCTCTACTTGTGTGGCACAAAGGAGCAGATCAGCCACATGGATCAGATCCACAATTCCATGGAATGCTGTAGGGAAGGACAAGGGACCACATCCCTGTGGGTTTGGGGCAGCATCATCCCTCAAACTTCTCCCAGTTCCCACTGTCTGCAGTTCACAAATGACATTTCATTCTCAATTTAGTCCCCAAAATCAATCCAAGAACAGCTCCAGATGCTTCCCTTCCCCAACAGCTTTCCAATCTCTTTCTCCAGGTCCCAGGATCAGCCTCTGCTCTGGCATTTTCCAACATATGCCATTTATCAAAACTACATTAAGCTGTCATTAAACATAAGAACACAACTTCCTTTAAACAACCCAAAATAACTGAATTAATGGACAGAATTCCACTGCTTTGACTCTTCTCAGATTTGTTCTTTCCTATCATGGAATGGTTTGGGTGGGAAAGGACCTTAAAGCTCATCCAGTGCCACCCCTGCCGTGGGCAGGGACATCTCCCACTGCTCCAAGCCCTGGCCAGCCTGGCCTTGGGCATTCCAGGGGGGTTCCCACCTTCAGATCCAAGAATTCCTTCCCAATATCCACCCCACACCAACTCTCCTTCAGTCTGAAGCCATTCCCCCTTTGCTGTCACTCCAGTTCCTGATGAACAGTTCCTCCCCAGCTTCACTGCAGGCTGAGCAGCCCAAATTTCATTTATTTATTATTTCCAATTCCCAAGACCATCCATTTCTCCAGTCCTAGAATATTTGCTCTTTTCCCTGCTGCATTCTGACTCTTTCCAAAATCACAGCCTCCCATGTCTGCAGAGAAAAGCTCCCAGTGAGAATTCTAATGCTGACATCAAAGGCAAGCAAGAAACATTAGATTTATTTAAATACCCTGAAATTTGCAGGTCTGGACCCAAAACTATATGAGAGATGACACCATTTTTAACTTGTATATTCAGATACCTCTAAAAACTCCAGCTACCTATTGAGAAAATTATTGTACTTTAAACTCATTACTCTCAGCTTTTGGAGGCAAGAATTCATCTAAATGGAAAGGCAGATGGAAATGAAAAATATGCTTTGGAAAATGGGGGGATTTAGGAATAAACTGTTAAGGGAAGGAACATTTACAACTAACAACTAACCAGCTGTAAAAGCTTCCTGAGCATGACATGCAGCAGAAAATTGCCATTTAGTCATTAGTACAGTGGTGACAGTATGTAAAATGGGCAGGGATGTGCTGGATTTCTAGGAATACATGTGAATCACTCTGATTTTCTTCCCTAATGTGCCAATTTTTATCCAATTTAAGGGTTATGTGGGCCTAGATAGGATAAGCAAGCCATTTATTTTAAATTCTTTCCTAAATTCTTGTTTAAGATGGCAGCAAAATGGGTTATTTCAGAAATTCCCAGATGTTCCAGGGTGCTGCATTCTGAAGGCACGAGGGACAGCTGAGCATTTCTGAGCATTTCTCACATCCCTCTCTCAATCTGCAGGCAGCACACACAGGAATGTCCAGCCCCACTGAGCCCTTTCCCTTCAGGTTGCAGCAGGAATTTGGCAGGAGGCAAAAATCAGCAGTTAAAATGCACCTTCTTAGGGTTTTTTGGGTTTTTTCCCAGTCTTGAATTACATACTTGTTAACCTTCAGTAATTTCTTAAATTTCAAATTTCACCTCCTGCCTTTAATTAAGGATTTTCAGTAAAAATGCAAGTTAAAGCATTAGTTCCACCACAGGAAAAGCTCTTCCAACACCTTTTTTCTGCCTCAGAAGATGGGTTGTGTGAAGCCATTGCCATTAAGATCTGAGAAAAAACTGTTTTTCACCATTTAATGTGTTTTTAATTAAAAGCTGAAGTTGCTTTGTTGTTTCCATTACAGGGAGAAGGTCATGCTGCTGCTTCCAGAGCTGTTGGGGTAATGACCATTAATTTCACCTTCATTAACAACTCCTGTGCCACTAAAGGCACTTCCAGGACTCCAAAGACATGGAAATGGGAGAATCCTTCCACGAATGCATATCCTATCCTGAGAGAGCCATTGAAAAAGGCAAATAATATTAAATATGAGTTTATAATCTCACAGTTGTCCTTATTCAAGACCAGGAATGTGCCTGAGGATTGCATTACAGAGAGGTAAAATCCTTGGCACAGCTGGATTTACCAGCATCCTATTCTTAGAATTTAAAATTTTCTGAGTAGCTTGATTAAATAATTTATAAACAAAAGTATCATCCAACTGCCACTGAAGCCAAACTGAACAGACTATTACAAATGCTATTGTAGCAGAAAATTGCTCTTTCTTAATGTTTAATAAGGAAATTGTATTGCCCAGCACACAAATCTTTACTTAACATAAGGATAAATCAAAAACAAGATGAATGATGGGGCTCTGAGTGATCTGGGCTAGTGGAAGGAGGCAGGGGTAGAATAAAATGAGCTTTAAAGTCTCCTCCAATACAAATTCTGGGATATTTCCCACAGATCCAGGCTTACCTCAGCTGTTCTCACCTCTCCTGGAGGAAGCATGAATGAGTCTTCCCAATGCAGACACCACTGTAAATAAAATCTCTAAATGGCTTTGTCAAATTTGAATGAATTCAATCAGGAAGCTCAGCAGTTAATTAGCTAGGGACCAGCAGCTGCCCAAGCAGAATGGTTCCACCTCCTTACTGAGGAAAAACAGGCAGGAAGTCCAAACAAAACCAAAGTTAGAGAATCACTCAGCAGCTTCAGGGTAAGGCCCTCAGGTTAAATGCTTGATATCCATTATTTTAGGGGAATATGGGATCAAGGCAGATGGTGCAGACACAACTAAAACTGCTCAGAGGAAGTGAAGTAAGCTCTGTGATAGGAACTCAAGAGGCACTGGTGAACACAGAGCATCACTTTCCACTGCAGCTCTCAGCCAAGGAGTGACCTGGAGTCCTGCCCCGAGCACAGAGGGAAGGAATGGGGGCCAGGGATTCCAAACCTCAGCCAGGAGCATTTTCAGTTTGCACAAAAGGCTGTGGCAGGTTGAGCAGGCAGCCAGGAGCCACCTTCCCATCCAGTGAGGAGTGTCCCTGCTCCCTCCTGTCCTACCCTATCAGGGCAACCCCAGATCCCTCCTGACATGGCTCATTACAGGGAAAAGGAGGCAATGAGGGTGACAAAGCAATACTGATTCCAGCCTTGAGAGAGGATAAAAGTTAACTTATTAACAGCTGACAGCATCAATTTGCCAGAGCCCAGCCCCAGCAGTGAGAAGCTCCACTCCCAGCTCTACAACAACCCAATAACCCTGCCTTTGGGGACATAAAATGATCTTCTGTAAGCAGAGGACAATTGATCAGTAAAAACTTGAGGTGAAATGCAACGTTTCTGATGTTTTTCTAAACCCTAGACATGAGTACTGTCTGTCTTTATTGCAAAAATCAAACCTCCAACCTGAACTGAACTCCCAACTCCAGACTGAGCAACGTGATTTATGCATCATCAAAAAATTCCTTAACATACAATGATCTTCTAGCAAGGGGGAAAATATGCAACATCAAAACATGTTTTTTTGGAGCATGCTAATCCTTGGGTTTGACTTCTAGAATTCACTCTAAATACTTGATACTCCTCAACCAACTCGTGTGGCAGAGACAGAAGGTCAGGAATGCAGTGCCTGGTGTGTGATCTCAACCTACATTGCTCAAGTTTAGAAGCAGAGCTCTCCCTTCAGAGGGAAAATGAACAAGGACATACACAAACAGCTGAAAAATTATATACAGTTGGGAGAGGGAGATTTTTCCTGAAGGATTATCATAGCCTAAATATTTCTTTAAGCCCTACCCTACCAGTAGTTGACCCAATATTGTTGGAGATGATGCAGTTACTTAAAAATAGAATAATCCAGCTCCACAACTGATGCAGAACAAGGCAGGCTGAAGTCTGGACCTGAACAAAACAGATTTCAGAGGGTTTTTTTCCTCCCCCTGTATTTTCTGCCTGCCTTCAGCAGACTGGTGTCAAGCATTTCGAGAGGAAGAGGCTGTGGATCGCCATTAAACTGGGAGAGCTCCTGCAGCCTGGTTGCTTTTGGAAAAAGAATGAGTCAAGGAAGTGGGAGAGAAAAAAAAGGTGCAAGACTGTACAAACACATTTTGCCAAGGAAAACAGAGAGGCAAAAATAGTGGCGAGAAGTTCTGGGAGGCTGACATCACACATTGCTGCTAACTATTGTCATGAAATAATCCAGATACCAACGTTTGCTGCACGTGACAACCACCACAGCCCACCTGGGCTCAGCAGAATGCTGCAAACAGGGATAGATTTACACCCTAATACTGACTGCAAACTGAATCAATGTATTCCTGAGGTGCACTTAGAGCTTGTTTTCCTTCACGTCCACAGACTTTTATCCAGTCAGCCATGTGCTGCTCCATGTTTTTATCAGAGTCTGGGACACATCAAGGCTTTGTGTGTGCACTCAGAGGATCCCTTCAATTAAGCAATTGGTTTTCCTGTGCTCAGCAGAGCTAAATGGAGAAGAGATTGTAGAATAAAACCTCCTGCCCCCATTTTCCATCTCAAAGCTTTACTCCTCACTCTCCAGAAGCAGTTTGTGCCTATCCTTAGATCCTGTGTTGCAAGAATTATGATTCAGCTTCACTCTAGAAGGATCAGATTTCAACAGTTGCCTCATTTGAAATCAGGCTGGCGTGGGGACAATTTGGAGGGTTTTGTGTGGCAACAGCGGAAAGGCAAGATAAATATACAGGAAACACAAGAATAGGAGAGTTTCTGTCACTCTGCATAAATTGAGACTTGTTCAGTTGAGGAAATTATTGCTCTGGGGAGACACATGGAAATGCCACCTGTAAAAGGTCAGAGCAGGGATGAGCAACTTCTAAAGCTCCAGTGCAGGGAATTTCACCCAGAGGCTGTGACAAACCAGGATTTTACTCAGCACTGAGAGCAGGGACAGGATGAAACCTGCACAGTCTCTGTCCTGGGATGTTTGTAACTTATGTTGTCTTTATTATAAAGATGCTTTTGTTCTGCACTTCAACATCTGGTTTATGCACTTCATTCCTGTGTGCTTTTGGAAAACATGCTGTGGTCACTGAGCATGTTTAATACATTGCTAAAATATGCCACATGCAGAGAGCAGGACTTGCCTCCACTGCTATCCACCTAATGGCCAAATCCTTGGAACCTTGCAGTAAAAGAGTAATTAACAACATCTCTGGAGCATGGAAAATTCCTATGGCTTTTTTAACAAATAAACATAAGCTGATTTCTTCAGTCAGCTGTGATAACCAATAACTACTCTCTTTTGGGAATTACCCCAACTCTACATCCACAGGCTTGTTAAAAATTAGCTCTGTGCACGAGGCTTCCCATGGGTCACATAGCTCCTCCTGAACTTTGGAATAAAAATGGTATTTCCTGAATTTCCCTTTGCTACCAGCAGAGGATTGCCTACAAAACAAAATAGTGAAAAGCAATTTTAACTTGTGACTTTTTTTAACTGCCTTGCTACTGGGAAAGGCTTAGGAGACAAAAAATGCCCAACCTTTATTTTAATTTGTTTTGTTCAAATGGTGTTAAAACCATTATTAAAACCAGACTACATTCTAGGAACAGTGGGAAGAGAGATGGAAAGCAACACATCCCTCTTGGAATTTTAATTATATGTAACCCAAGAATCTCTGTGTTTATCTCTGTTCTGCCTGACCAGGGAGATCTGTCAGTGCCTCCAAACCTGTGAACAAGCCTGACTGCAGCTTCTAGCACAACAGCAGATCCTGAGAAGAGGGAAAGCTCCACTTCCCAAAGTCACCTCCAGTTAAAACAACTCCACACCCATGGAAACAGCTTTGAACAGCCCTAAATCACTGGTCAAAACAGGAATAAAAAGCACAATTCACAGAGCATGTTACAGCTGCTGGATGTCAGGAGAGCTCCACATCCTTCTGTCAGAACACAGCTGTATTTTTTTCTCAACTTGCACAGGGCAAATTTTTAAGCCTTATTTTATAAATGAAAAGCCCAGATAGAGCACAGATCCCCAAAATATTTATGTCAGCAGGTACAGAACTTCCCAGTGTCACAACTTTCACTTTGAAGCAATGTCCACCTGCTTTATCCCATTTTACCACTGATATGTACACAGAGATAAAGGGGCTCAGCCTGGAGAAACAGCAGGAAAAAATGGGGGAATTTATTTAAAAAACCAAGAGCTTGCTCTCAACAACTTGGGTATTGCAGCATGAATCCAGCACCTGGGGCCAGTGAAATGTGTCCCTGCCCATGGAATTAGACAATCTTTAGGGTCCTTTCCAACCCAAATCATCCCATAATTTCTGGTTTAATGCCTGACAGAGCTCCCACAGCGAGCTGGGCTCTGAGGGAAAAGCAAAGGTCTGTGCACTTCTCAGGCTGACACAAATTCATTTCCTGAGGCAGCACAATTCTGGTGAAATTATTCCCAGGTATTTGACAAGTCTCTGCACGAAGCTGTACAAGCATTCCCAGCTCCCACTTCCAAGAGCACACACTGCCACTGAGAGGCTCCAGCACAATGCTCCTTCCTCTCTTCCTGCCTCCTTCCCATGGAGAAACTCAAATATTTGATGCCAAAAGTGGTGGATTAAGGAAAACACAGTCACTGAGAGCTTTCAGGTCCAAGCTACTACAACCCCAGTCACTGTTCAGATGGGGAGAGTAAATTAAATTACTGACATTTCTCCAAATCAGGATTAAAATATTCCCTGGGTTAATGCAAACTGTCTCTAATCCAGCTAAGCACAACAAATACTGCACCTTTCCCATTTTTCTTTTCTTTCTCATGTTTCAGCTCCAGCCTTTTTAACTGAGACACTTCCAGCTCCAGGGCTTTGCCAGGAGAGGAATGATGACCTTGGGCAGCTCATTACTTCTGGGGAGAAATCCTGTCCTGTCAAGCTGTCTGAAACCAGGCTCACTAAAAAATAACAACATGAAAAGCAAGCATGCCATGCTTCCATGACAATTTTATGTGCTCCAAGTTAAGAAGTTGGTGGGTCCTGCTAAAAGAAGAGCTGTGTTTGTTATGAAAATGAGGAATATAAGTCAGGAACAGTTGATTCAAATAATCCTAAATTGCAGTCCAAGCTGAAGAAACAGAAGCCCAAGACATCAAGGGAGAAGCAGAAAGCAGAATAGCAGTGTTTGATCCACACCCCCTTTTCCCAGCCATCACTGAGGCAGTCTGTAAATTAAACTGAGCACGAGGCAGGTATCCTATAAGAGAAAAACAGATCAGAGCAAAACCTAATTAATTTTCACAGCATACCATGACTAATCTTAGCATATATGGTACTGGAATAGCAATCACTGAGTACAAATGAAAACACTGTTGAACCCTGTCCTATTTTTAATCAGATGAAAGCCACAAACCCAGCCATGCTTCTGCTTAGTGCTGCGTTTTCTTCTACCCTGATGGTTTTTACAGCTGGAGAAATAGCTACTTCCAGCATTACTGTGCTGTAAAAAATGACTGCTCCTTACACTTCTGGGATTACAGCAGAGTGTGGCACAGAAAAGGAGGGCTGGTGGAGGCAAGGCAACATTTCTTGGGACTTTTAACTCTTTCTGAGCTGTACCAGATCCTCTGAGTGAAGATGTGCTTTGAAATTCTTGAATTTCTGTGGTGTCAAACTGTATTTGCAAAGTTCTGTAAGAAGCCAGTGGCAGGGAAAACAGAACAAAATCCAAATGAAAAAAAAAAATTTAGATGGTGCCTGACAATATTTTTAATGATATTTGAAGGGAACATATGAGGGCAGATATTTCCCCTGATTAACTCTGCCCTACAGGGCTCACAAAAGCTGTTCTGCACAAAGAGCAAAGACTTGCCTCATTTACCACTGATTTATTTTAATGCATTAAATAAAAACACTGTTAGTCACATTTTAGCCTGGACATTTTTATATTTGCAATGACAGCCTGGAGTGTGGAAATGGAATAATTAACCCTGATTTGCTAAGCCAAGTTTTTAGCCAGGTCAGCATGCAGTATAGCATTACAAAAACCAGATTAATTTTGTGACAGGGAAAGGTGCAAGATTTCTCTCCTATCTTCCACTTCTCTTCACTCAGTTTCCCACTTGGGAAAGCAAGAGAAAGGTGGAAGTGGCAGTCAAATTGTTTAAATGCCTTTTCCCTTTGAGAAACACTCAACACCATATGTTTTATCCAAGAAATAACCTGCTGAGAGGTGGAATATCCAAGATAGCCACTCTTGGAGAATATTTCTTGAGAGCAAAGGTGCTATTTCAAAAAGAAGGGATCTCAAAGCACCTTCTTGCTTATTTCCCAATGGAAAAATCAGGATATTCCTCTTTCACTGGCCATTTCTCCCTGACATACTCACACTTCCTACAAACCCTTCTGTCACTTCTTTTGTCCAAGCCAACCCAGAATTCCAGCCTCCAATCCCAAGGAAAATAAAGCTGAGCAGCACCAGGGATGGAAGCAGGCATGAGGAAAAGGACACACCTTTGGAGTGTTTCCCTGAAGGCCTCTTGGGTAGTGACTCCTCCATGGAATGTGTGGATGTGTGGAGCACATTTTCCAAACTGTTACTGACACTATTGATGGGGGTCTCTGACCTTGGAGTGACCTGGAAAGAAAAATACAAAAATCCATTAAAATCAACGGAGAGAACACACAAACATCACACCTTTTCTGCAGTGAGGGATCCCCTGGGAAGGCACTCAGGAGAAGCTGCCTTCTCTTAAAACTCAGGGTGTTACTCCTGATATTCCCCAAGTAACAGTTCAGGGAAGTGCCTTCAGTCAGCAGCTATTCACAAACTGAGATTATCTTGGCTAATCTAAAAAGCTACTTACAGCATAATTCTTTTTTAAACAATAGTCACCCAGCAGTCAATTAGAGAGAGACTGGAAGACCTTTAACCTCTGCACACCACAGATTTTAACTTTTCCAGCAGAAAATTGGGGTAAAGTGCTCTTGGAAAATGTCATTTTTATGTTATGTCACTGTACTGGTTCTGGGTGGGGTAGAGTTAATTTTCTTCATGGTAGCTGGTGTGAGGCTGGTTTGGATTTGTGCTGGAAGCTGTGGGTAACTCAGGGATGTTTTGCACCAGCACAGAGGGTTTGGGAAGGGGACACAAAGGTTTGGGAAGGGGACACAAAGGTTTGGGAAGGGGACACAAAGGTTTGGGAAGGGGACAAGAGCAGCCAACTGAGCACAGCTGATCCCTGGGGTATTCCAGGCCTGTGGCATCATGCTCAGTATGGAAATCTGGGAATGTTCAGTGACTCCCAATACTCTTCCCAGTCACCATGAGGTTCCCTGGGATGGTCAAACCCGCCCATCCATGGGAAATGGGGGATGGATTCCTTTGCTTTGCTTGCATGTGTGGCTTTTGTTTTCCCTATTAAATTCTCTTTATCTTAAGCCAGGGATTCCCTCTGTTTCACTCTTCCCACTCTCTCCCCATCCCAATGCCATGGATGAGACTCAAGGCATTCCCAAGCATTTCCACAAAGGATTGCAATGAAAACTTCTTAGCAAAACCCTGATTTTCTTGTCTTTGCCATTTAATAACCTGCCATGATCATATTTCAATGGAAACTTCTCTACTAACAACGCCCAAGCAGAAGGTTGAAGCATCAAAACAAAAAAGGGTTCAAGAACCTTGAAGAGGAAAAGATGCTTTAAAGAAGGAGTTCAGAGCAACAAAAACACTCCTAGTAACTACTCAGAGTAACTGTGTGACTTGAAAATCAATTGTTACATCTGGAATCAACCTGAGCTGCTGGTAAGGAGAGCTGTAATTAGAATTCCACGTGGATTTTAGCCCGGCACAGATCACAGGAGAAAACGTGCATCTTGCCATAACAAAATTAGTTCTCCTTCACTCAGGGAAACTCAAAACCAGCAGCTCCAGGTCCCTGGAAGGGAAAAGGCTCCCTCAGACCCTGCTAACTTGACACAGTGCCCTGAGCTGGGACAATTTCTGCTGAAAACAATACTTTGCACAGCCCTCCCATCCCATGCTGCCGTCAGTCAGCACACACAATGCAAGTCAGAAATAGCACAGCCCCACTCCATACAATTACCTATTGTAAGCTCCATTTTAAGACTGACATTTATAGATTTATACACACTTTAAGGCAGTGGAACAAGTGAAAAGCTCTGTATACCTGACATCCATAAAAAAGCTTCTATGTGTAAAGAAATCAATCCAGAATGGCAGATGGGTGTCAGGAAAAAAGAGTTACAGGTAGCTGCTTTCCTTTTCAGCACTACTTCTTGACCAAAAAATAAAAAAAAAAAAAAAAAAAAAAAAAAAAAGCTTATTTTATATATATAAATGCAAAAGTATTCCATTTATCTAATTATACACTATTAATTCAACACAGCTTCCCACCAATCACAAAACTTAACACTAAGCTTTCCCTTAGACCAACCATTAAACTCCCAGCTTGGCAGGAGTTTAATGGGGAAGAGTTTAAATTTCCTTTGCCAAAGTCAGTCCTTAGCTGAGCTTATCTCACACAGCCTCTCTCCTGGAGCTCATTAAACTCTCCCTCCAGCCCAGGGCTGCTGGGAGGAAGTTCCAGAGGGCTGAGCACCATCCTCCTGGCAAAGGGACAGCACAGAGGAGAGGAGCTCCGGCAGGGCTGCCTTATCCTGGACAACCAGGTTCTGAATATTCAGAACAATCAGAAATATAAACACTCAGACTGATTGAAGCT